>VZTB01007488.1:79945-111758 GCA_013397245.1 Thryothorus ludovicianus
CGGTAAGTTAACTAAATCACTTGAGACAGGGACATGCAGGTAGTATTCTCCTGAGTAAAGAGCATTTTTGAGCCTATCAGAAAACTTTCTCCTGACAAAAGAACAGGCATATTATTCTTATTTTTTTTTCTACGTAATAAACACAATATGCTGGACAAAATGGCCGATTGAAACAGTATTACTCAAAACACTGAAACATAAAAAAGTGTGTCAGATGCTGGCATTTCTATTTTAAACATATTTTTTCATAGAGAGGTAATATTTTTAAAGACAAAAAGACTAGGAAAACAGAAAAGCAAAGTACATTCTAAAATTTTCCTTTTCCTCATACCATGCTTGGTAAATATTCCAACGAACTTCTAGAATCTAATACTAGAGTGTGCATACACACAGCTTTTTGGACTATTTGAAATAGAAGGATAGTGTGGGCTCCTTCCGACCCAAGGTACCCTATGATCCTATGATTCTAAGAGGTCATGTGGATATGTATTTATCATAGAGCCACCCATTGAAAGACCTGATTTAGAAAACATTCCCTGAGTACATAAGATAAAAGTCAGTTGCTGTAAAATAAATGTCCTTTCCCTCTTCTCATAAAATTATATTGCTTTCTCTTTCTTTTATTTTTTTCTTTCTCTTTCATTCCTATCATGTTGGCAAGAATTATCCCAACACTTGGAAAAAAAATCAAATTCAGGATTTGGGATACTACAGCAACCCTAGAATCCAAAAATATATAATACTATTTGGTGGTGCACATATTTGAGATTTCAATACATCATGGTAGCAGCATTCCAGGACCTCCAGGTTACTAGCAAATGTTGGCAAACAGTTAAAGCCATTTCACTCAAACTATATAGTAAGTAAATTTGCTTTGGCATGCTGATATTTTGATTTTCTTTGCACATTTTATATATGCATTGGTACTACAAAACTACATTAATATATTTCAAAATATACGATACTAATCTTTCAAAAAATTTCATTAACTTGCATACTGTAAATTAATACTTGCTATACAGCTAAAAATATTGCAATGAAATGGACTTTCAGCACATGATGCAGTGTCCTGCAGAATATCAGCAGTAGGAAATGTATCCTTAATGACATGTACATTAAATTTATAGGTTTACAGTATTTGCTTTGAAAATCTAATCTTTATGTCTGTCTGTCAACCTTTCAACTAAAACAGTGCAATTTTTATAGATGATGCTCTTTGTGTTATTTAAGAAAGACAAGCACTATACAGATATCAGTTTCCAGAAGGCAGTGAGCCTATGTTTCTATTTCATTTGGGGACCACAGTATCTGTTGGTAAGTATCTATTCTGTGTGCCATTATGAAATCGACTTTAATCCTAACATTTCACCATACATTTAATTGCTATTTTATTTAGGATAATTTCCTGCAAAAAAGGGCAATAAAATTTAACAGGCAATGATAACTCTCTTAGTTTCAGTTAACCAAGACATGAAATTTGAATTTAATTCATGTTGTATAGTTAATTGTCCTTGAAAGTGAAGAAAGGCAAGACATTGGGAGAAAAAGATTTTAAGGTAGTATGACTTCATTGTATTTCACATCTGGGAAATATCAGTCTGTAAAACAGTCAGTGTAGGTCATTCCTTCTGCATAGTTTTGCCTATGACATGAATGTCATGATTCAATTACAACACAAGTTTTCTATAGATGGTAGGATCAGAGACAGTGTATGAAAAAAGAATTTAAAAACAGGTCATGTGGTGATGGTATGAGGAACGTCAAAATTCAGCTGGAATTTGGACTTGCAAATGACAATGTGGGCAACAAGAAGATACCTCCACCATTGCATTATGTCAAACTTCTAAGGACAATGGAAGCCCATTGCTCAGTCAGGATGGTGATTTAGTGGCTGTGGGCACAGACTGGATTGAGGTTCATAGTGCCTGCCTTGCCTGAGCTTTTCCGAAGTCTCTGTGACCAGAGGCAAAATTCAAGGAGGAGGATGACCAGATGTGGATGAGAATTGAGTCAGGGGTTATTGGAGAGCTTTCAACCCCTGCAATACCCCCATTGTTAACTGCTAGAAGTATGGCCAGTGTATTTACAAGGTCTCAATCTATCTTCAAAAGGTTTTGAAGATTGGAGAGGCCACTAACAAATGAAGAAAGCCAAATCCTGTATCCATTCTCAAAATGTTACAACAGGGTGATTCAGGAAACAAGATTCTCATTAGTCTCATTGTAGTCCTTGGGGAAATCTCAGAGCAAGTATCATTCAGACATCATTCTTGTCATTCAGCAAGAAACAAATATCTTGGAAGGATTATTTTTAAAGAGCAATTGTAATAGCATTAAAAATTATTTGGTTCCCACATAAATGACAGGTGACTTTTCCATAGCTGTCATTGGCACACTGAGGAGGACACCAAAATAAAATCATTCAATCATTTTACTTATAAACCTGAAAGATGCTTATATTTTTTGATGTCACAAACCTCTTAATAGTCACCTGCTTCATTAGAGAGCAGTAGATGGATTCACCCCTTGAGAGGTCCTTCATTCTTAAAACAATCACTGAAATTTTTCAAGGTATTTTTTTAACTCAAATCCAATGCAAAAATTTGGGGGTTGTAAAATAAATAAAATGATGAATGCCTCTTTCTATAAAAGAATAGATAAATAATTTTGTTTTTCTTTCAATTTATCCTGAACCTAGTGCATAACAAATAGGCAAAATAAATTCTGAATATTTAATTTAGTCAATTGGTTCTTTTCCAACTAAGCCTTTTTTTCTTTCATGTTTGTTTTTACCCACTGTGTAAAAAATTGGATTTAACAAGACCTTTATTTTTTTCTTATGAGAATCTTTGTTTCTGCCTGTGCTGTAACTTTTGGTAAAATGTTAAAATATGTTTTTTAAATACATCTCACAGTTTAATAGTTCTTATCATTTATTCTCATGAACTACAACATTCTTTCTCATCAGAATAAAATAAAAATCAATGTCTTTTTTTTAAACTGTTGTAACAAAATAAAACAACATATGCTTGCTGAAAAAAAAAAGGCTGAAAAGATATGAAAAATACAAGTAACAAAGACTCTTCTATCAGTTCTATTTTGTCAATGTCCTTGAAGTGTTTATTCCATTCATTGACTTTACGCTTGATCAATGTATCAAAGTTAAACATCATTAATGTACTATGACAGTCAATTCCAGACCACTTTATTTTTCCTCCCTTGACCTTACTAAAATTTCTGGCTTCTTCTCTGATGTTCAAGCACACAAGAAAATATACCATATAATAGATAATATACAATTTAATATATATATACTGTATACAATATAATAGATAATAGAATGGGCAAGGTTTTGTGTAGGCATTCCTACAACTATCCCACTGACAGCTCAGAAATTACACTATTTTGGCTACTCCCTCTGTATTCCTGCTTGCTTCATTAATGACAGTGAACAGTTGCCACATTCTGTATAAAACGGCTCTCACATGGGTGGAACAATAGAGCTTTAAACACCGATAAATAACTTCAGAGATTAAACCAAGCTGCGAGCAGCATAAGTCCATTGAACAAGTCGATAGCGTGCATATAATGAGATTTTGTGTAACAGTTATAGGTCAGAGAATGACAGCCATGAGAATAATTTTAAAACCATGAGAGTTGAAGTAATAGCTTTTCTTGGATGGGGGAAAATGATTTGGTGTTTTATAAGGCAGTAAGAGAATTTTAACACCGATTTACAGGCGTTTGATGCATCCTGCATATTTTCCAAATTAATTGAATTTATAATGTCAAATTATAGCACAAATTTAATTTAAAACTGTTGTAAGAAAAGACACAGAGCTAAGAAATTATTAAGCTCATGAGAATAGTATTGACTGGACATTTTTACACCATGTCAGATTTTAAATATTGAGCTGAGACCCCAAGAATTAAGATATCTGTAATTCATCAGTGACAAAACTAAGTAAGAAGACAGATACCAGCTGCCTTCTGATCAGAGAGGAAGAACTGTTTCACTAGCAGAGCTGCAGTAAGCAACTTGCTCTTCAGATTGGAGAGCTGCGACAAAGGAAAGCTCTCCAAGCATGAGAGCTCACTGCTATTACCCCGGTTGGCCTGGAACAAGCAGGAACTGATAAGCCACTGATAAAAAATGTCAAGCTGCTCCAGTCAGAGGAGGCAAATCAACTGCAATGAGCATACAGAAATCATGTTTTGAACTATGTCATGTTATTTCAGTGCATGCCTGTGATAGTATGAGCATGAGGAAAAGAAAATCAATGAAGGCTGAGTAGATCTGAGAAGCATGGAATAAAGAACACACCCTACTTGTCACCATTCTGTGGGCATTTAAGAGAACTACAGATGACTGAAAACTCATACAAAATGAAAATGTCTGATATTTTTCTGCATATAAGTTTTTTCATTAGCCAACAACATGGGCATTTGGTGAAGTGCAAAAAGCAGGGGAAGAATAATCTTTGGAATTAGTAGAAATTCAGTGCTCATAACTAATTGTTTCTCTATTATTTTCAATTAAAAATATGTTTATGTTCAGTAGATTGCAGGAAATTTTCCTGCTTAATTTCCCTCCCTGTCCCTCTGTGTTGCACCCAGATGATATAGAGCTCCTTTCAGACTGCATATCACTCAGGAGAATACTTCTTTTCTCTTAGAAGGGTCAATCTTCCCAAGTCATTTGGGTTGAGAAAAAAAAATTGCTTTCCACTGAGATATATTAATTTAGTTTCTTAGGGAAACTGAAGCCTATGTGTGAGAGGATTGCATTACATAAACGTAATTTTGGAAAAACAGTGTATCTTCTATGGGATTCCTCTGTGATATAAGGCAAGTCATGTAAAAGGTTTTGACAGATGGCCACTATTTATTATGAGATTCCCACAGAATAACTTGCAGATATGCACTGTATTCTTCTCTTTGATGTTGGTCACTGAAAGCTTTGCTCTAAAGACAAAATACTGAATAATGTTACTATGTGTTCAAAACCATTAGGAACTTTTAACAATTTGAGCTTTAAACTTGTTTTAATATAATTCTTCTGTTATAGAAAACGTAAATAAGAATTCTTCTCCTTAAAAGGGTGTTCCGAAGATGAGTTCTGGAAAGGAATAAGAGCATTGATGTTGAAGCACCTGAGGAAGAGTTGTTATAAAAGAAACCAAACAAAACACCATGAAACCCCAGACTCAGTTATGTTGTATTTTGTGGTTCTTTATATAAAGAAAAGTAATATGTGAAAGGACATGAAAGGAATAAACATAAGATCTGAAAAATAATTTCTCAGTGAATGATAGAATGGTATTACTATGGAATTAATCATAAAATTACATTATTATCATGAAAATATATGCAAACAAATACATGAAATGATGTTGAATATTCTCTTATTTTTGAATTCTTGATTGTCAGCATTCTAATAACTTATTTTTCTTTTTAAATCTGTATTAGAAGATATCTGAAGATATGTGTCAAAGTAATCCAGAAAATATTAGAGGCTATTGTTTTAATAGGTGGATTATTATTTCAAGCAATTCATAAAAGTTGTTGCCATTGTTCAGTATTTTGCATACTTTTATGCAATATTCCAAACAAAAATAGAGTTCACTTATAAAGTAGAAATACACAGATAAGACTTGAATCAAGTCACCCACTGCAAGCACTAAGCATAATTTTACATACTTGGTTATTCAGGTATCTAAAGGATAGTTTAATATTCATTCAGGAATAATTTATTCAGTTAGACATAAACTTAATGAGCAGTAAGTTGAAATCGTTGTACAGACTGTTAACAGACATTTGAGGCAGAAGAATAGAGCAATGAAGCAAATCAAACTAATAATCTGTGACAAGTCAAGTTCCTTAAATGACAAAAAAAGACAAAGTGGTTTGGACAAAACACTTGAAATATCTAGTGTGTCACCATTATTCCCAACATGCCATGTGTAGTCACTACAAAAAGGCAGAAGTAATCTCTGTATTTAGATTCTAAATCTAGCAGAGCAGTTACTTCTGAGTACAGGTATGAATGGTTTATCACAGAATAACTTCGTGGTTTATATTAGAAGGGACCTCTGAAAATCACCTGGTCCAATACCTCTGCTCAAGAAAGATAATTTAGTATCAGTTGCCCAGATACATTTACAGATATTTTTTGAATGTGTTCAAAGTGGGAGACTCCACAAACTCCCCGGACAACCTGTTCCTCTGCTTGCTCACTCTCACATTAAGAAAGCATAACCAAAAATACTGTTATATTGAAACACAATATAAAAAATAGCTCCCAAACATAAAATCAGAAAGATAGTGTAGATATGTAATAAAATAGTCTGTTTTTATACAATTTTATATATATATGCCTATATATGTAAAATTATGAGCAAAACGAAGTTCAACAGTATAGCTTGTACCATGGTGCTGATACAGATGAGATTAATGTGTGAACATAAAGAAATCAGAGAAATTCAATGGAAAAAGATGTGAAATAAGAATAACAGAATGGCCCACACTGAGAAAAAGTAGTTGTCTTATTTAAATAGAAGAAGATGTTCTAAACTGAAAAAGTCTAAGGAAAGCTTATGAGTCTACAAAATCTTAAAAAGGAATTATAGACTGAAGCTATACTAAGGAACATACACGGTGATTAACAAGGGAAAGAGCCTCTGTGACTGTTTGGCCATTTACACACTGGAACAAACTGCCATGGGAGAACATGAAATCATCTTTGTGGGATAATAAAACCTAAACAGAATCCTCTTTTTTTTTTTTCCTTCCTAATTTTATTCATCTCTACCCACAGAAGAAAACTGAGTTTTTCAGAAAAAAATACCTTCTGTAATCTTTCTGTTTTTTTGACTTGTACTGAAATATGTCTTTCTTTCCCTTCTCTCAAATACACTACACTTCCTTACTGATCAAATAACACCTCAAAAATTATCCAAAAAAATTAAGACTAACTAAAGAGGAGGCAAAGTACAAAGAATTGGATTAAAACATTGAAATATAGAGGCCAGAGAAAGAAGATAAAAGAATAAGAAAAAATGTGGAGAGCAACATAAGTCACATAGAAAATATGAATGAACATTCAGGAACAGAGAATTCTGTAATACTGCAACTAGAAAAGGTCATAGGAGCTATGAGTGATTTACACACTTAAGATTCCTAATGGAATGAAGACACACCATGGTGGTGGAAATGCAACTGGAGAGAAACAATTGCTATCTAATTTGATCCTTCCAGGTAATTATTCAGAAGTTATTAGTTGTCATCCTGGGAAGCCTGTAAGTCTGACCAATAGAATGTGAGGGAAACATAAAATAAATGTTTTACAGTGACTCTTGAATTTGGAAGCTGTATTTTTTTTCCTCGTGATGTCATTTTTCACTTCTCGATTTTATTCTTTTGACAAAATATTTAGTGTGAGAAAGTTTTGGGAACAAGAAAGGAAAATTTGGGTTATTGCTTTTGTAGTGACTAAAATTAAAGCTTCATTACACACTAGACCAAAGTATTAATGATAGAACATACTCCACATCAGTATTTTAAGAAGAATAATATTGTTTGCCAAATCAATGCCAATAAAACTGTAAAAGTAATTAGGGTTGTGGAATTAATTCTGAAGACCTTAATTCTTATGGTGATTTAGACATTCAACAGCATCAGTATGGCACAGGATGCTCAGTGGTTATTATGACTTTCCATAGAGGCTGCTCTTACTTCCTATGAACAGATTTCCAGCTTTGTCTCCACATGGAGTATGTGCTCAGAAATGACATTTAGGGTTTGTGCCATGAGATCTGATGGCAGTGCTCATCCAGTTGAGGTGACTTTGTAAGAATGCACAATGTGCATGATGTTGCCTTGGCTGTCTATCTCCATCTGCCTTGGGCTCCCATGAAAACCCTTTCACTGGTGTCTCCCGTGCAGTGATTCTCTGGTTGCTTTTTTGGGGGTTTTTTTGGTTGTTTGTTTTGTTGGGTTTTTTGGGGCACAGGCAAATTCCAAGCAGCAATTTAACTAGCTCTAGGCTCCTTGCTTTTAATCATCCAGTTCCTTACACCTGTATATAATTTTTATAGCTTAGATTATAGAATCTCTTGACAGTTCTATAAACTTACAAATACCTGTTTCTATGAAGAAATCAGAAACAGAATCATTAATATGTGGCTGTGTTTTAGATAAAAAATACATAATGTTTGACAATTGTTTGCAGGGAAATTGCATCTGGATAACTTAGTGTAACTTGAAGGCTGTAAAAACTGTATTGAAATTGCACGCATACTTTGATTTTTAAGTAAAGGCTATATTTTCCTTGATAAAGAGTGAATGCTGGTGTACTGAACTGAAACAACTTAAATTAGGGAGTTACATTCAAAAGAGAAGCAACCTTAAAATTATCGGTGTTAGGATTAATCTTCTTCAGAACAAAGTTTCAGTTATATTAGTCAAAAGACTGGGACCTCCTCCCCCTTTTTCCATTCCTATTCATATTTCCAGCTGATCAGTGAATAACCTCTTAGGAACTAAAATGCTGCAGCTAAGACATCCATGGAGGCATAGTAAAGGATCCAGGTTAACTAATGTGAAAAAGGCCAGACAAAAAGATAGAAAAATAAAGACAAAAGTTAAAAAAAACAAAAAAAAAATCCTCCATTTTATGTTATACTTAGTTTTCAAGATCTAAATAAAGACATCAACACTGAGTTCTTTGTTTATAATTAAATAGCTAGGGTGTTTCTGTAACCATTCTTTATAGCTATATTGAAAGTATTCAATACAAACATTTGACTGAATTGACTGTACAGTTAAGTGATTTATCAAAATTTAATTTTAATTTAAAAAATTATTGCATGTGATTTATTATCACTTGTGTGTACAAATATCTGTAGAATGCTACAATTCAACATTCAAAGTATTCTTCTGTCCTGCAGATGCAATTACTCTGAAAATATTCCCTTAGAATGAATATTTTGAAGTGTATTATCAGAGGTAATTTGTTATTTAAAGATGCAGGTCAGTATTACAACGGGGTAGTATTTCCTCTTGTTTTTTCTTAAATGAAGGGTAAGTGTGATATGAAGTAATTTTTTTATCATCTAATTTGTAAAGTAAAATTTTTTATCCCACATATCCAAGAAAACCATCTCAAAATAATTTTCTGGGTTTATGGTGTTGTTTTTATGACATGGCAGGATTGGCTGAGGAGGGGAACTTTTTAAAATATTAGTGTAAAAATGTTAAAAACTCATAGAAGTGGATAAAAACATCTAAATCTAAATCAGTTCATTTTGCTTTGAAGAAGAGTTTTTTTAACAGATCTAAACTGCTGCTGTGCATTCTAGCAAAAAAAAAAAAATTATATTTATATTCATGGTTTATTATTGATACACAATATCATATGCATATTAATTATATAACTGTTTTCTACCAACTCTTGCAGCTTACCTGCTGTGCATTTTGAAAGCTGATAATATTTTATTGTATTAGAGAACATGAAAATTATTTCTGAAGCATCTTAAGGATCTTATATAAATGAGATGAGCAGGTTATAAGTGTCTAACTTACTGAAATACACATCTAAACAACGTATAAGAAGACCATTTTCAGGCACATAGTTGTATTTTAAATCTGATGCTTAAAGAAGGACACAATATACAACAATGTCTTTAGAAAGAGATAATGAGTAGAAGAATAATATTACGAATTGCTTTGCCCTAATAATGTTGTCATGAGATAATAAAAGCATGGAAAATAAAATGTGAAATTGCCAGGGGATAATGAGAGAACAAACAAGGAGATCTAAGCTCCTTAGACAAAAAGGCCTGAGCAGTAATACTATGTGGGATACTTTTCAACTGAGAAGCATGACAGTAAAACACTCTGTCTCATTTTTGTAATGCATGAGAAACTCTAATACAAAACCAGAAAATAAGCTTTAAAATCTTTCTTCTAAGCTCTCCCTTCATTAAAAGCCCAATAGGGGTTTTGATCTATTGACACAGTATGAATAGTAACTATAAAGATCACAGCTATTTCTGTTATTTATTTTGCCAGTAACAAAGAAATTTGGCATAAGGGGCACATACACAAAGAACAGATTAATTATGCAAGGGTAATAAATTAGCAGGTGTATTATGACTGGAATTGGCAAGGTATTCCACCCTGGACAAATAAATATCCTTATTTTCATTTTTCTCAGCCTTACATCAACACCAAGGTTGACAATTTAAAGGTTAAGTTGGAGTTTTTCACCTTTAAAGATTCCTATTTTTCAGTTATTCAAACTCCCACAATATACATGTGCATCCAACTCAAACTTACCATGAAAGGTCAAAATATTTTTAACTTCTCATTTAAACAAAAAAAGAAAAAAAAAAGGTCATTCTAGTTCAAAAAACAATGATACATAGATTTGTAGATGCAATTGATTTATGAATACTAGTCCATTTTAAAATAAATCATCCCTTCTTTTCAGTTTTCGGGAAGGAATACTATCCAGATGAAGTGCCAGTCTTAAGTCTCAGACAGCATGCTTTACTCTGAGCAAGATATGTTCAAGTACATATTGAATTAAAGAAAGTATATTAGCAGTGTCCAAATGATTTTTTAGAGAAATCCGAGAAAATGTAGAACTTATGGAACACTACAATAACCTTGTTTAGTTTTACTGAAGGAGCCATATTCCAGTGAAGTAAAGCAAAATTCTACCTGTATCTGCTGATTTTAAGTTTAGTGCTGTATTTGTACAATTTCTGTGTGAATTGAGTATCCAAAAGTGTCAATTACTTTTACAGAATTTCCTTGAAGTCTCATAATAATATTTTAACCACTGTCTCCATAAACACTGAAAATAAAACATTAATAGATTTTATAACCTGAGACTTAATAAATCAGATTATCAGGCTTCAATGGCTTTTATGGCCTAGAGACGATACTGTTTTCCTTTCAGATCCCCAAAAGCAATGCTTCCAGTAGCACTGAAGAAGTGGCTGAAGATCCCAAATTTAATCTTAAAAAATAACCAAATAAAAACACAAGCAAATAAAAAATTAAAAACAAGCAAGAGGACTTTTTCTTTTGAATTATCTATTTTCCAGAGGTCATAAAAGTTAAGCAAAGAAGGAAACTACACAAATATACATGGGCTTTTTTTTTAGCAAGATTTTCTGATATTGAATTTTGACTTTGAAAAAATCAGGGAAAATTCTCTTCTGCATGGACAGTTCCTCAAAACCATGACCATTTCAGAAGAAGAACTTGGGTAAATGACATTGCTTGTCTTAAGCAGAGTTTTTCTTTCTTTTTAAGACCAGCATCACTGTTGAAAATTCCTTATATTCTCTGTTTATTTTCTTTGGAAACTTGTCTCCATGTCATAATTTTACTTACTTATTTTCAGCAACTAGATAAGGGTATTATCTAGTTCCCTTATGAGGGGAACTGTGAAGGAAAGCTTTCAACAGACTAGAAGAAAGGCTCTGTCAGGAAAATTTTAACCACTTATTTATGACTTTCGATCATAATAAGCATGTAAAAGGCACCATGCTGCAATAAAGGAGTGTAACTGGCTTATTTACTCTTCAGTGGTATGGTTTATCCAAATAACAGTATGGTATTGTCACTAATTTGCAAAGCAAGGTGTTTCCTTCAGCTCCTGTTGTTTTGGTGGTGCTCAAAGGAGGCTGTATCCCCTCCTGTGCTGGAGGCAGGCTCGTGGCAGGACCTGAGGCACTGTGGAGAGATGGACCCACCCTGGAGGGGTTTGCTGGTTGGACTTGTGATCCCACAGGGATCCCATCTGTGCCTGCGGGACTGCACCCTGTGGATGCCTGTGATACACCCTGTGATAGGGAGAAATTGAGCCTGGGAAGAAGGGGAGGGTGGGGCAAAAGTGTGCAAGATCTGTTTTTATTTGTTGTTAACCTACTCTGACTCGCCATTGGCAATAAATTAAATTAGTATCCCCAAGCTAATCTTACCCATGATAGAAATTGGTGAGTGAGTTCCCAGTCCTTTTCTCAACCCACAAGCATTTTATTATACATCCCATCTTTTCTTGATAAGGAGGAAAGTTAATAGAGCAGCTTAGTGGACACCTGGCATCCAGTCAAAGTCAATCCACTACAGAATCTCAGATCTTTTGATGAAATGACAAAATGCTTAAGTGCTTAAACTCTGATAACTAAGTTTGAAAATGCCTCATACATAAATACAGAATGTTAAGTTCTACATTGTTAATGCATGACCCATATTGCACTTATTTGCAATTGCCCTTTTCTTGACAATGCTAGATTTATGTGAAAATAATATGCAGGCAATAGAATATTTCACCTTTAGAGATAAAAGTGTTCTACTACAATCTAAAGATTGAGAGAGTCATATAGAGGAGCAGAAACATGAACTCTCCTTGCAAAATCCACTACAAGTTTTAGACCTTACATTCCAAAACTAAAAGTCTGGATTTAAAAAACAACAAAACACAACGTACCGTGAAAAAAATCTACAGAAGGTATATGTGCTGACATATTGTGATGATTAGTCACAAAATACATGTTCAGATTGGGCTTTGCGAAGGATTTGAAACCACTATAAGAAGATGACCACAGACACTTTACCACTAGAGCATTTTTACTGACTTCTTCTAAAATGTTTTTTTTCCAAACCTTCTGATGCTTGAATTTGCTTTTAAAAAACAGTTATATTTGAACAAAAATTGGTATTTAAGAAAATAGAATGTTCCATGTCATTTCCATCTTTTGAGAGAGAATATTTAGCTCCAGAGGGAAAAGCTGTCAACAATAAATTCAAATTAGGGAAAGATTTGGAGGCTAGATCACATCCACTCCTCAGATGTGGGAAAGGAAGGGAAGGGAAGGGAAGGGAAGGGAAGGGAAGGGAAGGGAAGGGACAAAAAGCAAAGAAAAGCAAAGAATTATGGAATCAATTTTGTTCTCCTCACAATGTGAAAAGCAATAAGAAGCCTTTCATAAAGTCAGGGCTCTGTTGAATAAAATGATTCAATTGTAACTGTGGAAAGACTGTATACATTAGCCATGAATCAGCTAATAGCCAGCCATGGATATTGAAATGTGCTTTCCTCAGAGATAAAAGACTTGGATATGTAAGTAATAACCTGTCAGCCTTTTCTATGACAGACGAGGTCATTGTAACAGACAGAGTATTTGTGCAGGGTGGAAAAAAAGAGTCATGTTGTGGTTTTTTTTAAGTTTGGCTTGTGATTATTTTTCTGAAGGTGAAGAAGCTCTAAATCAAATAACTCAGCCTTAGTTTTACCATTTCTCTGTTCTAAATAAAATCTGGGATTCATCAGGCCCTCTTCTCTTCATAAAAAATGTCATGATTTTTACTATATCTATCCCTTGTATAGTTTTCCTCTCTCAATATGTCTCTGCACCTTGTGTCCTGTCCTTAGATTTTTCTAAGAGGCCTTCTGTAACTCCCTGTACCCTTTAGAGAAGTTAACTGCTGTTAACAAAGCACTAAAGTCTTTAGGTCATTTTGCCACAGGTTAGCTGGACTCCAGGGACTAGCTCTACTCTCTTCTGAACAGTAACAAAACAAAACAAACCTTAAAGTTATTTCTGCAAGGAATCAATAGGGCTAATTAAAAGTGTAGTCTGCCTTTCTCCAATCACTCCATTAGCCCCTCTGGACAAAGCCACTTCTTGCACTGAAGCCCTAGGCAGCTACAATCAGATAAACAAGTGTACATTTATGGTTGATAACAGTCCTATCAGAGATATCACCTATGTTTTCATCAGCTACAAAACCATAAGATTTTACTTCCAGCTAGACGAAAATTATGTGCAGTCACACCACTGTGAGAGCCTTATAACTGAGACAGAGGTTAAATGAGACTTAAATGTCAGCACCACATTTTGTCTCTAAATGACTTAGGAAGGAACAGTCTCAGGACTGAAAGGTGTACGCATATAAGTTACTTATGCTTACAAATAAAAGTGGGATTCATGGATTGTAGAAAGTGACTTAGAGTAGCTTTAAAATACTTTGAAATATGGGGACATATTCAAAAGGAGTAGTAGACATATCTCTATTCCTAAACATAAGAATGGAAAAGGCTACAGGTTGATTATTGTATTAAACATGTGAACTATTAATGCAGAAAAAGATAATGCTTAAACTGAGTGCCAGAACAGTTAAAGTACAATCTTTGTATATTTTCATTTTGTGTCTGAGGAAAAGTCAAACCAGAATAATTCATAGCAAGCAAATATCCACAGAGTTCTAAAAAAATCCTGGGGAATTCTGATTGTACTTCAACTTTTGTTTTAATGAAGCTGCAGCTTTCCTCATGGTTAGAAAACAACATGGATATTATAGACAGGAGAAATACTGTACATGCATATGTGTGAATCAAGATTTTCTTTTCATTTTATAAATGTTTGAAAAAAATCAATACACATTTTTATGACTGTCTATTTAAAAACTGAAGTTATGCTATGTTTATTTGAAGTGCTCTGTATTTTCATCTGGCATGCAAGATAGAATTGAAGGATATGATCCATTCTACTAAATTTGGAGGGTTGTTTTATTTCTGTTTGTTTAGATTTTCTATTTCCAGCTACAAAAAGCCCTATCAATTTCCAGACATCTCTCTGAAGTCTCCTGAGGTTTGGTCACACCATCTGTTTGGGAACTTTCTCATTATAGGATAAGTAAATAAGCATTAGATGCTGTGTTCATACTGTGAATGTCTCTTATACTGTGGCTTTTCAACATGCCAAACAGATCCACTGTATATTTTGTGTTTTCACCATATAAAGCACTGTGTGAACATGATGGTTTTCAGCTTCATTTCTGCTATCTTGACTCTCTGTTTATGCATTAACAAAAAGGCTTAAAATTCTGAATTTAATAACAGTAAGAAAAATTCACTTCTTGGAGAATCTATTAGTGACACTAATGAGCTCATAAAAATCATGCTGGAAAGGGACACATTTTAGAGCTTTTGTAGGTATCGTCCCTCCTTCATACATGCCCCTTTAGTATTTTTAATTTTTCAAGATCAGTGGAAGATTAAAAACTTCTCCATACATGCATTTTTATTATTTCATATTTTCATACCAGATGTCATTTACTTTTTCATTTTTCTGATATTCAGGAGATCATGAGGAGAAGAAGGAGAGAACAAGGAAAGTGCTCACACTGATCTGTGTTTACCATGGGGAAGACAGACCATGTTGTACTTCATATTTTGTGATTGACTTGCTGTCAGGAGCAAGAGTTCCATGGTTTCAGATGCATCCCCAAGAAAGCCCCATTTCACACACTATGGATATTACTGTTGCAAAAAGATCTATACTACCTGACGTTTCATTACTGTGTTGAAAGCACTTGCTACCTTTGGTAATTGGGAATTAAAACCGTCAAGCTACTTGAATTTTGAAAAGCCATGAGCTTGACAAAGAACCATCCACTGTGCCTAAAACATATCATATTTCTACATATGCACTTTTTACTCCTGAACTTTAAGAAAACAAGATCTGACCTTTCAGTATGACTCACAAATTGATGTGACTCTCCATGTTACTGCAGCATCAAATTGTTACAAAACCAGCTCTTGGAATAGTCAAGGATTTAAGTTAGTTTAATAAGAGTACTTGTTTAGAAGATATTATAATCAAAGACTTTCCCTCTAGTTTCTCCAATCTAAATTTCTTTCATATTACTTCATTGAAATATTTATTTTATTATGTACATAAAACACTTTCAGGATTCTAACCTACTGTATGGATCATATTGACTTGTTATTCAAATAAAAGGTGTCCGAGATTGGGGTAAGTTAAACAACTCATGAAAAATGCTTTAGCAAAGCTGTGGAATCAAGTTTTACTTGAGAAATTATTGTGAACAGGAAACATTATTTTTCCAGGAATAAGGATCTGAGGAATACATAAAACCAAGGTTCAGTCTGGTTGGTGAATTAGTAATTTATTTCTTGAGGGAGATTTTCATTCCTCCTACTGTTGTTTGTCCTTTCTACAGCTTTTGTATCTAATAATTTAATATCTTACACATTTCTCTGATGTCATCTAATCTCAGTGGAATGATTCTTTGCTTTTTCTTCAGGAATTTTTCATCTCTGATGGGTATTTCCTTTACCTCATTATTTTTTTCTATTTAGACTAGTCATTATCTCCTGCCAATTATTTTAAAATATTCTTTTATTACATGGCATTTTCAAAATAACTTCATATTTTTGTCATCCATAACCACTTTTTTTTAATTTATACTCCTTGTTCTTTTATAACACTGCACTGTTTTTTAAATGGGGGTCCAATGAAGATAATATGAAGCATGCAAGGACCAATTGTAGATCAAAAATATATTTAGTGCTGCTTATTGTTTCACCTGTTAGTTTTTCTTCACTTTTAAGAGCAAGAATTCATATTCTTAGTTTTAATTACTTTATAATCATGGGTCAGTTATCAATTATTTTGTTTAGTCAGTAATGGAATACTCAAACCCCAAAACTAGTGTACCCAACAGTCACCAATAGAGTCATAAAATGATTTTATAATCGGTAGATATCATCATCTGAGAATGCTGTTGTTTAATCTGCTGTGGCAGGAACTTTGCACCGCTTTGTCTGAATCTAGTAGTGCCAATGAAGGAATATTTCTAAGTCCATGCAATTATGTTAAAGAAGTAGTACAGGCCTCTTCCTCACATTACCTATTTCATATTGATGCTGAAAATTTTCCAAATTCAAATTATTAAGTAACATGTGCTTTATATAAAGGAAACTTAAATAAATAGACTATTTTAATTAATGTAATTAATTATTTTTCTGTATCTAGATCTAAACTCGAATGGAATCTGAAAAAATTCCCAAATATTATAGTTTCCTGAATACAATATCTTAATGCTTTTTCTGCATCATGCAACTTCATGTAGCCTCTTCCAAGTGACAAATGTCCAAATGGTAATTTGTCATCCAAAGATATCTGAGGACTACCACAAACATTAATAGAGGCAGAGAAGCATAAGTTCTTTTCCTTCTATGGGCTTTCTCTCTGTCTCACAATCAAAGTGGAAATAAATACACGATATGTAAAGACAACTTTGGTCTATTTGTAGTGACAACTGGTCTGGTGTACAGACTGTTAGAAGTGTGTGCCTTACAAACGTTAAGAGAAACTGATGAAAATTTCTGCCTAAACCAGAAACGGGACTACCTTGTTCTCTAGAGCATTTCAGCAGATAGTCTGCTCTTAAAATACTTCTCTGGTGATGAAATTCAGGACAAAGAACATTGTGAGGTTTGACACTACCCTAGTAATATAGGAAGTGCTAACAATGTATGGGCAGAACTCAGCTGAGAAACTCGCAGTAACTACTGCTGAGCACTTCAGGGGTTCAATGTCTTCCTTTCTGTAACCCTCCACTGTATTTTGGTATTGACGAATAGCTCAAAAATTCTGGCAGCTTTGTTTTCATTTTTGTTGTTGCAAATAGAAAAAGACCCCAGACTAATCTCAGCAATTTTTTTGTTTCCTTCTCCAGATCTGCTTTTCCCTTGAAGGTATTTATTTTGAATAAAGTGCTAAACAAGATAGTATTGAGGTACAATAGAAAAAGGATAGACAACTTTACTGTATTTGACATTTATAATTATTATTTGGCAGTGGTTGTTTTCAACTCTAGCGAAAAAATCTTTTGTTATTATGGTTTATAAAAATACTTAAAAATATCAAGTTGTGTTTGAGATTAATTTTGATCTCCTGGTGCTAGTGCTCAGGCATATTATAAATGTTTAGTCAGTGTCTGACTGTTCTAGTTGAAGATTCAGTCTATTCTCAAGTAGATAAAGACATTTTACATGGTTTGAGTGTTCCCTTCTTTTCTGCTTTGTGATGACTCCAAATGTCTTTAAACATTTCTTCTCAGTTTTAAGTCCGTCTTGTAAATGCTTGTAAACTTAGGCTAGAAAACCATATTAAAAAGAGTGTTTCTGAGAATTTCTCATTTTCACTACTGTATCTGTTATTTATGTCTCTCCATTTCTAATAATTTGAAATAAATTTAACTTCTCAATTTTAACATTTTCATGTCAATATAGGGCCTAAGTAGTTCATTAGCAAATTTCTTCCAAATTTTGAAACTGCACTTTAACAAGAAATCCATATTAATGACAATGTGTGGATGAAAATCCAGAATCCCTCAGATTTTTCTGTCTCTCTATGTGTGGCTCAGTGTTGAAACAGCAGGAATATAATAAATTGAAAATGCACACAGAAAATCAATAATATTGGTAGAAAATTATTGCCCAACTTCTAGTAGATTGCCTCATAATTTATTCTTAAAAAAATCTATAGAGTGAGCATTATCTGTTATATATTTAACTGGACTGAATGAAGGACTTCAGAAAAAAAGCTATTGTGTACCTCAATAATTAATATTGTTATCTTTCACCTATTTTATGTGGGTAGATTTCATTAATAGTTTGAATTAAATACGAGAAATATTTTAGGACTTTGCCAACATTACCAAATGTCAGATTTTAAGTTGATTAAATGGACACTAGATCAAAATTCAGTGTTGATCCTCTCCTTGTATAGAGGAATTCCCCTGAATCCTCACTTACTGTGTTGACATTTTAGCAAACACCTTCTTTGGTGAAGGAGACTAGGGAAAGATTAGTACAAAGCTCTTTACTGTACAGCTATCATTCCTAGCACAATAGAGTACTTATGTATTTATTTTTGTTTAAATGTGACAGGCTATGGTAAAGACACCTACTTTATTCCCATGTCCCAGGACATGGTTGGGTTGGCTCCCAAAGCCTGACTTCTAAAACCTTGGGAGTCAATGAAATGTTTGTATTAGTGGTTTTTGTTGGGAAACTGTCTATTTATCCCATGGTCAATTTAGAGTAATTCCTGATTTTTGTATACTGAATTTTCAACTTCTACATGAAATACTGGAGTAAAGGATCAATTGTGTAATATAACAAAGCAGACAAACTCAGAATGATTTTTAAAGCCATGAAGTGCAATGCTTTCCTCCTTCCTTTTAGAACCTCAGTATTATTTTGCAGAAAAAAAATCCAATTCACAGGTGCATATAAATAATACAGTTAAAGCAATGTCTATATGTTCCTTTAATAATGTCAAATTTCAATGTTGTGATTAATCTTTTTAAAAAAGAACCATTTAAAGATATAAGTGTTGGCCTGTAAATGTAATTAAATCAGAAATCGGACAATATTAGTATTATGAAGACTATAAAGGCTTAGTGTGTGTGCATACTGACACTAAAGAAGTTATTGAAAGGAAATAATTATAAACTAATAAAAAAGAATCATAATTCTGTAAATATTTGCAGACCCTAGATTAAAAAAAAAAATCAATGATGTTTTTGTTTTTACTCCTTTCAAATCCTACTGTAAGACCTATCAAACAAAAAAAGAATTAAAAAAAATTTAGTGCAGAAAACCTAAACCTTCAACTAATCAATGCTGATTAGATTTTACAGTCTAACTGCAGTTTTTATAGTTTTCATCTAGGCATTTTCTCCTAGATTATGTTTCTGGACAGATCTATACTATAGGAATTGCTTTAATCTCATTCACTGACAGGCTGACAACTACCATGCAATGCAATTTAGCTCTCACAAAAGTCCAATATTTCTTCTCCTGCTCATTTATAGCAAAACTTACTTGGTTTCAATGACATTGTACAATAATTTCCCACCAACAGCTTCTCCAGTTGTGAATTTTCTAATCAATTCTTATCTACAGGGATGACCGTTTGCATCCCGTTAGATCTTTCATGCTCCAATGAACAATAAAGTTATAAAATGTGTGTTAACAGTTGGCCTCTACATGCATCCTTGCTGAGCCTTACAGGAACTGTGTTTGTGAAGAATATCAACCCATCCAGAAAAAGAACCCGCTGCTCAGCAGGGCTTGGGAAGCATTTCCCTTTCTGGTACAGTATGGATTACTCTTGTAGCATTATCTGGCAAAAGGGTAAGTGATACATGCAGTTTATTGACATCTCACATTACTTACACCTGAAGGTCACAAAATCACAGAACCGTTATAGCTGGAAAAGATCTCTGGAGATTAGCTGGTCCAACCAAAAGTTGGCAACCAGCTGCAATTTATAACAGGCAAATTTTGCTAAAATAACTTAGTATTTCTTGCTGAATTGCCAAAGAGCTCTTAGACTTCAAAATTCTGCCATGACTCTCCTTGAAGTTGAGACAGAAACACTGTTTTCTTCTTTTACAGATCTTTTTCGAACAGGATTGCAGTAAAAAAAAAAAAAGGATCCTGTCTGCATCTGGAGGAATCTTACTGGAGGGCTCTGAAATGTTGATAAACTTTTAAAAATATTCTTTGAAGCCTACCTCAGAACTTTGTCAGCAATATGAGATTTACATTTATTGTAAAAATCTGTCAAATTATGTCCTACAAAGAAAAAGTAATAAAATATGAAAAGTCCTAGTGACTGAAAGAAGACCATACCTGAAAATATATTTGTTGAGAAATCAAGTTACTTAATATTCATTAATTTAATGAACAGTTATTGATAATTTAATTAATATTTGTAAGATTACCTGGCAGGCAGCAAGATTTAATCTAGTCCTTTTCTGACTGCTTCAAAGCCACCCTGTGCTGGAACAAAACCATTAAGTGGCACATATCTTTAAATGTGTCATTAGTTACTACCAGTGATCATAATTAGCTTATTTCTTCCTGACTAATTTCGACCTCAAATTATTAAAATGGAATTCATGTGACCTTAAATGGCTGAGAGGCCAGTGCAACTCCAGCACACAATGGTCACTGCTTTCCCACCTCAAGCTCTCTCAGTGTCTCAGCTGCAGCATCTACTCCTGGCCCTTGATGAGTCCCCAGTGCAGAGGCAACCCTGCCTTTCCCAGCAGCTCTCTGATGTCCTCCTCACCGTGCACTGCCAGCCCTTTAGGGCCCTGTATGTGCTGAAACACAGATTTGGTGTGAGCCAGACTCTCTCCTATGCTGGTGAATCCAGCACCTGACCTTGCTTGTCCTCCTACAGATGATTCCAATCACAGAGTACTGCACAATAATGCAAAAAATTTTGTAAAGGGAGGATCAAAATCCAGTGATGTCTAAATTGCTCTTTACGCACTACAGGGATCCTCTACACAGGGGAGGAACTTTAATTTGATTGATCAGAAGCTTATTATTGAAAAGAGTACATTAAGTCTCTAATATATCCTCAATATTATATATAAACCTGAAAGATAGTTCAGGTAATTCTTTTGGGAGATAATGTAGAATAAATTGTTCTAACAAAATCTGTGATTATCGGTGATTCTGTAACCCACTGCCTTAGGATTTAAATTGCATGACTGTTTCCTGCTTGGAAATTTTTCCTTTGCTTTTATTAATTCACTGGTGATTTTCCCAGTTCGTATGAAATATGAGAAGACAGGGATAATAACAAAGATAAAATTGGTTATAAAAGTGAGAAAATAAGCAGAAACATTGTTTGAAAGGCAAGAGATAATTTGAGATATGATCTTGCCCTATTTTACTGTTTATCTGCCTTCCAATCTTAGACTCCTTAAGGGAATGCAAGGCTAAATCAACGCTGATTTCTTTATGTGCTTATTTTTGCCTCAATTTTGCTGTCGGAAAAAATATAGGAAGTACTATTGAGCAAGCATCCCTTTATCATACCTTCTCTGGTGAATGCCAGAATACAAATTTCTGAAAATAAACTACAGCCTTGATTTTTTTCTTTTCTTCTTGTACCAATAATGCTCAATTTTTCAAATTATCCAAAAGTTATAATTTCATTTTAGAGTTTTTCTAGACTTCTACTTGGAGGGATGTTAGTAATGGAAGGAAGAAAGGAAGGTGCGGAAGGAAGGTGCAGAAGGTGTGGAAGGAAAGTGTCAAAGGAAGGAAGGTGCAGAAGGAAGGAAGGAGGGGAGGGTCAGAGGGAGGGAGGGAAGGAGGGAGTCCTGGTTTAGAGCAAATTTGGGAGGAAACTTCCAAATTGATCCCTCTAGAAAGCAGATTCAAGCAGCCCCTTTCAAACTGGTTCAGGACAATATTTTTTTGGAGAAAAGTGGAAATAAATGTTTATCTAACAAGCAAAGTATTCAGAAGTATAAAAAATCTATAATATTAAACAATAA
This sequence comes from Thryothorus ludovicianus, assembly GCA_013397245.1. NCBI lineage: Eukaryota > Metazoa > Chordata > Aves > Passeriformes > Certhiidae > Thryothorus > Thryothorus ludovicianus. Next base: position 102,145 of record VZTB01007488.1, read on the forward strand.
AACCTCTTGTTGTTCTGACGAGGTGGCAAATTCAGAAAATCCTGGTTGTGGGTTGTAGCTCAGCTCCCTCAGTCTCTTTCAGTCCCTCCTGTGCTGGGCAATGGCATGTCCCAAACTCTGAGTGTCACAAATGTGAGCTCCCAGTGTTCTTCTGGGTTTTCAGTCCAGAGCAAGGCCAATCACTTCCAAAGTCTGGGGAAGTTCTCTGCCTCAACCAGGTAAAAAGAAACTAACTAAAAAACAAAGGAGAGGTCTCTCCCAATGTTCATGCTGTAGACAACACAATCCGTGAGAGAGAATATGTTTAAATTTTATGTGTTTGTTTGTTTGCTTAAAGTCTTTACATAATTTTCTCTGTATTCAGTAACTATAGTGTTCCTGGCTTATTTCATTGTCTCACATCATTCCTGGCTTTGTCTGTGTGAAGTGAAAGAACAGCAAACCTGTCTGGTCAGCTGGAGCTAGACATCTGCTGAATACTGTCTTGGGATTGTGTTTCTTACTATCCCAAAGCAGAGCCATCTGGTCCTCACATAACAGAAACTATGAGATATCTGTAATTTCCAAGGAGATCCAAAGTGCAAAAATACGCTACTATCATACCTCTTATTCCTATGAACAGTTTGTTTTGTGACATTGTCTCTCCCCATGGTACACAGTACAGAATTACTCTGCATGTTCTTTAATGCACAGAAATCTTTAAAAGAGATTAATAAAATAAAGACAATATATTTATAGTAACGTGACAGCTACATGGCTGCATTAGACATTTTTGGTACCATACAATTTATTTAGTTTCTTTTAATGGCATGTCACAAGGCTATTTTTAGAACATTTCATCTATGGGATGATGTAACAGAAATTTGTAAGAAAAAGTATGACTGAATCATTGTGCTCTTGTTTGATAAAGTCTCATGATTTAGATACAATATTAATTTATCCAAAAAGTAGGAATAAGGACAGATCTTAAAGTAAGCGGTAGACATAATAGTAATATAATATATGACTTAATCATCAGGGTGAAAATAAACTGTGTGCTTGGAAGTTTCACAAAAAGTCTATTTTGTACACAATTAAGCCATTTTGAGGTGTGTTGAATAGATATTCAGTTTATTTTGAAAATTTTTATACTGATATAACTGAATACATGATGGGTATTTATCTTAAAAAAAATTTCACCAGCATGGTTGCATTTATTATCAGAAATGCTGTGCATTAGCTGATTAGACAATCATCTTTCATTAGGCTACTTGATATCAAAAATCATTTAGATAGAATTCAAAGATCCTTATTGTTTTTAATGCTGGCAATTGTGAGTGTAGAGACATTTTTATATTTTCTTAGTGAACAGAAAAAATATAATGGTTGCCATGAGTTATCAAGTGCAAACCTGAATGATATCTGGCAGTCACAAAAATTTCAAAAACAATGACATGCCTTCTTGCATTTTGTGAATTGTCTGAACATGTTGCCAATCATTATTCTCTGCCAGTTTTATTCTATCAGTTGACATTTACTGGGTGCTGAAACAAAGGGGCTCGGTTACCCTGTAAGCTGAGACCTTTATTCTAGATTTCTGTACTCCTCTTTATTACAAAAAAGATTCCTCCAGTGCTGGAAGGAAAAAGAAATATTATGTATTTATATTAACATCATGGACCCAGTATTTAAATACCAACAAAGAAAAAAGCAAAAAGAAAAACTATTCAATATTTTGTATGCTTTATCTCTAAATAATCTGGTCACTTAACTTTAAATAACTAAGAGTATTGGGGTTTTTTTGTTGGTTTTTTGTTTGTTTTTCTGAGAAATGAGCAGAACACTTTTGTGTAGAAGAAGCGAAATAAGGTGCCAAGAACATTCTAAACCCAGCGAAAAACCTTGATGTACTGTGTCCTGAGCAAGTCAGAAGGCTGCCAGGTGGTGGCTGGGTGTAGGGTACTGGAAAGCAGAGACAGTGAGGTGGTCATTACAGCAATGCAAGCTCAAAACCAACCTTGTCTAAACTGGACTACTTACTATGTAATGCATTTCTCTGTGATTTTCTTAGTTTCACCAGATCTCCACATTTTATAGGTTTCTGTGTGTTGACTACATTTTCTTACTTAGCCCCTGCAGTCTTGACTGAAGTGACAGAAAGGTCAGAGTTTCACTGATGCACTTGCTAATGGTCTCCAGGACCCTTAAAATTTCTTAACCTAACTGTGACTTCTCTCAGTGAAATCAGCTCCTGTGACATTTCACCAATCACCAGAACATGTATATATAATATCTGAGTGGATATTTTCCTAATAGATCAACTTAGTTACATATTATGATCATCTATTTAATTAGAACTGGAAAACCAGTAATCCATTTATGATTTCAAGTAAATGATAACATGCAGTATATATTGAAAGTTGATAATGTTTATAGCTAAAATAGAGGACAAAAAGATGTAATAATAAATATTCATGAACATTAGAAAAGCAAGTGAGTCAGAAGATCGATTTTTCCAGTGTTACAAATATATAATAATTTTATCATTTATCATAAATTAAAATAATATGCTAAATTACTGCAAGTAATGTAGCAATCATACTATTAGGGTTTAGGGATTCTAATATAGTGTGTTAGAATCTTTCAATATACTCAAAATGTTCTACTAATTTATTTTTTCATTGTGAGAATTCACAAGTGTATGTGGAAATCCTGTCCCCATTTCATATACACTGAAACTAGTTTCTCTACATACATTAAAAAAATATTTGAAATGCAATCCACCAACTTTTCATTATCAGTATTATAGTTGTAGGTATTTGCTTTTCATCTCTTTATCTCACTGAGGAAGGAAGGTGTTGCTCTGAAGCACTATGATAATGATCCTGATCCAAAACCTCCAACATCTGTAGTCATATGTGGGTCATACTCATCCATCATACCTAAATAAAAAGTTTAGGCAAAGACAATTCTAGAGCTTATATTTCTTATTATTTCTCTCTTGTAAACATGCAAATTTTGATTTAAATAAGTTCCATTTTCTGTTTAGAAACATTTTAAAAATAATTGCTGAGGGGAGGGTACTTGATGAGGGATTGAGAGATGTTACATTTGGTAAATTATCTCCTGAAGATTTTTGCATTTTCTTTATAATCATGTTGGCCATTTACTATAATTTTATAGCAATGTTCCTAGTTTAATGGTAATTTTAATAGCCATTTTTCAATTTGGACTCTGCTAGATATGTTTATCCCCATAGATTAACTACTAATTATTTCAATGATAGAATTCCAGTTATACTGTCTATGGACACACCATATAAATTAAACTACTCATTGCTTTTAGAAAAAAATACACAGCAAGTTATTAATGTGTTCATTTCTGAGTCATTGTTTATTTCCCTTCATTATAAATGATCTATGTGATTCATTAGATTGTGGTAATTATCATTTTAGACTCATAAGTTTTTATTTATGCAAGTTTTACTGGTGATGAAATACCCTTCAACTTACAAGTCAGGTTTGATAAGTAGTAAACACAGGATAATGAAACCAGTCAAAATATGTTTAAAGGACAACAAAATGTGTTGTACTTTATTTGTAGAAACACCTTAGCTTGACATTACAAAACTGCATTGTCTCTTGAAAAATTCTTATAGCTACTACTGTAGTACTTCTAGAAGAAAAAAATAGTCCTAAAAAAATAATAACAGCTATGCTAACACCACATCATAAAGACCACATAAAGCATAAAGAAGAGATTGCACAGTTTAACACATCCCTATAAAAAGCATTACACGGTGAACTCCTGAACCAACCATTGGCCTTATCAGCTCTCCAGTGGTTCCCCCAACACATTCACACCCTTTGCCCTCCTCTGCCTTCTGCCTGGCAATGTAGTTCTGCTTGACAGTGTCGTTCCAGACAAGGCCACCAGTTTGCCTTTGAGCCTGAAGTCCAAACTAACGAACAGCACTCCTTTGTGCTGACCTCCTTCATCAATTTCCAAAGATTTTAACATTCCAGTCTAAAATTGTTATTTCCATACATCTGTGCCTCTACCATCTCTTTTGAATGACCAAGTTAAATAATTTCTAAATCATAAAATCATCTAAATATGTCTTTTATTCCTTTATCAGGAGCTCTGATTTTAATTTTCTCCACTGTTCTTCCTCTGGTTATTCCAAAGTACTGATTGTTAATATTACACAAAGATGTACACAGAACATTTTTCCATTGCCTGTTTGAATTTTTCTATGACTAATTAAAAAAAATAGACAAAAAAAAAAAAAAAGAAAACAAACAAAAAAGACCACGTAGGAAACATGTATGTACTTAAAAGGGACAAATTTAACATTAAATTAAATTAAATGTAGCTGAAATTTGGAATTTAAGGTGAAACATTTTCTTCCTTTGTAAGCATTAAGTTTTGTAGCTAAAACAGGTTTTGCAGAGTGAAAAAGAAAAATTGCTCTTCAATACTACCTTAAGATACCACAGGGATATTTTGATGAAAAGATAATTGAACAGAAATACTCTTTCTATTGGGATTTCAGAATTACTAATTAATTCATTTACTTATTTTTAAAAAATTTGAACTAAAATAAAATAACAACCAGAACGTTTTCACACTAGGAAAAGCAGCATTTTTATTGCCTAGTAAGTTGCGGTTGAGGTATTTTTTAAATTAATGTGAGTCAAACTAATCAGTAGGGAAGTTAAATTCTTATAAAGGCAATTTGGCAAAGAGTTTACAGCTCTGGCAGCAGGGGAAAGAAAAAGCAATTTTTTGTCTTCCAGTTAATTGTCTTGAGTTACAGTCTGACTGTAGCTGACATTTATTGTTTTGCAGACCAGAAATGTGCAATATTTATCATTATTCCTTAGATGTAAAACTATCGTTGTTACCAAGTACACTACCTGAGAGACCATGGAAGCAGACAATATTATAAAACATTCAAAGAATATATTCCTGTTAGAACATGTTAGATATAACTATAATGAGATTTTTTTTAAATGGCAGTGCAAGCCAATCTCCAGATTGATTTAAGGGTTGGTACTATGTAGATATACTTTTGTGTCTTATTTCCTAAATAGTCCCCTAATTTTTTCTTTGTTTTTTTTGGAGGGCCTGGGACCTGGTAGCTAAGATATGCACTGCAGCTTCCACAGTTCCAGATGTGCCAGGTGAAGAGCAGGATTTACCATTCACCCCATGGGTCATTCAGCTGCTCTCACAGTGAATTAGACCAAAGCAAACCCAAAGTATCCTGCATCCTGGTGGGACAGTGAAGGCAGCTGGGATCTGCTCATGTATATAGTGCACACATAAGTATTACTTTGGCTCGGAGGATATGTGGCAGCAGCAAAATGTGGGGCAGTAGGGAGCAGGGGGTTTTGTGGCTATGGCTTCTCTCTCCCCCAGTAGCTGTTAACATATGAAGCCCTGCTCCTCTGGAAATGGCTAAGCATCTTGCCTGGCAAAGGGAGCTGAGAATGAATTCCTTTCTTGCTCTCCTTGTTTATGAAGATTTTCTTCCTTTCTTAAACTGTCTTGATATTTTCCTGTGGGTATTTTCTTCCTCTTGCTCTTCTGATTCTCCTCCCCATTCTGCTGGGGGAGTGAGTGAGTGACTGAGTGATGCTTAGCTGCCTTCTGTGCTTAACCCACAACACCTGTGAATGTAAGTGTAAACATAACAAATATTGAATAGTTTGATACTAATTGCTTTGATGGTGGACCATTGATCAGGTTTTTAGTTTTCTTTGATCACTTGGTGGAAAAAAACAGAACAGCAAAACTCATAAATGCAGATCTTTGCTTTTTAAGTCTGAAACAAATCTTCCTGAATTGAACAAGTAAGAAATTGTTTGGTTTGAAGAACAAAGAGTAAGAAGTAAAAATTCCTTTTCATACTTTATCAGTAATTTTAGAAGGCTAGGCTATAAGGTAGGGATGTTTTCATTTGATTTAGTGTGTTGTATTTGGCTATTATGAACTTCATTTTTAATTAAACATACTATAACCCTCTTGGGAAAGTTGAGTTTTAATTGCATATGAAAGTTACTGAAATAAAGTTCAGGATTTCACTCTTGATGAGGTAATAACCCAGTTTTCTGGAATTTGCATATTTTTGCCATTGACCTCTCTGAAAATTACAACAGAAACATGAGGAAAATATATTCATAATGATGCAAATAGGAGAAGTAAAGCAATTTCTACATAAAAAGCATTTTGAATTCAATAAGGGTTGTGTTAAAATAACCCCTGTTTTATCACTCTGCTGCTCTTATCCAAGGAGACTTTAGGAATCTTGTTAGATATGAACAAAAATGATTAAATTTTGCAAATGAGATCACTCACATTCTGAGGAGAGATGAGGGTTAAAACTAATACATCTAACATGTACTTTCCTCATTTATTTGACAAATGAACTTTTAGCATTAATTCTGAGGATAGTTCAAAGTTAGGTCAATATGTCTTAGGAAAGTCATGAATTCTTAAAAGTATGTGAACTCATTTGCTGCTCCATAGTTCTATATGAGAAGTTGGGATATATTTTTTTCTTTATGAACATTGATAACTTTGTATATGCATGTATATATGAAAATATGCATCAAATGCAAATTTCTCATTGTTACATAACTTATTTTCTTAAAGTTTTTTTCTTAAAGCACATCCAGTGAATAAATAAAATTACAGAGGTATTGTCTCTGTAACAGCAACCTCCTCCCCATTTTATTGCATGTTTCTATATTAAAATGTTCTTCTCTGTTTTGTCACAGTTTAATTTTTTTTAAACATTAACTATTTAAAATTTTGGAGGATTTATGCTTTAAAAAATTCAGTGTATTTCAACACAGATAACTCAGGCTTATTAAGAAAAAAGCAAGGCTGAATAAAACCAGTTATGTCTGTATATATATATATAAAGTATCAGTATAGAGTTTTAAATAGTTTTAGCACCCTTGTGCCATGAAACAAGGACTAAAAGAAAACTGGTTTTTTTGATTAAAAAACCCCAAACACCTGCATTTAAATACCATATCATAATATCAGCTACCACAAAAGCAAAGTGATCCACTAGATTTTGAAAATAGTATTTTAAAGTATCTCTGAAAGAAGAGCATATTTTACTCTCCTAACTTCTTAAATGAGGAGAAGGAAAAATCAGACAGAGATGGAGACCTCAAGTCATACTAAAATAACACAGAGCTGGAGAAGTAGTTCAGGAAAAAACTTTGCCTGCATTGGTCCTGTGCCAATTGAAATATGGGGGTAATAAAAGGCAAATCTATAGCAATTAGGATTTGGAACAGTGACCAGAGCATGCAGAGGCTAGAGAAAGAGCTGGAGAATGCAAGTTTATAACAAAACAGTGGCAGGAAGCCTCAGTGGCAGGGAATGGACATGAGAGGACAGCAATAGTATCTAAGGATAGACTCCTGGATTTTCAAGCAGGTGCAATGGAGTCACTCATTCCCAAGAACTGAAATCAATCTGCTGATACTTTCAAGCACCTGGAAACCATTTAGCTATGTGACAATGTGTCTGACCTAGAAGCAGTGTAGAGGAACAGGAGGTAGAGAGAAAGCCTTGTCAGTGTACTCTTCAACACTTCTTGGTCTGTGTGGCTGATCATTGGCTTGGAGCACAGGCAGAATTAACTAGACTTTCTGCAAAAAACTTTACAAGCACAGTCCAAAAAACTAATTCTGAAAGATACCATTCCATTTATCTCTCACAAAAATTAGAGCACATATTTGCAATATTTTTAAAACATTTGCAGAAACTATTACTGTCCCAGGGTCATTTGTTACTGTCCTATGACTGAAACCTTTAAATGTCTGCTCTATGCACAAGTAGCTAAAACTACAATTAAAACAGATAAAAGTACTGTGACTGATTTGACATTGACGTGAATTCAAGTTGTGTCATGCAGCTGATACATGCAACTCAGCCACAGGCACACAAATGCTGGCACATAAAAGGACCTAATCTGTAGTTTCTTCTACTTTGACAGTTTACTCATAAAAAGACGACTACTTGTACCACCAGATCAAGTAGTTGCAACCTTAATTGTGACAATATCACTGAAAAAATCTCATTATGTTATGTTTGTTTCTGATATTGGTTTTTTTTTTCAAAATATGCAAAAGAAAAAAAGGATTTATGACAAAATCCTTTATTCATACTGCAAAGTCAAAAGCTCGAGTAAGGAAAAAGCTTCCCAACCTCTCCAGCCTTTAACCACATAGTAATAGGCAAAAGAGGATGAAGGAGGTGTACATATGAAACTGTCTCAAAGACAGTATCTATCTGAGAAGTAGAGAGAAGTTCTTTTAAGAAGAAAAGAAGTGTGTTTAAGCAAGTTCAGCAATGCTATTTTTTCCAGGAGGAACCAAGTCTCATTAAGTGCACAAAGCAGCAGGATTATTGTACAGCAAAGGCTGTTGCTCCCTATAGAATTTCCAGTTAATTATTTGCCAAGATTGGAAGATGTGCACCTAAGAATAGATGAGGAATTTTCGTAACTAAAGCCACTGAATTATGTTCTGATAAACTGCCTCTGTATCAATTTCAGATTTTGTGGATGATGCTGTGTATTTCTAATGACAATTTCATTCTTTGAGTGATGTAGTAGATACAGAATGAGAATCCATATTCCTTATTTCCTGATGGCAAATCTATTGAAAAATGAAGACTGCTATTCTCTGGCTCTCTATTCCTTCAATTTCATATTTGTAAAAAGGAAGAAACATGCTCTGAAAAAAAGTTAGTAATTTTGAGTCATCACTAGTATGGTAACAATATAACAATATTGTGCAATAAAAATAAACCAAGCTGAACAAAAGTAAACTAAAACAGTTCTGTAAATGTAAAAACCAGGACTACCTCTTGAGCAAGGAGAGAGTAGCATGGTTATGAACATTCTGTTATTCTGTGAGAATGTTCCCTGTCAATTGATGTATCAAATGAAGAAGGGTTTGGGAACAAATTATGTCACTACTATCAGAGACAAGACAAGAATACTTTTATATCTTGTTTTAAAAACTTATTAGTTGAATTACAGACTATTTACTTCTAAATACTAGCAAAACAAAAGGTGCAAAGTGTAGAAAATTCATATTACACCTATGAAGATATATTAATAGAGACACTTCAGACATTCACACAGGTCTGAAATGCAGCCAAAACAGTGAACTTAACTGGATTATTTCAGACTTGCTGAGAAATATAAGTTAAATACATATCAAAGCATGATCAGGTAACAGTTTATAATTTCTGGTTTGCTGAGGCCTTAATTCTGAATTTATAGATTGCCCCTTTTAGACAAAATGAGATGCTGATGGCTAATTTTTGATTATGCCTGATTTTGTGAACCTTTAATTATTTTGCCTTATGTATGACATTTACCAGGGAGTTGTTCTTTCTCTTTGTGGTTGCTCTTTGTCCCTGCAAACTCGCTATTGGAAGCAATCCTGGAACAAATCCTCTCTCTGCACTCTGAAATTTTAGCCTTTCTATTTGCATCCTATAAGAAGTATAATTTAATTTTTTTTCACATTGTTAACGAAGTCCTTAGGATAATCAGGAATTTTTCTTGGACGTGGGAGATTGAGTAGGATGCTCTC
>VZTB01007489.1:0-32771 GCA_013397245.1 Thryothorus ludovicianus
TGCTTAAAATGTATGGGGCCTCTTGGGCCAGTTAGAATAGGGTCTTTTTTTTACTCATTTTCAGTCCGGTTCATGTCAGCTTCCACCAAAGTAAAATCCTGTGATCCCCCTGTTACATTAGCAATAGAAACAGATTCTGTGTCCACATGTCTTGATCGGATTAATGTGCACTGAGCACCAGTGTCAACTAAGGCCTTATATATTTATGCTTCTCATGTGCTAGGCCAACGAATCCACACGGTCTAAAAAAAAAAGTTTTCTCTAGCCTCTACCTGACTAGAGGCAGGGCCTTTCTAATAGTTGTCGATAGCTGACTCATGTGACAGGGATCTCAAATGCCTCGCTTCAGTGCCATCTAGAACTGTAACTTTGCCTGCAGCATCCCAAAGACAGGTCTAAAAAAAAAAGTTTTCTCTAGCCTCTACCTGACTAGAGGCAGGGCCTTTCTAATAGTTGTCGATAGCTGACTCATGTGACAGGGATCTCAAATGCCTCGCTTCAGTGCCATCTAGAACTGTAACTTTGCCTGCAGCATCCCAAAGACAGACTAACCAGCTAATTATAGATTCATCAGGTCGTCGAGCATAGTCCTTTCTTAGGCCACGAAGATCCTTCAGGGAAAAGAAATCAGCATTGGCTTCTGGTCTCATACCAGTTGCTCTGTCTTCTGGTTTTACATCGGGAGGTGTTGAGGGTCTTTTTCCGGAATCATCATTATCCACTGGTCGATAGGTCTTGTATGTGAGCTTTCCGCTTTTTGTGCTAGCAGTAACAGTTATTGATTGAGGTTTACTGTCTGGTTTAGCTGCTGGCTTATCTCCCTGCTCCTCTGCCTCTGTCTGTTGTCCTACAGTATTTAGTACTGTGTGATAAGCATATACCAGAACCCAGCCTATTGTAATGGCTTTTTTTTTTTAGAGTCACCATGGCAATTCTTTTCTAGATATTTCCCTACGTCTTTTGGGTCCTGAATTTGTTTACATGAAAATTCACAGGTTGGTGGATCAGAAAATGCCTTCAGAGCTCAGCCTACTCTTTCCTATTTCGCACACCACACAGAATTTTTCTTGCCTGGGTTTACTTCTGGGTCAGGGGTCTCATTAGCTCCTCTGGAAATCTCAGTCCTCACTCTAGACAAGTTGCAGACTGTATAGAGGAAGCCTACTAGATTAAATATCAGGAATGTGGTCTCTTTGGCCTTCAGGGGAAACAGAACATCCTCAAAAAGTGATGTAATGCATTCAAAGGTGGGGAGAGAAAGGAGAGGTTGAAAAGCCTCATCCCCTTCTCCTCCTCTAACAAACTGGGTGCAGTTACTAATAAACCCCCAAAATGTGCTACTCAAACAGGAATGCATGGTAAGACGAAGATACCATAAACCGAACATACCTGCCACAAATTCCAGTACCTTTGTAACCTTCCTGTAAATCATTATTGCCCCACTCAGAAAAATAGCTATTCTACTCTTTGCCCTTCTACTGTAAAGACTACGTGTTAGAGTCAACATTGGAGTTATTTCTGGATAAGAAAATANTACTCAAACAGGAATGCATGGTAAGACGAAGATACCATAAACCGAACATACCTGCCACAAATTCCAGTACCTTTGTAACCTTCCTGTAAATCATTATTGCCCCACTCAGAAAAATAGCTATTCTACTCTTTGCCCTTCTACTGTAAAGACTACGTGTTAGAGTCAACATTGGAGTTATTTCTGGATAAGAAAATAAATCTAGGGACTAGAGAGGTACTAAAATATCAAAAAAGCCTAGGGAACAGACATACAGGGAGGCCTCCACCCCAAGAGACATGAATTCAAGCAGCACCATGGCTACTGGCTGCTTTATCCTAACACAGAGTAAATACAACCAAAATGCAATCAGTACAAGTTTTTTCCACTTTTTTAAGCCACATGTTGGTGCCAGTTAACGTATCTGTCTTGGTTTAGGGCAAATTTGGGAGAAAAAAACCAAACCTCTGGATGGAGTCCCTCTAGAAAAATGACTCTGAATTACTCCTCTCCTTAGCTGAATTGGGACCAAAAAAATTTCCTTGAAAGAAAGTGTAAAAAAGTTGTTTATTTAATAGTTAAAGCACTTCTCAGCACAACAAATGAAGGAACAACAATGAACAACAAAAACCTCTTTCCACTCCACAGAGATGCCAAATTCAGAAAATCTTTCCCATGAGCTGTAGCTCAGCTCAGTTGCTGTCAGTCCCTCTGATGCTGGGAAAGGCTGGACCCAGGCTAGGCCTGGTGGGACACAGGTGTGAGCTCCTGGTGCCCTTTTGGGTGTTTAGTCCAGAGCAGGTTCAAACAGTTCCGAGGAAAAGGAAAAAAACGCAGCCCAGAGAACTTCTCTGCCTCAGGTAGCTAAAAAACTAACAAAAAGCAAAGGAGAGCTCTCTTCTGCAATCCACACACTGCCAACAACACAGGCTGTGTGTAGGAAAGCTGAAAACTCTTATCTTTATGTTCTGAAAACAACCACCTCAGACATTCCACCGTGTCTCCTTTACTCTCAGATCCAGTTTTTAAAGGTACAACACTTATTTCTGAGCTGAACAGACAAAAGGGGATACAATTTAGCATCACCCCAGGACCAAAAAAAGTCTGGTTTAGATAATTATTCAAATTCTTGCATCTATTAGCCTACCCTACATTACCTGTGGCAGATTTGTAGAAGCTAAGGAACAGCCTAGTGAATTTTAGCAACACATTTAATTAACCAAGGACAAATTCATACACCTAGATTTCATCACTGATTAAAAATATGTAGCAGCAGTTAAGCATGGTGTTTAATGAGCATACACAGTCAAGGTTGAATAAGCACATTAGTTTGACTACCTTTTTGTCACTCATTACATCAATCTTGTTTTCTTTTAGAGCACAAGGTTTTGTTCTGGTCATGTCTAAATATGTGCAGCCCCAAAAGCATTGTTTCCTGGAGGTGCAGCACAACTATACAAGTCACCGACCTTTTCTGTGGCTTTCACAGCAATGACAGTAGTTGTGAGCTTGCCCGTGTTTTTTTTCTCAGTAGCTCAAGAACTCTAATTCAGCTTTTAGGTACAAGAGGTTGATTAATAAAAAGAGAGGGCTTTCACGGACACTTATGCAATCGGTTTCTGGAACTTTTATGCCAGAAGTAGTTTCACGTGAGAGGAAAAGAGATTTGGTCTGACATTTGCTGTCATGAGGGGGAAACTATTTAATGGGATAGGCTGCTCCAGATATCATTTTTGCAAGAAATCTTGTCCTTTTCTAGTATGTAGAGGGACTTAATCACCAGGCCAAGCAAAAGAGAAAAAGTCCCTTTTTTGTGCAGGAACAGACAGCTTTTTGCTCTGCAGCATGAACACAGTATAATCAGAATTTAAACTGCTCCTTACAAAAACCAGAACTCCTTCAAGTTTATTTGTCCATCTTCTAAGGTGCATTTTCCTTTTCTACAAATAATTTCCTTTGTTCTAAACATCACAATAATAATGTAAATTTACAGAAGAGCGGCTATTTAGAACAGCAAAGATGAGGAATGACTAGACTGACTCAGTCATGTGAAGAAAAGACAGGGAACTGCCAATACGATCCGAGAACAAAGCATTTCAAAACCAGGAGAAATTTGCTAAGGTGAGAAACCTTAGTGAGAAATCCAGACAAATGACATAGAAAACTACTGTGACACTGTCCATTTCAGTGGGCTAGTTCTAGAACTGGTTCACTAATGGAATCAATAATCATTATTAACCAAGGATCTGTCCTTTTGGGGGTTTTTATATACATGGAAGGATATCAAGGAAGGGGATTTCCATTTGGATGGAGGCTGTGAATGCATGATTTGCATACATAGCATTAAAGGCAATGCAAATCAAATCAGTTTTCAAGACCACTTTCTTTTATAAGGGACATTTGAAAAGAAAATACCCAAAACAGTTGTCAGGAGGTTGTTTGTGTTAGCAGAATAAATATTTGAGAAATAGATATTCCATTTAAGCATGAGATTTTCTGGATTTCACCCTTTTGTTGAAATAATTGCTTCTGTATCTCTAGAAGAGTGGTCCACAGCAGATTCTTCCACTGGTAGAAGCTATTCTATGTCTGGCATCATCTAGGCATGCTGGGAGCACATTTGTGATCCTGATGATGGCCAGACTGGGTCAAACCTTCACCTGTATCCTGTTTTTCCAGCAGTGGCAGGTGCTCAGCAGGGTCACAGATAATACCTTGTTGTGAGGTCTAAATGAACTATCTTCCACAGCTTTCCCTGTGCCCTGATAATCACGTTACCTCCCCTACCTACAGCTGCCCTCACTTTGTTGTGCTACCTTCCCTCTGCTTTTACTTCTCCCAATAGATTTATATTCACTGGGAGTCTCTTTAGCAAGAGTGGTATAGTTCTTCCTCCCCAGAATTGCCTCTTAATACTCTTGCTTATGGAAAAATTAAAAGAAACATGGCAAATACAGAGTAATCCTTCCTCTAGTAGAAATAATTTCCCTTTTCTCAGGCAGTAAAGAGTCAAAGGACTTCTGGAACATATCTGTGTTGACACTATTATGTTCAACATCTGCAGCTGGTCTTTTACTGTTTCCTTAGCCTTTCTGTACTTCTGGCCTCTGCAACATCCTCTGCTAATGACTTCTGCCACTTCCCTATGCCCTCACTGAAAAATTTATTTTTCTTTTTGAAGCCACAGTCCAACAGAAGAGCCTGACGAGCAGATATTCTCTGCAGACTCTCCAATCATCTATGTCTAAGTCTGTACTACATCTTTTCTTCACCTTGAGTGAAAACTGAAGATTCTCAAATTTCACCTCCCTTGAATGAAAGCAAACCTGTAGCAGGATATTCTGAGGAGACTTCTCCCCACCTTTTTCAACAACTGTCTCCTCAGAAGAGAAATGAGACCTGCTGATCTGCCCACAGCCTGTGGACACACCACAGTTTATCTAATGGCATGATGACATTTGCTGGATTTGCTCACAACTCCTTTCCTACAGATTTCTAACACTTTATTTGATTTCTGACCACTCCTGATGCTCCCAGGGAAGTCTCCAGAGTAATACCTGAGCAGTAATTACTGGGAACTTACATTACATACACTATAGGGATTTCTTGCTCTTATCCCATATTTTTCCTATCCCAGTAAGTCCAATACTGACCGCTATCAATATTTTTATGCTTGATCATAATCCCCAGCCTGTTTACCTTCAAATCACTGTACTCTATTGTGGTGTTATTTTGGTGTGCCCTCATAGCATAGGAGGAACCATGAAAAGGGATTAGTAGGAGGTCCAGTTTCCACTGCAAGCTGAGTTGCTGCCACTCTGCAGTGTGGGTAAGCCAGACAAGAAAACTAATACCCTTTCAGACTGCTTTCAGCTGCTCTGAGTAGTACCAGTTCCTTGTCCATCTTACATCAGTAGCACCGAAGGCAGCTTAAAGCAATTCAATTTGCAAAAACAGGTTAGGACTATTCACGTTATCAGTTAAGTCCACATGTTCAGAGCTGTGCCTCTATGTAGATTGCAGCATCTCATCTTCTGCAAAATAGGCCATGGGACCTCACTGAATTATTTCATGTTTATAGAATCATCAAGGGTAGAAAAGGCCTTTAAGATCATCAAGTCGAACTACCAATCCAGCATCACCACTAAACCACATCAAGTACCATTTTCACGTGTTTTTTGAGCAATTCCAGGGATAGTGGCTCCACAGCTTCCCTGAACAGTCTATTCCAATGCTTTACAACCCTTTCCATGTAAAATTTTTCCTGATATCCAGTCTAAGCCTCTTTGTTGCATCTTGAGGACATTTCCTCTCATCCTATCACTTGTTACCTGGGAGAAGAGACTGATCCCCAGCTTGCTACAACCTGCTTTAAGGAACTTGCAGAACATGATAAGGGCTTTCCTGAGCCTCCTTTTCTCCAGGCTAGACAGCCCCAGTTCCCTCAACCACTCCTCATCAGACTCCAGACCCTTCATAACTTTCTTGCACATCTATTAGGAGTTTTGTCTTTCAGATAAGCATTTATCCCTGGCTTAAAGATGCCCAATGGATTTCACAAGAGGTTAGTGTCAGTATTCAGAATCAGAATTCATGCAGCATTAGTGTTACTGCTGATATTTCTTATGGTCTTTTTTTCTAGACATGAGTCCTCTAACTCTAGTTATTTTCCCTGATAATATTGCTAAGCTCAAGAGGCAAAGTTCCAAGACTCTCACCATACATCTTACTTTCTAGCTGTTCTGTCACTCTCATTGCTCTTCTCTCATCTCCCAGTTTCTCAGCCTTTGAAAGGACATCCTATATTTTGACATGCTTGAATGACAGAAGCACCCTTGCCAGCATAACAGCTGCTCTGGCCTTACTGAGAAGTCCTTGAAAAACAAGGGTCAAAGAAAGAAGCAGAAGCTCTTGTGATAACAGCAGCTTGAGCTTGCATTCAGCTTATTGAATTTTCCTCAAACCCTGCCCACCACCAGCTCTTAGGTCTCCATTGCTTTCATCAGTTTGTTCAGAGAGGACCCCTGGTCAGCACCTGCTCTCTCAGGTTAGGGTCATCTAATCCAGTGACCAGCCTCTGATGACTGATAACTGTTTCCTGCCAAGAAGCCAGAGATCTGGCAGGCACACAGCCATACCTTCCTAGGATAATCCCTTCACTTCCCCCAACTTCCCATTTAGGAGCTACCAGAGCCAGCCCCTGCTCCTGCCATCTTTGCTGAGCTACACGGCCAATAGACCAAGTTTTACCTTTTTTGCTGGAACAAGCAGGATTTTTCTTTTCTTCATTTTAGGACTAATTTGCATATCTTTAAATGACATTTTAAGCAATAAGAAGAAATTAATACATATATTCTGGGGTGATTATTGCAAAAGAAATAAATCGCTTTTTAAAGTTCTCTTGAGGACAACTCTGCAGCCTTCAAAAAGCAGTTAGATTAACCACAGGAGAACAATCTTCATAAGAGTGCTACTAAAAATGATTAAGCTGTCAATTTGTTTTAATACAAGTCTTAAAATTTAGAAAGACTCCTTCAAAATGTAGCAAAACTTCAGCTAGATTTACTATGTATATACTGAAGAATCTGAATAAGCTTTGGATGCTTCTGCATGACATTCCCTTCAGCCTTGGGCATATATGAAGTCCTAAAGTGGTTCAGTGCTAGGGAAAAGACCAGTATGCCAACTTACAGTATCTCTAAGTTTGCTGTGTGACTCATACCTGAATGTAGAATTATTTTAAGGGTTACATTATTGGTGATCACTACATTCAGAAATACCACTTGGTTTATTTAAGAGAATGGTTGTCTAAAAGAGCCCTCTACATAGATTTACCAAGTGTAGGTCTTAGCAAACATTATTTAAGACCTTGTGATTGTCTCCAGTTATAAACTGCATGCTGGTTTTCATCAGAAAACCTTATCTACTTTTCTGGTTTTGAATCAGCAATTAGAAAATTAAACCCAAACCAAAACAACAACTGAAAAATAAGAAGTATTGGCTAAGTTTGGGGATGTTGTATTGTGACAGGTTTCATGAGAACAGGCTGCCATATTCACTTAAAGGTAATGTGAGCTCTTGCTGTTGGAAAGAAACCTATAGATGCAAAACAATACAAACCAAGTAAAACTCAGTGTGGTAAATAATTCTGAGGACCTGAGAATCTGGCAATTTCTTTGCTGTCTTTCAGAATACAAAGAAATATGCTAAACTGTTTTTCTCTTAAAAAAAAAAAAAGGAAGTAAATGAACACTTGCAGATTTAAAGTTATTTTAGCTTATTTATTGCAGTCCTCATTTCTTTATCCAGATTGGAGTAACCTAGGAAGTCGCTAATTACTTCTTTATTGTAAAATATTTCTCTTTCAAATCGCAAATATAACCCAGAAACTCCAGGGATTTGTCCTCTGGGAGATAAACATAAGCACTTGCCCCACTAGCACATTTATAACATTTGGGTTTCATTTAATCTTACCCAAGTAATATAAGATTTTGAGCAGTCACATTGAGCAATTTGCAGCATGCAACCTCTTTATAAACCCTGACAAGAAACATTAATAATAACCACTCCAGAGGAGACATTACCAAGTACTATTAACCAGTCTGGCAGGTGGTACTAGCTTCTCTGTAGGTCTATTACTTGCCAGATATTAGTAATGCCTTTCCAAAAGCACTTAAGTGTGGTACATTTCAAGTGTTATTTCTCTTCTACCTGTGATTTTTTTTCTAATTAATTATTTAAATGGGGTTTGAGTTTTAGATTCAGGTATTTGTTTTATAATGTATATATAAATAATTGAAATTATTCAAGTCAGAACAGCTGAAATCTACAGGTCAATAAGAGGTCTTGGAAACTCAGGCTGTAAACCAAAATACATCTCAGCAGGAAGGTGGAAGGAAAGCCCAGTCCTGCTACATTTTCTTTGTCAGCAAATTCCTTCAGATGCCTTCTAAAACTAAGGACTATCTCAGGTTTGGACCTTCCTTTACTACTGCCTTATGTATATGTTGCAGTTAAAGCTGATCACAGAAGGCTAGTGAAATTAAAAACAAAAGGAATTTTTTTTTTTTAAATGCACACACACAATAAATATCTTCTCTAAAGCCAGATCTCAGTACAACTTGCATGGCTACGACTCACGATAGTCACTTCTCTTCAGTGCAGTTATAATTACACACCGTGGCTGTGATGTTGCTTTACCTGTAGTAACAGAGTTCAGCAAAAACTCTACAGTGATAGCATTGGATTGCAGGTAGTGAAGGAACTATGAGGCTTCCTGGCAATACTAAACATTTAGGACCCAATCAAACAGGGCACATCAGATGGTCAGCAACCAAGGCCAAACCTGGCCAGTAATGCAGAGGAGAGCACAGCTCCACAGCCAGCAGGGAGCCAGCAGCAGTGCAGTGAGAGCACTGAGCTTGAGGAGACCTGTGCTGTAGCCTCAGCCAGGACTGTGCTTTAGTCAGTTAACACTTGGTGCCAAATAAGTAGCTCTGGGAGCAGGGATGGGAACCCAACCTTCCTTCTTGGTGGGTGTCATATCCAAATTTATTCATGACATCTCATTTGTATTTCCCTACTACAAGTACCTCTCCCTACCCTTCGTAAGAGGAGGATGGGGGGGAAGCAGCCTTTAGAGAGTTGTGGCTGGGATTATCCAGGGAATGCAAACTGGTCAGAGTGAGATTCCCATGTTGCAGGACTCAGGGCTCAGCTCTACACTTAACACATCCTACCAGGTACCTTGTGGACTGGTGCATTTTGATTTTCAGTAGTCTCAGCTATTGACCATGGTGGCAGTCATGAACTCTTTCTGCAGCACAACATTTCCTGTGCCTGACACATGCCAGATCCCATTTCATGGCTTTAAAATGCATTCCAGTATTTTGTGACTGCCCTCCTACAGTGCATGCCACTTGCCCACAATGGACAAAAGGAATAAGATGTTGTTGGAAGACCTAGGGAATTGTTCCTCCTTACTCCTTCTGCTTATTATGAAGTCTTCTCAAGCCTTTGAGTTGCGCACTGTACATGTGCTGCCAACACATGAAATATTTACTTGCTTTTGTCATCAGAACAGCAATTCTGATAAGAAACTTAGTGAAAAACTGCTTCTTTGCTGGTCTAACACGTTTCTTCCCAGCCAGGAGCATTGCTGAGACTAGTCCTTAATCCCTGGCCAAAGGAAAACAATATGGTGCATAATTATCAAGCTAGAAGTCAAAGATGGAAAATCTCCTACTGTTCATCTTTGTGGCCAACACACAAACAGAATGTGGCAATCTGCCTGCCTTGCACAGGCAGTAAACCTCAGTCTGTCACTGTAACTCACCATCCAGCTGACCAGGCCAGCAAAGGCTTTGCTTTCAAGAGGAGGAACAATGTTCCTTTTCCCTTTTAAAGGGATATGAATTAAAGATCAAGGTTAATATCCTCTGGGTTTTATTTCTTCTATGAAAAAAAAACATGTTAGGATTCATCAAATTGACTGAAAAAGATCTTATAAAATAATGACCAAAGCCTTCCAGTTGTCATAACAGTGAGTGCAGAAAAAATGTGCTGACTGCATCCCTATTTACTTAGGGGCATGAGGCCAGGTTGCTTACAGGAGAAAGTGGGACAAGAAAAACAAATACATCTCTGTTGCTTGCTGCATTTTAGGGATTAAAGGTGTACACTTTTTTCAAAAGAAGTCCAAAAAGTTTAGTCATATATCAAAGGACTCACAGAAGGAGAGTGGGGATTGTTGCCTATTTAAATAAAATAGAAGATCAAAGTACTTCCAAATGAAAAATTCACAATACTGTCAAGATTTAAGAATTATGAGTGTAATTGAGATAATTATAAATTATCTATGCACATGAATTTATTTTAGAATAGTTTTTAACTGTAAGTATAACAGGCACTAATGATGGACAGAAGTCTTTAAGAATAAAGGACAGGCCCCTGGAATACAGTATAAACTTAGGAAATACCTGAATGAAAAACTAAAGGAAAAGGAGCAGAAATATTTAGGTACATGAAGCATCAGAAGCATTTGAATCATTACTTCTTAATGCTTAACTTTCTATCCAGACAACACTGTCTCCCATGGCCCAGCAGAGACAGATGTGTCAAGAGTGCCACCAACCTCAAAGCCTCTCCTCTGCCCCACAACTGTATGTGACTGGATGGCAGACAGCTCATAAGACATTAATAAAAAAGATTATTATAAAAATAGCTTCTAAACCTCCTTGCAGCTTGTATGCAGCTTGTATTTAAGTAGATTTAAGATCTATTTAAAAAACCTACCAATTGCAACTCCGACATGTATTACATGTATTACAAAGACAGCTGAAAAAAATATACTGCCTTCTTTCAGCCCAGATAAGAGACTGCTACATTTCTGTAGGATTTCACAGACGCAGAAGTCTAGGAAAAACTAGTCCTGCCGTGAACCATGCAGTCCATTTCCATTTCTGACTAGTCTGCACAGCTTTCTCATCCTAGATTTAAATTAGATATGAACTTAGATGGGCATTAGGATCTGTGTTCCCAGCTCCCATATTTTTTAGTCTTTCATGTTTATAATTTTTCTTAAAACTTCAGTTTTTGTTGTGAAAATATCAGCTCTTTTTTTGTTGTTTTGTTTTTGTTTTTTTGTTATTTATGGGAAATTTTTTGCCCTTATTTGCAAGGAAGAGAAGGCAGGACAATCTAAATGAACATAACTTGGTCTGCAAACAAAAATCAAACAAAAAAGGGGGAAGTTATATGTATTTTTAAACTCATTCATTATTTATGGCTGACTCAGTTTTCAAAAGTGCTTTATTTAGCAGTGGAATTGAAATATGATTATCAAAGTACTATCTGAAAGGAACATGGAGAAACTACTGCTGGTGAGACTTCTGGTGTTAATTAGATTTCTTGTAAATGTTCCCCTTCCTTCTCAACTTTAGATATTATACTAGTATTTCATCAGAAAAAAAGAAAAAAAGCACAGATTCAGGTAGCCTATGACTCCTGCCCAGTTTTTCATCATAAAGTCCACATAATTTTTCAAAGGCTTTTTTAGAAATTATATACCTAAAACTTGTTGAACCTCAATGAAGATAGAGGGGGCAAAAGCATATCTTGTACCAATAAACTGTGGCATATCAAGTGCCAAGTTACTAAGGGTGTTTGTGTCTGTTTTAGTTCAACAGGAGCTCAGTTTCAAGGCCTGGAGGCCCATCTTGTGAAGCCCTTTACCTGATATAACCACACTGGGCTTCCTGGAGTTCCATCTCACTAAAAAGAAAAAGACTCTCCTGAAGAGAAGCAGCAATCCAGTTAAAAGGAAAAACAGTGGGAAAATAAAAAGCTGCACAGAGATCTAGGGAAGTCTTGCAGCAGCCTCCCCAGCTGCACCACCATGGTCCAGTTACTAGCAAATCCAAAATCCTGACTTTGATTTAAATATCAATCAGTTTCTCGTCCAAATCATTCCTCCTGTACAACCTAGATGTCATTACCTCTTGTTTTCAGATCCATGGTGTCCCTAACATGCTAAAAGAAGAGCAAAATCTTCACTTGGTCACAATTTCAGTTGACACATCTAAATGACAGGATGCCATCCAGAGGGATCTAGACAGGGTCTTAAATATGCCCATGAGACTATTGAGAGGTTTAACAAGACCAAGGGCAAGGTGCTGCACCTGGGCTGGGGCAACCCCCAGTACCAACAGAGGCTGGGGGATAAATAGATGGGGAGAAGGACTTGGGGGTGCTGATGGATGAAAGATTGGACATGAGCCAGCCATGTGCACACTCAGCCCAGGGGGACAAATGTGTCCTGAGCTGCCTCCAAAGCCCCATAGGCAGCAGGGCGAAGTGGGAGATTCTGCCCCTCTGCTCCTCTTGGGTGAGACCCTACCTGCAGTAATGCATCCAGCTCTGGGGTCCCCAGCAAAGGAAGGACACAGACCTGTTGGAAGGAGTCCAGAGGAAGCCAACAAAATGATCAGAGGGATGAAGCATCTCTTCTATAAGGAAAGGCCAAGGGAATTGGATTTGCTCAGCCTGGAGAAGAAAAGGCTTTGGGGTGACCTAATTTCTGCCTTCCAGTACCTGAAGGGAGCCTACAAGAAAGATGGAGGGGGACTTTTTACAAGAAAATGCAATGACAGGATGGGGGCCAATGGGTTCAAACTAGAAGAGAGTAGGTTTAAATTAGATATTAGGAAGAAATTCTTCCCTGTGAGGGTGGTGAGACACTTGAACAGATTTTTCAGAGAAGCTGTGAATGCCCTATCCCTGAAAGTGTTCAAGGCCAGGTTGGATAGGGATTTAAGCAACCTGGTCTAGTGGTAGGTGCCCATGGCAGGGATGTTGGAACTGTATGATCTTTAAGGTTCCATTTATCCAAGGCCATTCTATGATATTTATGAAATGCAAATCTCATTTGTAGACAGTATTTGAATGATGAGATTGTTGCCTGCTCATGCCATAAGCATTTGCAGGATTATACTACAAATGTTATGTTACAGAGAAAATGCAACCCTACAGTCCACATTTACTATATTTAGGAAAATAGAGGCAGGGAAAAATTTCTGGACTTGCTCCTGTTTCTCAGTGATCTAAGTGTTCTGTTTCTTGTTTTTGTGGAGAAAGAACAATTTATTCATCTTGGGACAGAAGACTGAAGTCAAAACTGTTCTTGGCCATCAGACTTTTTGCATGACCTCAGACAACTCACTTATTTGTCTTTCCATGCCCAAGTACACTCATGAGGAAAGTGAGATTTTTTTAAAAATCCCTTCCTAGCAAGAATAGAATCATGCACTCCTAGAAAGTGCTAAGTAATAGTTAAAAGTTCTGAAAAAAATCCAAAACAACAGAAAATGCTTACTTAAACTCTGTCAGCAGAGCTGCCCCTTTATTGTACGCCATGTTAAAAAGCATGGCATGACAAAATTCAGCTTTTACAATGCACCTATGGAACAAGAAGCTAATTTTTTTTCTTGCAAGAAAGGGATAAATGTTAAACCACTCATGAAAGGCTATGTAAAAATGAGAAAACAATTCTTGTAGGCCAGTTCTGCCTATAGTGAGGTCTCTAGTGGAGTTCCCACGTCTCCAGGACATCAGAACAGATCCTTAAAAGGTAACCGATTCCATTTCAGTATTCAAATTATGAACAGCCTGAACAGCCTGAACAGCCTGAACAATGCTTGGTCTTTGAGAAACGATGATCTAGAGACACTTAACACCAGTGCAGGAGGCTCCGTTGTCTTCTTTTGACATAATGAAGTGGAAATTATTTTGAAGTGGTTAAGTGATTTTTTAGAAGTTCTCAAGCCTGCTTCTTTCTGAATATTTTTTTGTTTATATCTCCTTTCACTGTTTTATATTGAGAAAGCCTTGCATTGAATTATCTTTTACAGTTGTTATTTCCCAAGTTTGTTCTTAAAGATGACGGGCTTTTTGACTGAATTCCAAAGTCAACAGGTTAGCCCAGTGTCCCACTTTAACTGTAGTTCTTTTAAATTAGTACTTGCAGCAGAAGACGCAACTATGAAATTAATAAATCCAGAAATTCATGCAATAACTATAGGCTTTCTGAAAAACAGTGTGAATTATTCATCACTTTAGTTAAACTACTTATCATTAGCTCAAATGGCAAAAAAAATTAAGACAGCTGGTAATTTAAAATCTTAAGAAAAATGCGTAAGATACAACAGCATTTGGTCTCTTGGGAATTGAACTTGACTGTAGTGTTCCCTCCCTCAAGAATTTAACTTCTAAAGCTCCAAGAACAAGAAAACACATGCTCTTTTGGGAATGTCTAACTCTGCATCCTTTTAATAAGGCAAATTTTTTATTTCATTTGGGTTAAATTGGGGAGTTAAAAAACTACACATCACATTTTCACTCTCCTACTTTTAAATGCAGTCTGTAGTTTCAAAGAAGGCAAAGCTATCACTCAAAAATCTTCTAAGACCTGTCAGAATAGAATATATTAGAACGCTACTAAATAGATGCTCAAAATCCAAAGCAGCTTAGAGCAAAAAAAAATGGAGGTTATACAACTCCAGTGAAATGCTTATGTAGATTATTACGGTTCTGAAAACAAAGCCATTTTTCTCCAAATGATCCTGAGGCAAGTAATCATTATTGTAGCTGTTTCTACTCAATACTTGTCAATAGCTTGGGGGATTTGCTCATTCTAGTGCACAACACCCATCCTGGTGTACTAGCTCTTCCCATGACTGGGCATCACATTTTGCTATTCTCTTCAGGAAAGATTTTTTTTCTTGAGAGACACTTGACCTCTGAATAAAACAAAAAAGGAACATTTACACTATTTTATTACATTGAAAATGAATGGTTAAATTGATAAACTCCTTCCTCCCTGCCTTTGTACTCAAAGAAAGACAAGAAAAAACTCTCTGACTGAAGTTGCAATTAAAATGCAAAGAAATAAAATTTGACTGTGACATCTCTAAAATATGACATCAAGAAGTCAAAATGTATAAAACCAACTAATGGGTATTCATTGCCAGCTAAGTACTTCATATTAAGCATTAGAATTTACTACCTTATTGTTTTGAAAACACTTTCATCTATATTTATTCTAGTCTAGCAATAAATTATATATTTCTCTTAACAAGCAGCTCCAGTGGAGTTACACAAACCAGCATTTCCACATGCTTAGAAGCAGACCAAAGAAGGACCAGAAGCGAACAGCTCATTTGGGAAGTTCTGCTCCACATGCTACTCATTCAAAACCCATTTCATCTGGCCTGCCTCTTATCTAGGTTTGGTAATTCACAAAGAGCTTGTAGGAGCTTGCGTCTGAAATTGTTATTTGTCTGCTGAGTTTGGTTACATTGGTCAAATGTTTCTCAGGTATTAGGGGGAGAGAGAAATGGAAAAGAGATGAACACCTGGAAAAACTAAGTACTTAAAAAACCAGCTCAAAGTCAGAAGCAAAGTAAGACTTCGAAAGATTTGTTCTTACATAAAGAAGTTACTTTCTCAAAGAGGCTAATAAATACACTGCACCAAAACATGGAAATTAAAATGCACTGTTTACTTACTTAATTATTGACTTGAGGTAAAGCTTAGAAAGCTTCAAAGTGCAAGAGTTCTTGACCAAATGGTTGCTGAGATTTCCACATCAAGCATTCATCTCTGCCAGCATCCTGATTAACATCTCACAGATGCACACAACCATGGATAAACCCAAGAACCAGGTAAGTGTGTGGTCATATTACTCCAGACTGCTAATTCAACTTCCCTGATCCAGTGAGCAGCAAGAACTAGGCTGATTCATTCAGGAAAATGAGCCTGTAGCTGAGGACAAACATAGTGAGCAAAGACAGGATTCACCAACAGAAAAGACAAGGTAAAAATGATGAACAAGTCCAGAATCCAGGAGAATCAGAAGACAGAGCTTCCATACATGTCCTAGGTCTGTGCAGAACAGAGGACCAAAGGCAGGAGTGCAGACAAACTACCAGGAGTATGGAGACAGCCTCCACCCAGAAACATCAACCTCAGAACTGGGGGAAATAATACCTCCCCCTGGGCCTAAATAGAGCTCCTGGACCAATGGACAGAGGATTTGTGGGAAGCTCATGTGGGGTTCTCCAGGCCCATTTACACTAGTTGGTGCCTTCCAGGCCTCACCAACAATCAGACCTAAATTTCTCTGTCTGTGTGTTGCTTCTTCTTGTTACAGTATAGATCTTTGTTGCAATTTCTTCTTCTTACTAAAATTTCCTAGTCTACCTAATTGTTCTTCCTCTGGAAACTCTGTGATTGTCTTTCTCACTGATCTCTCCAATTCTATATTCTCCTGAAGTGGAGGAAGGAGAGGAGAAACTTCACATAATATTTTGGAGACAGATGTTACAAACTTCTACAGAACATAATGATTACCTGGTGTTTTGTTCTCTAAGCTTTATTGGAAATTTGGAAACGTTTGGATTTTTCTGGTTTAGTCACTACTGAGCACAAAGCTTTTATTTTGATAAGGCTGTCTATTCAAATCACACCAATATCCTGAATAATAAAGATCTCAGAACCTTTTTTATAATGCACAAAATTAGGAGTGTTTTATTTTCCTTAGTATTGAATTTTCTCTGCCTTTCATTGCTGAGCTGGACAGTAGTTTGAGGGTTTTCAGCTTGTCTTCCTAGCTAGTCCTCCTCTTCAATTCCTTGGCTGGTTTAAGATCTTTGACAAAATGGGTTCCTGGCTATTCATTTCCATTTTCTGACCATGGGACAGATCTGGCTTTCAGACCATTCAGATTAAGAAGGATCTCATGATAAACTGGCAGGATGTTTGCAAGAAGTCTCCACCAGCAGCAGACTTTACTCCTAGCCCTCCATCAGGCTCTCTGGGATCCCAAAACACTGAGGCCAAGGCAGCAAGGGATGCAATAAGGACAGGAGTGATGCAGCAGAGAGCAGATTAGACTGGAGCACATGTAAAGGCTGTAGTATCTTTTCCCCTGACTGTGCTAATCCACTCTTTATTGTCACCATTTTGGTAGAAATTATGTGTCTGGCTGGCAGGCAGAGGTGTAGGAAGGAGACATTTTTGAGCTCTGCTATATATAGCACAATCAGAGGAGCTGTTGCTATTATTCTCTATCCCAGCAGCAATTTTTCTACAGCAAAGGAAGCTTGGGGGCCATGCAATTCCCAGGATGAAATACATACATGCATATATCATACCTCCTTACACCAAAACTTTAAGTTTAGCTTTAGGCTTTGCCCTGAAGAAAGCCTGTGCTACCTCTCTCATTCTCACCCACAAACCCTTCTCTTCTGTTGTCTATTTCTTTCAATCCTTACTTCCATGGATCAGTCTCTCTGCTGTTTTATCTACCAGTTTTGACTTATGTAGGCAGCTCACCCTCACCTCCACGTACCAGTGTGAACACATGAGGCCTATCCTCTCAGTTTTCACATCTCCTCTTGCAGCTGAGGATTTAATCCAGGGATAGCCCCCTTCAAAAGCGATGAAACACCTACAGCCTCTGCTGCCAGCCATTTCTGTTGTCCGTGCAGCACTCCAGGCTTCTCAGTGCTATTTTAGAAGTGATTATCATCCCTTCATGGGTTTCCCATATCTTTGAAGGTAGACACAAGAAGAACAACAAATTCTTCCATTCCCCCACTGCTCTCATTTGCTCTTGGGCTGATTGAGTTTTCATCCTTTTGCCTGGGTCAGCCTGTTTTCCACTTCAGTCCCAGCAAACAGCCTGATGAATGTTTTCCCTTTCACCACAGGCTGCAAAATGCCTGCCCTGCTGAGAAATGTAGTCTTCAATTGGAGCCCACACTGGAGCCCAAATGCCATGATTTACAATTTGCAATCAAACACACCACCAAGCAACATATAAAATATCATGTTACACTCGTTGCTTCCCCCAAACAGTCATACCTGTGCAAAAAGGAATAATCCTTCCTCGCAAGAACTCCCACCCAAGCTTCTGTCTTTGTTGTCTTTCCTGGTTACTAGTGTCTTCTCTAGGAAACCACTATATAAAATTATTAATAGCTCTGCAGAATTGAAAAGCTGCTCACATTGGTGTGGCCATCAGCAGCTACATGCAGGCACACAAACACCTGGCAGGTGAGTGTTTTTTTCACTCATGTCTAGTGCATTAGGAGTTCAAAGGCCAAAATAATGATGTTTTTGTAGCTGTCAAGTTTTGTACCTGTCAAGAACAGCCAAGAAAAAAGGTCAATAAGCAGATCTCACATAGGCATTTTTTTTTCATAGTGCATATGTTCAGACACCAGAATTTCTTTACTCTCCCAGAAAAGGTGCTTCAGGATTAAGAAATCTTACATAATCTCAATCTGTTATCATTTATTAATGTGTTTTCATTTTTCAAAGTTTTACAATGCATACCAGTTAAATTGAGTATCTCACATCTAAAAATCTTCATGTTATCTCTTAATGTCCTTTGAAAGAGCACTATGCTATACAAAATGGTGCCTTCAACAGAAAAGATTTTAAAATAATTTATTTTCAAAAATATCTTTGATATTTAAAATTATGTTTTTTCTCTTTTGTAGACTGCCTGAAGTTTAAACAACATTTCTTCCAGGTGAAGAAAGTAGCCACTGTCACTGCTGCAGGTTTAGGTGAGTTGCAGGATGGGTGGGTGCAGAGGATAAGAGAATAAGTTTAGGAGAGTCTTCATTATTTACTGCAAACCAGTAAGGTGGTACCAGCCCTGTGCAGCTTAATGTCCTCCCTGACAGGTGCCTGGGCAGCAGACATTAACCCTCAACACTTACATCTGAACAACCTACTAGCTGGTTTTCTATCTGACCGCTCACACTCATCTGCTGTGCATTTATGAGTAAGCTGCCAGAAACACAGCCCTCTAATGCTCTGAGCCATGCCATGTCAAAACAGTCTTCTCTTTAAAATGAAAGGGGGAAGAAGTATTGCCTTCATCATCTCGTTTTTGATAAGTGCTTTTGTTAAATTGACATTACATAAAATTTAGCAATGGGCAGAACATTTGTGCCCTTGCAGCAGAAGTGCCTGCATGAACCATCAAATCACGAGACTCTCAAATCACGTGCTGAATTTGGGCTACCATCAGTTGAAAAGCCCTCTAATAGAAACAGTGATACAGGTAAGGGTGTTTCTGTGGGCCAGTATCAGAAAAGAAAACCAATGGAGCAGAGACTGTCCAAGATGCTGAGAGACTTTACTCGTTCTTCAAATCAAGGCTGCTGTTTCTTTATTATGAACACAATCCTGGCAAGGCAAATGTTCCAAGACATGTTGGACACATTCATTATCACTGCTGTCCTCTCTCAATTTCTCTCAGGTAGTTATTTTGGGGAGTGAAGGAGATGGTGCTTCAGGAAAAAGGGCACATTAATGCCTGTGGGATGGAAAATGTCATGAAAACTGTCCACCAGGCATGTAAACAAAAGAGCTGTGGATAACCTTGAATCCAAAACTAAAGTTTTCAGCTTATAACACATAGAAAAATAAAATAAAAGTATTTTTAATGCTTTCCAATTAAACAAGTACAGATCTAGAGCTGACTTTATGCAGAAATTGAAAAATAACATTCATAAAATTGTTCTAAAAATATCTAACTTCTCAAGCTGGTGAGAGATGTATGAGTAGTAAATATTTGCCTAATGCTTAGAAAAAACCTCATGTAATTTCTTTGAACTTCTCAAGACTAAAGTGACACTGCCTCCAAAGGTGTTAGAACATAAACAAGCCTCATGATTTAAATGTCCAATATACAGATGAGACATTTTTGGATACTTTGTGATGCAGTAAGTTCTTTTGACCCAACCAATTAATCTTGAATTCACCCACATTAATTGCAGCATGAACACTCACATGTTTACCCTTTGCTTTTCAAGATCAAAGCATTATGTAGCACAAGACTTTAGGAAGAAGTCACAGAAGTGAATTTGTGCTTATTAGGTGAACCTGTTTCTTTTCAGCCTTCAAGGGAAAAAGTGAAGACTGGTTTTCCACTTTCTATAGGGCTATCTGTAGCAACTAAAGACAGAAACAGCTAGGGGTTAAATTAGTAGTATGTTTCATTCAGAAAAAAAAGATGGACTTGCAATTTTCAGTTTGGATGACAGACATTTGTCTTCAATTTTCACCTCCAAAATAAAGCTTGCTTTGGAATTCCAAGCAAATAGAATTCCAAGAAAATTACCAAGGCCCTGCCTTCATGTCTTACCCCACTAATTCATATCTACACCTGCATCTTCATATTTGCAGGTATTACTGCAATCCTCATTGTAGGGTGTTTTTTGTGCCTATTAGAATCTACATAAAATGCTTTCTAAAAAACACAAAAGTTTTTAAGTTCTCTGACAAAAGACCAGAAAATGGTAAATTATTGTTTCTAATGAAGTCCAAGGTATAAATGTTTTATTTGTAAATGTGAGCATGTGCAGTTACATTCCTCAACCTATTAACCTACGTTATTAATCTAGGCATGCAATGCCATGGTAACTGGCTGTGACAACAACTGTGCTCACCAGTAAAACAAGAATATGTGTGTACGTACATGAATATATGCATTTAATACTGAAGACCATATTAATGGTCTAATTGTATATGGGCATAAGATTCTTATTATAAGGTTCTTATTATTTATTAAAAATAATAAAGAGTTATACAGTACATATGAAATCAGTAAATTCCAAAGTGTAGGATGTTAAGTCATTTTCTTCAATAAAAGACCCTGTAAAAGTCTCACATTCCCTCTTCAGCAGAACAACAGTTTTCTGGGTAGGAGCAAAATTCCTTGCAGTATTTTACTCAGTTACTGGTGCACTCTGAAGGGGATTACCATCAGTTCATATGGAGCTACGATGTACTTGTAATTGCCTTTATGCTGAGGCAGAGGTTATCAGGAAAACAGCCAGAGAGAAAGGCATGAAGGATGTATCTGTGCTGTTCTCCAGTCTGGAAGTTCGTTTCTGTAGAAATATAATCAGTGGGAATGTTGCCATTTTTTCATGAAAAGCAGAGAGACATTTCTCCTGCCTTGTCTCCCATAAGGCTGGAGTGAGTTTGATTTTCAGTCATCAGAGGCACATGTACCTGCAAAATGTCTATGTGCTTTAGAGCTGCCACCTACAACTTCATGGCCTGTGTTCTCTGCCTTCACTCTGCTGAGAAAGTTGTGGCCCCCATGGAGCCTGAGTGATAAGGGTAAAGACAAGATCATTCAGCAATGTCCTCTGAATGCCAAGGATTTTCATACTGCATATAATTTTTGTAATCAAAATTCCAGGTTCATTTCTATCTTTCTCTCGTGGGAATGATCAAAATACCCATAAGAATCACATTTTGGAGCATTTTACCACTGGAAAAGTCTTCAATTCCTCTTGAACTGGTCAAACACCAAACTTTTTTAACTCATGACCTCCATTCAAAATGTCAGCCTTGAAGACCAAGCTTTATATTCTCTTATCATGTTTAAAGCTCATTAAGTCAAATTTTCTATTTTGTAGATTCAGGTACTCTTAATAAAGAATTTTGAAGATGCTTTTCCCCTTCTGCCTCTTTTTTCATTGTTCATACCACACAAAAGACAAGAAAAATGCATGGGTGAGGGAAAGAGGTTGAGATGAGGAATGAGGAAGATTCTGCACATCCATTTCTTGCATAGGGATGAAAAACAAAGAATTTCTTTCATTTGAGATTACTGTTGAATACATAAAACTGCTTTGACTATTTAATTTCTGTGAGAGGAGCAACTGGAACTGGGAGAAAAAAAAAGCTTAACAAAAGCTGATGAAGAATGCTTTCTGTCTGAGAGAAAAGCTCTGAGATAAAACCATTTTTCTGCTTGTTGCTTACTGAGGCTGTTAAGACCAAAAGCTGTTGGTACCAGGCTGTATCCTTATGACCTGAACAAACAGTATGCCCTGGCAGAAGAGGTCACTGGAGCTGTGGAGGGAGGTTGGGATAGCTGATTGTTCCCCCGGGGGAACCCCAGATGCCAGTCTGAGGCCCTGAGGGCTTTAGTGTCTACTACAAAACCCTGCTGGTTGTTACCAGACGATGATTCACAAGCTAAAGGAGAGCAGGAGACTGGGTTTGTGCTTTGGAATTGCACACCCTGGCCAAGTGGTTTCCTTAACTGCGTCTGTATGGGCTTGACACTCAGCAGACACACTTTGTACCATATAAGCTCTTGAGTTACATCCAGCTCATTTTCTAAAAATGCACTCAGACACATCTCAACATCCATGTGTTTAACCATGGCACTACTTTGGTGCATAAACATGAGTTCTCATTAGCAGGGAAGTCACCCATGCAGAATTTATGAACAGAAAAGTGATGTGCAGACTATGATGGATAAGAGCACATTTTACATGAAAAGCATTGCAGGGACAGAACTGGTGAGAAAGCGACAGAAAGGTCATAGACACTTCTCCAAACTGGCTGCTGTTGCATGCTCTGTATTTATAGCAGGTTATTTTGGTGACATAGGCTTTTATTTTGCATAGGGCTCGAAGGGTTGGACTGTGCATGAATACATAAAGGGATGCAATGAATATACCAAGCAAGGTATCTTTGTTCTGAGTGCATTTGCAAAATTGTGCTTCAATTCACCAGTTTTACAGTACAACAAATGAGAGCTGGCAGCAGTTCTCAGCAGCCCACCTCCCAATCAGAAATGAGGCAATAATGTTTTTCAGGTGCTTTAAAAGGAAAACACTGTCCTTTGTTAGTGACTGTACACTCAAAAATGACTGCCACTTTGAGTCACCAGAAAAAAAAGGAATTGCAAGACATTTCTAGGTGGTGGGCTTTTTCCTGAAATTAGACTTGTCAAGGTATTAAACAGTATACCTGGTAGCAGCTGATTGCTGGATTAGGTGCTAAAAACGATGCCAATTTTAGAGTGTCTTTGTAATGGTTTAAACTAAGAATTACTGTGAAACCAGGTGCCCAGAAATACCCACTGGAAGAGGAGAAAGAAATTGTGCATCAGGTCCAGTTTAAGCCAATAATGTCATGCTTTAAAATAAGGATGCAAGGTAGACTGAAAGCAGACACAGCTTTGTAAAATATCAGAACTGGAGCTGCATTTATCTAAATTGAATTCATTGCAGATTCAGAGAAATGAAGAAAATTCAACTTTGTAAATATGTCACTCGCCACTTGGGCTAAGACAGTTCTTGGCCTGTAGATTTTCTGAGTGTACTTGGACAAGCCAGATGTGAGTGCTCTCTCTCTCTCTCTCTCTCTCAAACCCACCGCTATACAGCAAGGATGTCACTTCCCTGTTTCACTTTTTAGGGAAGGGGACAGGGATTTTTGCACACATTGGAACTAAAGTCCCAGGGAGAAGGAGCCAGGGGAGAACAACTGGCAGGTCTGAGCTCACATGACTGGGGTTGGGGAAAAGGAACTTGACACTACACTGAATATGAAGGACTTGGCTTCCACGAAAAGGGTTAAGCTTGCCAAAGCTGTATTTTAACAGCTGGTTTAAAAATACCATCTGTGATTTCAACTGCCAGTGCTGAAGCAGAATGAACTGCTTTTGGGGAGGAGTAGATGTTGATGAAAAGCCATTTATGAGTCTCTAGGCCTATGATTGCAAATATGGGACAAGATGTTTTTAGACTATGTTCTCCACATCAGTTGTGTTTTGATGCTGTGTCACCAAGCTGTGGCAAAGGGGAAGGCAACCATAGTAACACGTTTTCATAGCACTCAACATGGCAAAACTGATGGTCCAAAGATATAAAAAAGGTGGGGTTTGAAGGAGAAAGTCACACAGTTATTAGTCCAAGGGGCACAGTTGTGGGAGGAGCAAAAACCACACAAACTTTTGTACACTAAAGTCTATGGCATATGCCATCCCATCAGAGTCCACAGAGCTGTTAATATTATACGGATTTATGGTCACACACAGACTGCAGCTTTATGGCCATAACAATAAAATCTAGGACAGCTGGGCAGGATTATTGGCTTGCCTGACCAAGGACCTGGTGATTTCTTCAAAAGGACATGGCCCAGATTGGTAGGAATTGTTAGCTTTGGCTACAATGGCATTGGCTTCTGTAACAGGAAATGTTGCACTAGGGTATGAAGGTGAGGGAGGAGAGGCTCTATTGAAGCAAATAATGACTTTCCAATGAGTTTAGCAGCTGTGCACAAACCTGATCTAGTAAAATGCATCATCTTTGATTAGATTATTAGATTCTTGTATGTGTATTCAATGAAAGCCTCCATCATTGTAATTACTAAGGGTGGAGTGGATGATACAGGTGACAAGAATATTTCAGGAAGGAGAAAGATTAATTCCCCCAGTTGGGGCTAGGAAGGGGGGTTTAAACACAGCTGTGTTTTGAAAAAAATTTCTAATTCATTGAAAGGTATGATGTGCCAATTGCCTGCTCCTCTTGCAAGGCTTCTTATAAAATGAAGGGAGGAGAGAATGAAATCTCAAAAGACACTTCACACCGTTAAGTATTGTGCTGCAAACAGTGGAAGTGTTATTAACCTGCTAACCAAATGTGTGGATTTTCATACAAGTGGCTAAGTAAAGGGTACGAAGTAATTTATCTAATTAAAACCTGAAACTGTGCAACTTTTTATTTTCTTGAAAGTCATGAGCACTCACAGCACTTCAGTCTCAGTTTAAGTAGTGAAATTGCCTCAGGAAATAAGCTGTTAAAAAGTCTCGGACAGGATAGCTTTGAACTTTCAAGCTGACTCTATAAAATAAGAACAAAGCAGACATAAAGCATCACAGTTTTTCATCTTTTAATTTATTTTTTCAGTTCATCTGGCATAATGTTCATCTCTCCTTCTTTGTACAATCCCTTAAAATCTTTAAATGTACGACATGGAAATTTGTTTCTTCAAGCCTGTTCTTTTATAAAAAGCTACTAGCATTGCGCAGTAAGGTTGACAGACACTTCACATTTCAGGACATGGCTGCTTCTGGCTTAGCCAAATGCTATCCATTGGACTAATACCACCGCTGCTGAATGTTTGCCTCAGACTGATTATGTTTAATTAAAAAAGAAAAAAATCAGTGAACATAGTTCAACTGTTTAAAAATAAAATACTAGAAAAAATACTAGTTTGGACACTAGAGAAATCTTTATCTTTTTCTTTGAAATGCTAAGGTAACCTGCTATTTTGTAAGAGAAAATTGAATTTTGGCAGAGATGGCTTCCCAGTCAGGCAAAGAAAAGAACCTGGCCAGGTTTCAGACAAAGAGAAAATAATATTTCAGAAATTCAGATTGCTAAAAATTACACCCCTGACTAAGCATGCAGTGCCCCAGCACACAGCCAAGCTGCCCGAGCATCATCCTAGAGTATTTACCAGGGCAAGATCAGTCTGTTTTCAAAAGGCCACATAAGTGAGGTGGCCAGGGGAGGAGCAGTGCCTGGACATGCTGCCCTCCCTCGGGAGATGAGAGGAGGGAGCCGTTTGCTCCAAATGCAGGTAACAAACCAACTCAAGTGGGAAGGGGAGAAGCACACTAAAATAAGGAGTTAAGTGAAGGCTAGGAAAGAGAAACCACTGTTTGAAGCAGCAGCAGGGAAAACTGGACTGTACAGGGCTACCCAGGCTTAGTTCAGAAAGCACAGCAGAGCTGTGTGGCTGCAGTGGTTTGGTGGAGGAACGGGAAGGAGGCTGGACCAGAAAATGCACTGAAACCTGGGTCTAATGGAAATGGGAATGAGAGGCTGAGACTCAGAAGTCATTTAGTTTCTGCTGCTCATAATTTAACTGAGTTTGGACATGCTTTCAGGGACAGTGGAGGATGAGTCATCTCCTGGCAAATCTCACTTCTCTGCTCCACAACTCAGGATTGCTGCAGCTGGCTGCAGCATCCTCACAGAGTACAGATTGGATCTAGTTTTACTACAGCATCAGCAGTTTATTGTGACCCTAAAAGATAAAGCTTTGATGGCACATTAAAACTCTGCAGCTATGTTCCTCCATTTTCAAGTCTACTATGTTCATGTAGTAAATTATTAAAGAAAAGGGCTATCATGTTGAGCTAAATATGAAAAATCACACATCTTGATTTTTAGGTGCTACAGTAGTAAAACCTCATAAAAATACATCAATTTTTCTTGCCATACTGCTAATTTTATGGTAAAGAAGTGGCAACAGAGCCACAATGCCAGCCCCTGCTGAACACTGATCACTGTAAAGATTTATTGTATCTGGTGTTGTAGCTCACTTTTTTCAGCACCAGTTTTAGGCATGATATGCCCAGTATGTCCATTTGGAGATTCCATATGACACTTGTATTTCAGTTTTCTGTGCATTTTTAAGAAGTTTTTTCCTCCTGTGCTTTCCCCCACAGCACAATGAACCACAAAACTTGAATAGGAGAAGTCAATGGATCACTATTTCCCCTCCATATCAACTGTTCTTTAACAATCCTTCTCACTCCAAAAAATCTTTTTATGTTACTTCTTAAACAGGCAAGTGGTTTATTCATATTTGATGGTATATCTACTGAATGTTCTTGATCTGCTTGTGAGGAAATATGATTGTCATTGAAACTATTTCTGCAACCTCTGTCTTTTTAGCCACAGCACAAGGTTTTGCTGAAGTCTGGTGAAATGATTTGTTGCAATGACAAGTCCAGCCCATTAAAGCTATTGTCCCTTCATATGGGAAAATTTCATGTTACATTTATATAGAAGTTTAAGTCCATCTAATCCACCTACGTAGCAAGTCCATAATTTTTTCAGTGCAAAAGAATTCCCCTTCAAGTTATGATGATTCCTGAAAAGAAAAGAGCCAGACAATTCACATTTAAAACCCAGAGTGTGTGGTCATGCACACAATCTGCAGTCATATGGCTCTTGTGATTACTTCCACCAGGAGTGCAGTGTGTTTTACTGCAGCTTGGTTTCAACTGTGTTTGATTTCTTCATTACTAAAAACTCTACTACTTTCATGGAGAAAAAAGACAAAAGTGTTATGCGATCTTTGCCCCACATCATCATTTTAGAAACTCTGAGATCACCTAACTTGTAGCCTATTTTTTCACAAGTTCCATTAATGTTATGAATTTTTTACCCTATTTTGTACTCACTTTGAGGTACTTTACATAATATGACCTTGCTGTCATTGTTTGTTCCCTTCAGAGCATTTGAGGTTTTAATAAAGACATACTCCAACAAACGCGTCAGTGTTGTGGGGTGGCGTTGTTCAATTCAACCAATGAGGCTGCTGCAGTTTTTTTTGTAAAGATACATTCTTGAAACAAAGAAAAAATACTGGAGGAGGGGGCAGCTTCGCTCACTCACTTCCTGCCTCAGATGGGGGCGGTGGGGCCCGGGCCCCGCGGGGTCTGGACCGGCCCTGCTCAGCCCGGGTTGGCCGGGCCTGGGCTGATTTGATTTCTCTGACCTGGCTGAAGTTTTCTTTCCCGGAGGGGTGGTGAGAGAACTGCTAGTTACCCAGGAACTCACCAGGCTTCCCGAAGCAAGAAAGGACTCTGAAACTAAAAGCAACTTTGAAACAAAGGAGCCACCACATTGCTGGGAGATTGGAGCAAACACGCGGAGCAGCCAGGATGGTGCTGGCAGCTACAGCTTTTCTCTTTCGTATGGCTCACAGCGAACTCTGTCTACTCAACTGCTTTGAACTAACTTTACTGCAGGTGAGAAAGAAACAAAAACACCGGTTGCAGTTTTTTTCCTCCAGTTTCAGTGTTTCAGCAAGGCGAAGTCAACATGATGCTGGCAAGAACCACATGGCAGCAGGGAAACACAGCAAGCTTTTCTTCTCAGTGCAAACTTTGGATTGAGTTAACCTTTCAACATTGTGAAACTCTGTAAAAACTGTTTCAGTCAATGATAAAACTTAATCTTTGAGGTCAGTAAAGAAGAAGTTTGATTTTGAATGGAGAGATTGAAGAGAATATTTTGAACTTAAGTTTAAATTCTTTTGTAAAGCTATGGTAAAGATATTAGACTTTATTTATTTTCTCTGTGATGCATGAAATGTGTTGGGGGAAAGTAGCAATTTTGGGTACGCCTGTGAATTGAAATATTGGTAGTTGAAACAGAGGAATATTACTGTGATTTAAGGAGAAACTTAGAGGAATGGGAGAAATGAAGAAGATAATAAAGAGACCTTTGTTCCTAGAGATAAATAAGAAACCTTGTTGTATACTAAAGTAGCTCATTCTTGAAAATAACACCCCAAAAAATAATGTAGTCTATAACAAGAGAAATGTTCTTTGTCACTGCAGAAAAATAATTTTTTCTCCCCAGGCGGTTATTTTCATTCATGACAAAACTACAAGAAAACCTGTTTTCTTGTGGGAAAAGTCTCCTCAGCACAAGAGAAACTCTTCTCCCCAGGTGAATTGAAGTTAAGACTGTTTTTTTAAAGGTAGTAAACTGACTAAAAGTCATGGGTTTTATCTCTGCATTGTCAGTGGATAAAAGGAAGTTTATCTGGAATTTGGTTTTGATTATCTCATTATTATAATTTTCCTCTTTTAGCTTTGTTAATAAAGTTTTTTCTCTTGTATGTTTTCAAGTTTAAATTTGCTTTTTTTTCTTTCCTTTTTAATCCTATCTCACAATAAAAATAAACCCCCAACAATCAGATAGAAGCTTGAGGATACAAATGCCATCGGCGAGGAGGGAAGACATGCAGACAACCAGTATGGTTGATAGTGCAGCTCCGATTTATTAGACCTTACATTGCTCTTTTATAGGTTTTCTTAGGATTGAATACAGTCATGTTTTGATTAGTTAGTAAGTTTTTTATGTGTTAATTGGTTAATTCTTGATCCCATTTATTTGCATAAACAGTTGTCTTAATATGATTGGTTAGATACTCATAGTTGCTATAAGCAGATTGGTTATTTCTTGATGCTTATGATTTGCATATGGCTTCTGGCCTAAGTTTTCTATCCAGGGTCCATCCTTGATCTCAAGAAACTACAATTACAATGTTTCTTTCTATACTGTTATAATTGCAAGGCATAAGCGAAATGGCAAAGCCCTCTTGTTTTTGCTCCATTAAAACCCCATTGTTTTCTGCTCCATGGATGTTGCAATCTACCAACTTGCCCTTGCCTCATCAGCAAGAGTTTCACCTGCACAGCATTTCTAATGAATCGCTGTCCTGTTCAAGCCATTCTCCAACATACAAATGCTTTAAGGACAGACCAGACTTAAACAAAATCCTCACACTCCATGACTAGTATAGACAAAAAATGAATGATGTTTCAGGTTTTCAGATAGCAGAGCTTGGTAGCACAATTCCCAGATATCTTTGGGCTATTTCTCAACTTGGAGAAGATGCTGCTCCCCAGCCAAACATTTCCAAGAAGCTTAAATAAAAGATGCCCCTAATTCATTTTTCTACAAGGGCTCATGTAGAACAAATCCTGTTGTGCTCTAATCTGCAAAAAGAAGCAGGTGGGCTGAGAGTTTCATTCCTGTAGTTCATGGCACCATGTGTTACAGTGTTCTGCCAGATTTAACACTTTCCACATCCCTGGAATAATCAAACAAAGATTATCTTCTGGGTGACAGTCAACAGCTGTCAGGCATTCAGATTGTTCTGACAGTATCCATTCCTCATTATCAGCCTCTGAAGTGTTCACCCAGAGGAACATGTATTTGCAAGGCAATTAAATCTTAAAAAAAAAAATTATATGAAAAAGTATCAGCATCAGGTTTAAGCTGAAGAAACAAAATTAATGACATGCTAAGGAGAAAATGCAAAGTGTGTCTGTCCTTCTCTACCATTGAAGTGAGTGCAGGACACAGGAGGGGCAACACAGAGGCTGCAAGTGTTCCATGACTCCTTAGGGACACAAAGAATAAGATGGCATTACTGGAATGGGAGGAGAGGAAAGAGGATTTGAAGGCAGTGAACACCATGGCTAAGAGAAATTGCTCATTTTTTCAATACAAGTCAAGGAAATTTATCGCCTTGTCTTCCCAAGCAAGTGTGAAATCTACCTGATCTTCAATGAGTTATTCTTGGAAGGATGCACACCATACATGTGTTATAGGTTTTTCTGTCTAATAAATCCAACAGAGTTTGGCCAATTAAGCAATTTATTTTATTGAACAAGCGATAATAGGCAAAACAGCGCTGGGTGGCTGGGAGTCTCTTGCCCACCAAGGCACACACTTCACTCTGGTTAGTCTGAGTTTTTTATACTCTTCTTATTTTTCTGGTATTTCTTGCATTTCTTGACTTTTTGCTGGTATCTTCTGCTTCCGTGTCTACTTGCTGGGGGTCATTAGTCATTATCTGTCTCCCGAGGTCCTGGAAGACCTTTCATCTTGTTCTCTCCTGTTAACTGTTATCTTTAGTTGTTACCTTTTGTTCTTTTGTTTGGTGATTATCTTATGTTGATTTAAGCAAAATTCCTCTTCTTTTTTTTTACAAGGCCTTAGCTTAAATTACATAGCTCTTTTAAGATTTGATTAACAAACTTTATATACTTATTACAATTCCCCCTTTTTCCCTTTATTATTTTGTTGATTAAATCTTTGAAGTTCAGCATAACATAGTTCTAATTCTTCTTGTTGTATAGGTTTATATAATAACTTCAATGATTTTTCTAATGCATTAATTGATTTTTCAGCTAGAACTAAGTTTTTATCTACAGCCATTCTCAGTGACTGAAATTTTTGTTTTTGTTGGACTAATGATATTATTTTTGTTCTTGCTCTGGCGGCTCTTACAGCTATTAGGGTAGCTAAGGTTAAGGCAGTGAGAGTAAATGGTTCTCGTTTTTGCATATGATGACTTTGAGTACTTTGATAATCATACACAAAGTCTTCAGAATGATATTTTATTCTGGGAACAATTGCTACTTGTATGCAATATTCTTCACTTTCATTAAATAATTTGAGGGATAAGAAAGGTGTAAGTCTTGTTTTGGAACAAATTCACTTGGTATTACTGGCTGGTATTAACCAACCAGCAGGTGACTTTCCCTTTAGGGAAGCCTTTACTTTACATAAATGTTCTTTATTTGGGGGTACATTGCCTTTATATCTCCCTTTCCCTGATACATATTGCATTGTTAATCTTTGTTTTCTATCTCCCCACAAACATTAGGATGGATTTGAACCATTTACTCTCTTTGCTTTTGAATGAACTCCTACTGATTTTTAAAAAGGAGGTTTAATGCCATAACATAGCCAACAATGCTGGGTCACGTTCAGGTTTGTGGAATTCAGAACATGATACGTGGTATTCAAAAGTTTCTATAGAGGATTCTCCCTTAAATTTAAATTACGTTTAGGTGTATTTTCGGTGGTGTTTTGAAAAGGAGGTTTGGTTACATTTGGGGCACTTAGTTTCTTGAGGAAGTCATCTGGATCATTGATAGCTGGATGGGGGCTAACTGCTTGTGGTTTTGGTGCTACTATCTCTTTTTTAACTAAAATTAATCCTCCTCTATCAGTGCCAGGTTTTTAATATATCATGATCTGCGTTTTCTTAGTCACCCAACTAGAGTCTGTTGGTTGAGATACCTTTGCATATATAAATCGGCAATTTCTGTAGGGATATTGGGGTTTTATTCTTCCACAGGGAGTTAAAACCATACCGCCGCTAGAATTTTGTTCAGGGGGGATGCATCCACTTGGGCCCCAGCCTACCTTGAGAAATTTATCAGATCCTACCCCTGGACTCTAGTCAGATGCCATAGTTTCACAACCTCAATACGCACAATAATACTGTCCAGGACTATTACAATATCTCTGCCCAGGATTAGAGTTCGGGCAAAAATAAATTTTTTTTAGATTTTGGCAGGGCTCTATGGGTACTATTTGGCACAGAGTAGGCGTAAAACTAGATGCTGCAGGAGCAGTAACAGTTTGAATCAATTGTTGATCTTCTCATCTGATTAAGGACCATTTGAAAGGTTGGTGTAAACTATCTTTTGCTTGCACTAGCTCTCTTTGGTTACACATGCAAATAAAAACAAACAGCCATATTAAAGAGGAAATTTGTGGGTTCTTTTCTTTTGGTCAACAATTTAGTCACTTTTAACCCAGGTGTCTTAGAGCCTCTATTGGTTGTGCCTTTCCTTTTTACCTTAAGTGTTAGAGACTGGGGTCTTTGCTTGTTTGTTATTGTGCAGTTTCTCTGGGCTTCTTTTCTCCACCTTTGTACATCTCCGCTTCATTCGCCTACACTTTTGCTTAGTGCAGCGAGGTGTGTCATCTCGGCTGCAAACATAGTCATCAGGAGTTTGCCCTCTTTATTTTTTTTTGTAGGTCTCTTGGCTTTTGGATTCCCCTTGAGCAGTTTTGTGTTAGGCACTGTTACCCTATAAATTATGTGCGCTACTTTAGGTTTCTGTTCCAGAGACTCATGGGGGTGCACACACCCTTTTTCTGGATTAATCCCTAATACTGCTGCATGCATTGGGGTGGGGGGTATAATTGTAATTACAATGAACCTACCAATTTTCTCTACATATGCTATATTTTATACAAATGAAAGGATAACATATACAATTGTTTTCAGGGCCATATATAGTTTCTTTCTAGCTCATTAATTTGTTTCCTATGCAACTGTAGTTTTAAAGCTTCTGGGTTTCTAAGGCTCTCTCACTGTTCTTCAAGAATTGGTCTTTTTACACGGCTAGCGTGCGTCTATCTTCGCTCTGCAGTCCGGATAGCAGTCTTTGTAGTACTACTACTATTTTTGTTGGTTCTCGTAGAGCTAGCAAGATTTGGGCTATTGATTTGTGATGCATTAGCCTTTTTTT
>VZTB01007491.1:0-28943 GCA_013397245.1 Thryothorus ludovicianus
TAACGTCACCCTAGGACACTGGGAAACACCTGAAACTCCAGCTGATCCTGAGCTGAAACAGAAAGACTTGAAAAAAGAAGACTTGAAAAAGAAAGAAGACTTGGAAAAAAAATCCTTTGGAAGAAAGAGATTCATGAAATTCCTGGGGAAGTTCTTGCTGGCTCATGAGGTCACAAGCCCAAGAATGACCCAGCTGATCATCCCCATCAAAGGACATTTCTCTCCACCCTCATCACCAGGAATTAAAAAGTGGCGAGCACTCCAGTTCCCTGCTTGAGCACAAACCCATTTCCATGTGCCAGTGCTGGAGTTGGAGAGGTGTGAGTGGTGAAACCTCCTAAATTTACTCTTCATGTGAGTGTGCCAGCCCACTCTGGTGACTCCGTGATCCACCAGACTTCCTAAGGGAGAAAGGAAATTCCACAAAAAATATGGAGAAGCTGCTTATGACTGCTGGAGACATGGAGATGGAGAAATGTGTTATTTCTATTTTCCTAAGCATTACTGGAAACTTCTAAACCACCAGTGTGTGCTGACAATTCTTTTGACTTAAACCAGTTTTCCCAAGGCCTGTGAGCAAAGAAATAGCTCGAAAAATAAACTAAACTATGAAGGCAAGTCTGCAAAATGGGACGTTTTGAAAATTGCCTAATTAGCATTGACTGGATTACTGATTGTGCCACTTGAGAGGCAATTGCTGATAGACCTTTAACTT
Organism: Thryothorus ludovicianus; assembly: GCA_013397245.1. Lineage (NCBI taxonomy): Eukaryota > Metazoa > Chordata > Aves > Passeriformes > Certhiidae > Thryothorus > Thryothorus ludovicianus. The sequence continues at coordinate 716 of VZTB01007491.1, forward strand.
TAGATAACTTAAGTCCCACTGGGGATTTGTGGAATTGAAGTGATTCTAGAGCTATTCATAGACAGCAAATTTCACACCTGGCTTATTTTGGGCACCTGCCAAGTTGGGAAGGGTGCCTGTACCAAAACAACAACCAACTATTCACCAAGAAACCAGAAATTCAGTGAGGGCAGACTATCAAACCTTGAGATCAAGGATGAACACAGACAACTCAAAAGTTTGCTTGATATTTGCAAAAGAAAAACTGATCTAAGGTTGGACTTTGTTGTCTGCTTTGAGAGCAAATCTACTGAAGTTTGGGATGTTCATTATAGATAATAAATACAATGTCACGTAGAGGGACTATATACATTAAAATAAAGTTTATTTCCCTTTAAACCACCAAATTTAATACCTTTACTTACATAATTATTACCCGATTCCACTGTGAGCCACACTTATGATTGTTTTTAAATCTGCTTTTTTCATCTTAGTATCTTGTATTTCTAGGTGCATTTTTCTGGTTTTATTTTGCTTAATTTTCCAATTACACATCCTTATTAACTTTTTAGTGCTTTTCTAATTGTCTCTTATACTTTCAGCTTTAGTGCTATCACACTTTTTTTTTTTTTGTGTCTGAGAATTAATGACATTTGGTGAGTTAATCTTGTTTCAGGCTTCAATCAAAAAAGATTAGATCATTAGACAACGTTATTGATGCCCAACACTGTCTTAACATAACTGGGGAGAAACAGCCCCAGAAATCTTGTCACAGCTGAAGGCAAGGTCAAGACGGGTCGAGATATCAGTGACTCATTTTTTGTAGAAATTACTTTCTTTAGTTTTTAAAAATCAACAGTGCAGAGCCAAACAAGAAAACAAATTGACTACAAATTTACTCCTGTAGCTGATGTTTCCCTCTTACTCAAGAGGGCTTTGCATCAATCTGTTTTATCTTTCCCACTTCTCTGCAAATTCCCTCTGTGTGAAGTGGTTGTTTACTCCTTCATACAAAAAAAAAGGGCTCAGAGTTTTTATGATTTTTTCAAAAATTTCCCTAATATCAATCTAAAACAGACATATTTTTGGATTGGATTTTACACCTTTACTTCCTCCAAACTGCTTTATTTTCTCTAATTTATTTTCTCTCAAGTGCATTGGGGTAGAATTGAAATCACCAATGAAATTAGGACAGGGAAGGGACAAGAACATGACCAGTATTATACTTAGGTTGGAAATTAGAAAGGTTTTTGCCATTTCAGAGCAATGCTGCTCTGGAACAGCGTCCCTTTAGGACTTGCAAAATCAATTAGTTTGCAAAAGGTAATAAAGGAGGTCTCGGAGATCCCATGAGAATTTTGGAAGACAGGTAAAACATTCAGAATGATCTGGAGAAACTAAAGATATGGTCGGAATTAAATGGGATGCTGTTCAAAGCAGGAAATTAAAAGATACTGCTCCTACATGGGAATAATCAGCTGCATGGAAACAAGAGGAAAGATTCCTTGCTACAAAGCTCTGTAGAAAACACACATGGAAAGAAGAGGGAGTAAAAGAAATCAAAAGCCAGCCTAGAGAACACACTCAAGAGGGCTTTGCATCAATCTGTTCTTTCTTTCCAACTTTCATGCAGAGTTCCTGTGCATGAAGTGGCTCCTTTCTCCCCCAACACTTTTCCCAGACAGGAAGACCCAGAGCTTTTAAGCCTTTTTTACAATTTTCCTTAATATTGATCTAAAACAGGCGCATTTTGGGAATGGATTTTACACCTTTACGTCCTCCAAACTGCTTTATTCTCTCTCATTTGCAGCAAGAAAGAAAAGAGAACTCAGAAGAGCAGAGAGGTGAAGGGAATCCTCCAAATCCCTTTTAAAACTTCCCACGACACAAGAAAAGAAAGCAGAGATGGAAAGAAAGCCACAGATCTCCATAGGAGATCCATCAGGCAGCTCCCTTCAGGCTCTGCCTCTCCTCCCACCTGAAAGCCCTGATGGGGCTCTGCCTGAACCACCAAGGAAAGGTCAATAAATCCCAGCACTGAGACTGGATGGCTGCCCAAAAAGGAGCCTTGAAATTGTCAGAGTTTATTCTCTGTTGTTTTGACCACAGACGATGCAGAGGGAACTTGTTTAGATCAATATCCACAAAAGGGAAAGCAGTTTTTGAGCTGTTGGAGTTTTGCTCTGAGCTTGTCTCTTCTTTCATTAACTGAAGTTTTTAGCCTCACACGCAGGAGGGTTGAGAAGTGTGAGAGGTCTGAGTGGAGAAAATCAACACAATTTACCAAAAATAGCCTCGGGGGGTTATGGTTGAACCGTGGGAAGAGGATTGTGGGATCAGAGAATTACAGGAGCACGGGAGGGGCTTTAAAGGAGCTAAAGATCATCCACAGGCAGGAACTCCTCCCCTCTATCCCAGGTGGCTCCAAGCCCCATCCAGCCTTGGACACTTCCAGGGATCCAGGGGCATCCACAGCTTCCCTGGACACCCTGTGCCAGGGCCTCACTATTAGGAGGAATATTATTTTGTGTTTGCCAATGCTAGCAGAACAGGTACTGAAGATTTTTACAAGTTTCCAACCTGCTCTGTGCTTTTATGCAAAAAATTACATTCCTGAGCCAACAGAATCTGTGTGGATTTCGGAGTATTTTAGGCAGTGATCCATTTAACCTGAACAGTGAACTCAGAGGAAACTCACCTTTCATAATCATCTCCATGAGATATGGAATAATTAATTTTATTTTTTAAAAATAGACAAAGATATTCTAGAAATGGGTTGTGTGTGTGAGGCTACATTGAAGTGCTGATTGCACCTGAAATACAGCTGTTGGAGTTTTGCTCTGAGGCTCTCTCTTCTTTCACTTACTGAAGTTTTTAATTCTTCTTTAAATACTTCTTGTCAAGTTTTAAATACTTCTTACCCAGGTGCCTCCACCACTGGTGTTAGTGAAGGGTGTGAGAAGAAACAAATCTTGCTTTTCTCAAGCACTGGGAGTATTCCAGGCTCTCCCAAAACTCCAGTTACAGAAATACATGGACAGTCCAAAGCCTAAAAAAAGGCAATAAGAATGGTCAGAATTTTGGAAAAGGAGAGTTTCTAAATGAATACCCAGGGCAGTTTGATTTCAGGGAAAACTGCATTGCTTCAAATAAATGAAGTAATGAAGGTTTAAAGAGAAAAAGGATTTTTTTTCTCTCTTATTCTTGTCATTCATTCTGCCTAATTTAATTTATTTGAGTTTTGTGCCAAGCAAATATTTCAGAAATACTCAAAACAAAGTTGCAATGCTTCTTAAGCAAGTTATCAATCTGATGGACATATTTCATAGAAGCAAGACACACCAAGAGAGTCAAATCTGGAGTAATGTATCAAACTTTATACACATCAAAAATATCATAAAAGCAACATCTAATAGATTCCCAGAAGATAAAAGCCATAATTAATAAAATTATGTGTTGGTATTGATTATACAACAAACAAAAATAAAATATTTCCCTTTTCCCAGGCTGGTCTACAAATAGAAGCAGCCTTGGAGCCTTTACAGATAAGTCAAAAGCAGTTATCTAGATTTTTCTGTCATTTCCAATTAATAATATCATGTCATGCGCTTAAGAATTTCCACGGCATGGCAACTAATTACCACAAGGCAAAAAATGTGCAATTGATCTTTTAAGCTGCTGTGCTAATTGCAAACCTGCCACTTGAGGGTGTTCTAAATATTGATTTCTGGTGTAAAGTCTCCCTCAGCTTTTCCATATGGACATTTCAGCGTTGCTCATTATCGTGGTGCTCAAATGTATGAGGACATCAACTTATTTGAAGGGATATGAGACAGGAAAGGATCTGAGCATTAAAATTTAAAAAAAAAAAACCTGAAAAACAACAAAACTGTTTCTAACATATGAGAATGTGAGGGCCTGGAGGTTAATTAATCTCTGATAATATGAGCAAATTTGAAGTTAGAAATATATCAGCAAGTAGTGCTATATTTCAGCATGCAAGTGTGAGTATGTGAATCTTTCTACTTCTGCTGCTTCTAGTTTTTTGCCAAAGAAACAGCTCACTGTGAAAAAAACCAAACCAAATGACAGCAAAAAATCCCAACAAGAATAAAACAGGATGAGCTCACCTCATGTGCAGATGATGTTGTATCTCCACAGAATGGTTTGGGCTGGAGGGGACATTCAAGCCCATCCAATTCCACCCCCTGCCATGTGCAGGGACACTTTCCCCTGTCCCAGGGTGCTCCAAGCCCTGTCCAGCCTGGCCTTGGGCACTTCCAGGGATCCAGGGGCAGCCACAGCTGCTCTGAGCACCCTGTGCCAGGGCTCAGCACCCTCACAATTTCTTCTTGGACCTTCTCTTTACCCAAAATAGAGGCAGGACTGGGAGGAGAGGTGGTGGCCTCCAGGTGCCCCTGTGGACAGCACAGGGATTCGTGTCCCTGGTGGCATCAGGGAGGGCAGAGCTCCTGATTTCAGTTCCTTGCTCTGCCCAGTGGGAAAGCAGCAGAGGTGACTCGAGTAGAGGAAAAACCCAGCCCAACCTCAGCAGATGTATGTGCACAGAGAACAGCGAGAGGATTGGGAGATAATAGGATTAGAATGACTCAGAATGGTAGAGTTTATTAAAACTTTATATTCCACGCATATATAAGGGAGAGCAGCTCTTTCACCGGGGGGGCAGAACCCTCATACTAGTAGAGATAAAATATCTTTTTTTGTGTGTTGTTTTTTTTAGCAAAACTTTTGGGATTTAGGTCATGATTTTCAAAGGAAAAAAAAACCAAACAACTAAAGTCCTCAGGATTGTCCTTTTCCCTATTTTTTCCTTATCTGTTTTTAACACTTCTTTAAAAACATCTTTGCTAATGTCTGCAAATAGGCTCAAAGCTTTAAGAAGGTGAATGAGGAGAGTCCATCCCAGTTTGCATTTGAGTCTGGCAAGGGCACAGCTCAGTGCAGGGCACAGGTTTGGTGATTGCTGAGTTTTGGAGTTTGATCCAATATTCCCAGGAGGTTGTTCCTGAGCTGTGCCCTCGCTGTTTGCCTGTCTGGCAGCTCTGTGGTGTTTTCACCCCAGTGGTCCCTCAGGCTCGCTGGATGTCACAGCTGAGGGCTTGGGGACAAGGCCAGGCCTGCAGGAGCTCAGGGTCACCTTTGGCTGAGAGGTTCCAAGGGGATGGTGAAGGAAAGGAGCCGGTTCTGATGGAGGGTTTGGATTCAGAGTTTTATTCCTGGCCCAAAGGCCTGTGAATGCAGCAGCAGCTCCAGCAGAACTCCCACAGCATGGCTNAACCTGGCAGGGAATCACCTGGGAGGGACCTGGGGTATCTGGGACACACCACAACAACTGTGGGGAACATGCACCAGAGAGGAGGGACAAGGCCAGGAGTCACCTTTAGGTGGCTTTGCAAGAGCTAAAACACAAAACCAAGAACGCTCATTTTTGCACAATAAGCCCAGTTCTCTGTGTTTGAATATTTTCAGCAAGAGAGTTCAGTCTTGAAATCCTCTTGAAATCCTCAAGATCCTCTTGAAACCCTTACATGTGCAATCTGTCACAACCCATCAAGGTTTTTTTCCAATCATTGCTCAACATTTTGTGTTCAAATTACCAGAGTTGGGTTTGGACCAGACAGAAAACTGAAATCTTTCTCATTGCAAGAGAAAACACTTTTTAAAGCTCATTTTAAAGGAGAATAATAAAGTTACCCTGGAAAACAGCTCCTGAGAGACAACAATCATCATAAGATTATTGACAAATCTTCAGCTGCCTTGCAAAAACAATCAGCTGACCATTTCAGACTGAAATATATATCAGTGTCAATCATATGGACCTGAAATGTGTGGGTTTAGTATTCATTTTAGAGCTTGGAAATTTTGGTTGGAAAAGTGGAAATTTTTAGCAAAAGTATATTTTTCACTATCTGACATTGAGGTGGGGAACCCTAAAAGGAAAAATTTTTTGCCAAATCTAAACTTTCTAACTTAAAAATGGACCAGGATGAATATTCCAGTATTGTTTCTTGACAAACTTTTCTCCTGTCTTAGGAGGAGAAAAAATTGCTGCAGGTATTCTGTTCTCAGCAATGCCTGCCTGGTTTTGTGGAAAAGGAAGAGAAATGAAAACTCACTTCAGGAAATGCTTATTATACACCTCATCTCTCACTTGAGGGGAAAAAAATAAAAATAAAAGAGTGTTTAGGATCTAAGCACCAAGATTTTTTCCTTTCCTTTTTCTGGTTTGTGTATTTTGGGGCTTTTTTCCTTTGTTGGTTTTCTTGGGGTTTTTAAGAATAGTTCATAGAGCACAAAAAACATTCCAAGTGTATCATTCTCGGAATATTCAGTTCTTGACTGTGTGATCTTTTCCTTGCTCAGGGCTATAGAGGCCTTTCAAACATCTTTGGTGGGTCTCAAACACACACTTTGATAAAGAGCAAAAAGGCACATGGCTGCAGGCTATAAGGAAAGAATTCCTAGATTTATCTGGAAAATTTATCCTTGACATGTTGATTCATAACTCTCCTAAAAAGGATACTGTGCTAACTTCATTTGTGGATAAACGCTTAAATGCTTTAATGGGGGTTTTATTGCACTATTAAATTTAATAACACACTTTTATATAAAATAAATGCATAGGCTGGAAAACAAATAATCCCTCAATTTTGGAGCAGGCTTTGATTTCAGTTCAAGTGCTTCAGATTTTAGGTTGAAGACCGTAGTGATGGTGAGGAGTGTTACTGACTGAATGAACCACCTTGCAAATCTAACAGGGGTTTTTAAATCAAGCAGCACAGAAGCTAAATAGAAATGGTTCCAAAATATGTTTGCTATGTTGTATTATTTAACTTTGGTTAAATAATATTTAAAATGGAAAATTTATAATTTAATTATGTTAAAAATCTTTGCTAATCCATCTCTGCACGCTTCCAGCACCAGCAATGGAGGTAGGAGACATGAGCAATACCTGAACTGGCTTTCAGATAAAAATTTCATTTATCTAGGCTTTATTTCTCCATGGGTTTTAATGGTGTGCTGTAGAGCTTGTCCAAGAAAAAAGGAAATCATAGAGGAAATATTAACTTTAGTGAAACGTGACTCCAAAGCAGAGCAACAGCCACTTCCCACAGAGTATCTCTGACCTTGGACAGGCAAATGGATGAAGAAATAAGGAAAAGATGAAGTGCTGTGGCTTTATTTAATTGAAGCTTCATTTATATTCCAATCTAAAGATGAATTATATAAAGGAGGTGTAACTCTGGTGTGTAACATGCTCCAGAAGGTGTCTCTGGGGAGTGCAGGCTACTTGTCTATTTATAACAGTGTATGTTGAACCAGCTGCAATATTAATAATGTCAAAAAAACCCATCAGATATTCAGTGTAGAAAAATGTCTAGCTTCCCAGTTCACAAAACTTGCTTTCAAAAGGTCATGTGAGGTGATTAATCATCTTTAGGACTTTTTTCCTCTGAGAAAAGAATAACATTTCTCACCAGCTGCCTTTCAGTTCTTCCAGAAGTGCTCTGAGATAACTAAGATAGAATCACGCCGCTCTATTATTATTTATACCATCCTTACACTCTTTAATTTCATCTGAAACATCTCACAAATATCTTCAGAAACCTGAGTCATTTCTGCAGCTGCTTCTGAGATTTTTACCTTTCCTGACACCAACAGCCTAATTTTGCCTCCATGAGAAATGAGACTTACATAGAAACCAATCTCCAAAAGTTTATCTCATCTCTGGGTTTGGGCACTTTGGGATTTCAGAGGCTTTTCTCATCCTGTCTTTAAGACACCACTTTGTACAGATACTTACAGAATCAGTTAAATCTACTCTTAAAAACTCCTGGTTGGTGGGAGGGGAAGGGATTCAAGAGAATGGCAAGGCTGTGCTTTAAAAAAAGAATCAGAAATACCTCTCTCAAACTCCCTAAGCTTCCGTTTCTGGAAATGGTGGAATTAAATTATTAAACATTTCACAAGCACGTCATAGAGAGGTGATAAGAATATGGTCACTGGGGAACAGTCAAGAAGAAATTCTGTTAAAGCAGCCTAATTTCCCTCTCTGACTGATGATTTAGCTTACATAAATGGAGAGGAAGAAGGGGAAATAGGTCTTAAAAGTTTCATAATGCTCGGGTATGACGTTCTCCACAAAAATTAGGAAATATGGCCTATATTTTTACTCATAAATCAGAAAATTCCCTAAATAGTTAAAGCAGAAGAAAAGGACGTACTTTTGATTATCTGTAAATGGGAGGTTGTTTCAGTTGGAAGTCCTATGGAATCTGTTCTGCTTTAATATTTTCATTGGTGATTTGACTAAGGAGGTAGAAAATTATCTGACAGCATAATGGGCTAGGAAAAAGTCTTCAAGATATTCTGGAAAACAGAACTGGAATTTTAGCTTGGTAACTTTGACAGAAGTTCTGAAATCCTTGCGGAATCATTCAATTGAAGAAAATACCAAGTGGTTTAAGAATGAATGAAGGGGGATTCTGCAAAAAAAAAGGGCTTTTTGAGGGTTCCCCTACCCACATTTTGGGGCTGAATACAGGCAAAGTAGAATCAGCATGGTCCTCATGGAAAAAGTTGAATTCCAGCCTGGACTATATTAGCACAAGGTCACTGGTTTTCTCTATTTGTACAGCAATGTCCTCAGCTGGAATTCTGCCTTCAGGTTTGGGCACTGCAATTACAATTCTGGCCATACTCGAGTTTTCAGAGTACTGTACTGAAAATGAGGAGAGGTTTAAGAGAACACTTGGAGAGAAAGGTTTTTAAAAAACTGGATTTTTTCAGTATGGAAAAGAGGGGATTGAGAGGAGAGTTTCAGGGGGTTGATAGATGAGGTACTGTCCAACATATTGGGAGCAGATTCATCCCTTCTTGCCCTCTCAGAGATGACAGCAGGAGTAGGAGACCACTGGATGTTCCTTCCATCCTTGTGTGTGCTTAAGAAAATAGAGACAAGGTCACAGTGAATGACAGACCCTGACATCCCCGTCCTGCCTGCACTTATTGGTGTGATGTTTTCAGAGCCCAAGCACGAATCCATCGAGCAGAAAACATGCAAGGTCTCTGCCATTCTAGAGCCAGCTTTTCCAGGAGCACAGTTTTGGGTTTTAGCACTCATCCCAGCTCTCCATTTAGCATTTCCTTTGAAAGGAGCACACGCTCTGCCACGTTTGCCAAGGCAAAATGTCACCCAGGATCACCATGATCAACTCAGACCTTGTTGCCTGTTGAAAACCTGGATATTTTCCCTTTAGTACTTGATGTGGGAAGGGCTCTGATGTCTAAGATGAAAAGGGGCCATAGCTATTTCTGCTCTTAAAATGTCAGGCACATTAACACCTCCAAGAATTGCATTGGATTTTTTTTATTTTTCCCAAGACTGACCTGCTTGGAACAGAGCAAAATATCCAACGTGAGTCAAACTATTCATTCTGCACTTTTAGTTCTTGAAACATCCTCCTTTCTTGCCCCAGGCCCGACATGCTTTTTCTTTCTCTGAGAGGATTTCTCAGGACATCCCACAGGCGATCAGTTTAAGTGTAAAATCAACACAAAACTCATTGGTGCTTCAATAACCCCAAAATACTCGTAAATGCTTGGCCTTACTCTGTTTAGTGCAGTTTTTACATAATGTTTTCTATTTACATTCTTAATTTAAGAAAAGAAAAGTGACAGGAATGCAAGCCAAGCATTCAGTTGAGGTTCTTTGGGGAAGATTATTCTGTAACAAAACCTTTGATCAGATGTTCATGATGTGTACAGGAAAATTTCACTGCTTGACTGAAAGAGCAGCAACATGTCAAAATCTAGGAATCACTTTAAGTGTACTCAGGGCAGAACCAACACACTTTTACTTCATATCTCTGCAAACTCCCAGTGGCCAACTCTCTGTTGTGGGTGAGGTCTAGCAGAGAAACAGAAAATGAACAGAAAACAGAAAATGAACAGAAAACACGTGAGCTAAATCATGTTTGGGATGACACAGAAAAAAACCCTGCAACAATCTGTTTTCTTCTCATTATTCAAAATTAAAATTGAAAAATATTAATTTTGATTAAAAATTGATATTTAAAATATGGGTGAAACATTTATAGTTAAAATATTGATAAAAATATTGATAGGTTTCCACATGGAACTTGCCTCTTGAACCTGCTGCTGTGGAGCTCTGCCGAGGGTGTTCCTGACCCCTTCACTTTTGCAGCCTTGGGAGCAATTGCAGCATTTTGTTGTTCACTGTTGCCCCTGAATGCTCTGGAGAGAGCTCCTCACATTTATTCTCACCAGCTCAGCCCCTGCACTGAGCAGAAAATCACCACCATTGCAGCCGTGCCTTTGTAAGTCCTCATTTTCTATTTTCTTCTTTAAAGAATGCTCAGCTGCTGGCTTCAAATGGGGGCTCCTGGATTTGAAAAGGGCTCGTGGAGTCTGTTCCCATCCTGTTGTGTGATTTATGGGGTCGGAAGAGAAGCACAGCCACTGCTGAGGTGGGGAGGACGTCGAGGAGCAGCAGCTGAGACACCTGATTGAGATTCAGCTGGAGCAAGAAGGACATTCTGCCCCAAATCACCATGTCAGAGATAACCTGATGAGAAGTGAGAAGCATCTAAACTTTGAAATGCAATATGTCCTGGCCCTGTTGGATTTCTACCAGCAAATTTCTAATTTAGAAGGAAAACTATCATCAGATGCAAGAGTTTGCAAGGCTGTCAAATCCTTTAGTGTCAGTGGCTCTCCAGCAGCCTGTCAGTCACAATGACCTTGAATTTTGAGTTGCTTGGAGTTTGTTTTTCAATAGCATTTTCTCTGATTCTGAAATTCAACATACACAGAGGAGTGTGTTATGAAGAAACTCGAGCTCCTCTTGCCAGAGAAGAGTTTTGCTGTAACATTGCTCCAGAGGCTCTGGAGAAGGGAATGGGCAGCCACAGCATACATATTAATGCAGATCAAACTGCATAAATGCAATTATTAGGATGCATTTTGCCATTATTCTTCTGCCCTGCAGCAATGTTTTATGGCATAACCAGATTTCTTCAAAAATTCTTGTGAGCTCTGGACGTTCATTCTACTTTTCCAGCGTGGGCTCTGCACTTGCACATACACTTTTTACTGATTGTACTTAAAAACAAAAATATCCCTGTTGTACACCAAGAGCTGTTCTCCAAAATAGGGCCTGAAGGTCCAGGTGGGCAAGAAATGGAATGTAAATCCTGTTAGTGTGACCTTTGTGGCCATAAATGCCCATCTCCACCCTTGTCAAGAGGACAGGCCCAAGGGGGATTTTTTGCTCTTATCCAGAACTTTCCATACATTCTTTTTCCCACTTTTTTGGTGTAATTGATCAGTGTTGTTCTGAATACTCATATTTCTATTGCTCTGGTGCCTTTCTAACTCTGCACACCATAATGCCACTTCTTTGGCTTCTCAGGGAATAACACATTTCCAGGACTGTCTCTGTGTTTGGGAATTCTTTATGTTTTACAAGCCACCCAAACTGTCTTCAGAAATTCTTCATTTGTGTTTAAATAAAATCCAAATTTTTACTTTAAAATCTCTCCCATCACACATCTTCAATTTTTTTACTGTTTTCTTAGGTCTTGATTTTTTCCCTAGATTTTCTTGAGAATCCCAGAGATGCTCCATTTTTCCTTAAATAATTTCTACCACGACAGGCTATAAATTTTGTCCTAGGATCAGTGCCTTCTCAAACTCCCAGCAATATATCTGCATTTCAAATGCACTCAGCACAGGATCGAAATGCCAGCAAGGCATTTAACCTTGTCATTTCACCTGAAATTAGGTATTCAAATTTTTCCTCTTTGAGTTTTGCTATTTTGATTTATTAGTGAAACCCTCAGGTTGCAAGCTGCCATTTCAGGGTTGGCTCTGAAGGTGTTTTAAAAACACTGCAGACAGAAAGGGGAATTCTCTGCCCTAGTAACAGTTTGCTGGAGATTATCCACACACCAAATTAATTTGTATTTGGGCCAGACCTGACTTAAAAGGTTCACTCCGTTATTTTAGAGGTGCTTTTAAAAAGCCCTTCACTCATTTATTGTATTGCTTTGGAAGCAAGATCCATTAGAGGCTCTCCAACCCTCTGGCTAGATCCTTAAAGAGATAAAATGATCTGTTACACCCTACAAAAGCTGTCACAAGTTCTTGAATGACATGAGGAACAAGGAAAGTATTTTTCCTTTTGTTTTTCCTTCTTTTTAATGGATTTTATGATCCCATTGCAGAGAAGTCTTTTGCAAACTGGGACAGGTTTCCCCCTTGCCAAACTGCACCCATGCACTCAAGGCCTCATAGGATGCTGTTAATAAACCCCTGGCCATTTATTTAAAATGGTTTTATCTGCTCCTCTTCCTCACTGCTTGCCAGGCTTCCCTACATTTCTTTATTCACTGGAATGCTGCAAATTCTTGTACAATTCTTACATTACACAAGACCTTTTAAATTTCTGTTACCACAGTAAGTCTTTCCCCATAGAGAGGACATTTTTTCTGCGCCACTGAAGAGCTCTCTCAGGAGATAAACCTGTCCTACATTTTTGTACATTTTTGGAAGTGGGTTCACTTCAATATCCTTATATTGACATATTTTTATTGACATATTGACACACATTCCTTCTAATTCAAAAAGGATGTTGAGTCTTTCTGCCTAAAGCTAGGAAATTCTCTTTTTTTGATGAAGTTCTTCTAATTAAAAGAAAGGTGCAAGTTTTGCCCATTTTCATAGAGCCCAAGTATCTCTGATGAAGAGCTTGAACTCAAAAGGGATTTAGCCTAAATTACTAAAAACAATGATGGAAGGCACACATTGAGATGGTCACTACAAGATGCAAATGCTCTTTCCCCAGCCTTGAAAGCTTTGCTAGACCATTTCTGTCAACTCAAGAGAATCAAAATTTCATCTCACTGAAAACACACAAAGTCTGACATGGTCAAAGGCCAAGGTTTCTCACTTGTACTTGGGAGAATGGACAAGTTGAGTATTCTGTTTCCACACTTTTTTTAAATCTCTAATCTGCACGTTATGTCCATCGAGGGGCTCTTGGGAGAGACATCACTTGCAGAAATGTGAACATTACTGGAAATGCCATTCTAAAGAGGCCTGACTTTGCCTTCCTGTGAAGGCACTGAGGTGTAACAAATAAAAAAGGTGCAGTCACAATCTAAATGATTGCAAAATCTTTGCCAAAAATGACCCAAAGGGCTCTTGGCAAGGGGGCATCATTTTCTTAAGTGGTTGACAGTGCACAAGGGAGCCTTTCTTTATTTGGAGCACTCAGACCTTGCCACCTGAATATAGAAATGAAAGCACAAGTTCCTGCAGGATTTTATTTCACCTACTCCACTCCTGATGTAACAAAATCACTGTCTGAAATCACAGAATCAATAGAAAAGCCCTTTAAGATCATCAATCCCAACCATTAACCCATCCCTGCCGTCCCTGACCCCTGTCCCCAACTCACATCCACCTGGCTTTGAAATCCCTCCAGGGATGGGGACTCCAGCACTGCCCTGGACAGCTGTGCCAGTGCTCCCAGTTTCCCACTAACATCAGCTGTGAATTCTATAAAAACCTTGAATTTTCAGTAATTTTGATCTTTACAAGGGAGCCAAAGCCAAAAGTCTTCAGCAGCATTTGAAGCTGTGTGAGTCAAATGGGGCATGGAAACATTTAAAGCCAAGCAAAGAATGGATCCTTATCCTGCTCCTTTTCCAGAAGCCTAAGTGTGTATTTTCTTATTTATTTTCAGGATTCCCTTCTTGATCTTTTCAACTGCTTTGAACTTTTATACCTTTCCTAGCTGCATTTTTTCTGGATCATCACAGAGCCTAAGAAGGAAATTTTCATCCCCTACATCACCACAGATTTCCCACTGTTGGCACCCGCTCCTGCAGCTGATCCATCCCAGCCAGAGTTTTTCTACACTGGGCAGAACAGGCTGATCTGTGTCTTTATGTCACTCTGCACTTGTGCCAAAGCAAATTAGGATTGTGGTTTGGTCCTTGGTGGCCCTCAATAATCTCTCCTTGCTAATTCCCAGTGTGTGCAAACAAGTCTGCACAGAGAGAAGCCTGACTCTGAAATCCCTCACAGTGCACCCATTCCCAGTGTGTTTTGTCTGCTTTTAGGGTGACAATGAAAAGCTTCAGGAGACCCCATTATTTGTTTTTCTGCTGCAGCAGCAGCACCAGGATTTCATCCAAAGGATTGCCTTTTTCTCCTGTTCTTTCCTGCTCCAAAGTGCTTGGTTTGATTCAGAGTTGTTTTTTTTTTTCTGGAACAGAGGATAGAAAAGGATGATGTGCTTTTGATACAGATATGTTTGCATTCATTTAATATTTTCAGCCTTCAAAATCTCCAGCCAGGCTCCTCCTCAAAATCACGTACACATATGTTGTACATATCATTTTCTATGACTATTAATTTCTTCTGTTATTTGCAAAAGTCAAAGATCCTCAGCAGGAAAATACCTGTAGAGCAAAGTCTCTGCCACAGAGAAATAAGAAAAACAAAGATTAGATTAAAGGAAGATGAAGCTAGGGAGGCTAAAAAGCTCTTGAAAGCCAGGACAGAATGTGTGTGCGAACAAAGGAACAATACATAAAGCTAACAGCATGCTCAGGGTGTTAGATCTTATTTCCACTGCATTATTTGTCAAAAAAAAAAATAATACTTCATCAAACTTCTTCCCCCTCTTTAGATCCCACTCACACGCACTTCTGCTGTGCACCAAGATTGATTATTCACTCCATTGTCATTGCCTGTTGTTCACTGAATTCTGACCTTTTCTTTTAATTCAAGGAAATTCCCTCTACAGACCAGAAAAAAAAATAGTTCCCTGTTCTAAGAGATGACTCATTTCTTTGCTGCCACATCAACTTGCATGGCATATTTAACTTTGAAATATGACTGAACAGAGGAGGAGAAAAGAAAGATGTGGATCAAAAGGTCATTAGTAACTAATGTTTTAGGAAGGAACGGGTGAATTCCATGAGAGTAAAGTTAAAAAAGGGATGTGAAAAGGTTCCCTGATAAAAATTGAAAGGGTCAGCAGTAAGAAATGATGGGCTGTCTTTAGGGAGGATCACAAAGTAGACAGACCCATCTGAATGCAGGAAATTAAGAGAACTAGGAAGATGATCAATATTCTCCCAAATCCAAAGAGATCCGTGCCGAGCTCAAACCCCCTGGACAGCAGCACAGCTCTAAGCGGCCAGAGGAAGGTTACAAAACTCAGCCACAAGTCAGGCAGGAGATGTACCAAGAACAATGAAAAAACCAGTGGGATCAACACTGAAAAGTCTCATTTTAGAAATCTTTTCCAATGTGTGAGGAACAACTCCCCCCTCCCCTGCTCAGCTGTTGATTGCTCTGAGCACTACCTGGAATTCATGGAAGATGAGCTTCCAGAGACAAGGAAATGATAATGAGTGTTCATCAGAACTACATCTCTCTGACACTTGAAATACAAAGGAAGAGAAAGCTTTGTTCCTAGGACTAAATTTCTTTCTTATTTCCAAGAACTTGGATGCGGAGAAAGCAAGATATTTGTTTGTTGAAGAATTTTGTTTGTTGGATGTGGGCTCTGTCTTATCAAACTCACAAATTTAAGGAATGTGAATGTTGCATTGTGATTGTGACCACAGAGAGAAGTTTAGGACTGTGGCAATATTGGGAAGTGTGAAGATGAATTAGCCATGCCACTATTTGGAGCATTCAGATAAAAAAACATGAAATATATTCGTGTGATTTTTCCCACTTGATGACAGAAGGACAGTGTCTGCCTGGCAAAGGGGGAACACAGAAATGGTCTTAAAAATGCCCACCATAAAATCCACAGTGGAAAAATGGGTGGGAAGCCATCACTGAGGAAAGGTGAGGGAGTTGTAAAAGAGCTAAAATATGGTTTATAAATCTATAAATTTTGTCTCTGGGTCAGAGACAAAAGTGATATCCCTTCTAAATCACTGGTCTTAACATAACTGACCCTTGCAACGAATTATGGGCTATCTTCAGATGTCACCTGGTACAGAGTGATCTCAAAGCCTTGTTTTCCTCCTCAGGTATCTTTTAGGCATTTGATGCCTTAGGTTTTAGCTTTTATATTTTTAGATCCTGTGCTGTTTTAGTGGGTAGCTTTAGGTTTCATTTTCAGTGCTACTGAGCTCTCTTCACAGAGTAGGGAGACAAAACAATTCCTTCTCCAGTTTGAGACCAAGGACAACTTTAAGGCCCAAGAACAAAACCAGCAGTGAAGTGAGAAGGAAAAACNGAAAAAAGTTTCATAAAACCAATACTCCCTCAAAATTTCCTTTTCAAGCCTATTTCCAAACTGCAGTCCACAATTTCAGCTCTTCCACAAAGAAAAATCACAGATCCAAAATAAAATCACAGAATCCTAAAAGGATTTGGGATTGAAGGGACCTTAAAGAGACACCATTCTACCCCTCTGCTGCAGGCAGGGACACCTTCCACTATCCCAGGGTGCTCCAAACCCCATCCAGCCTGGCCTTGGACATTCCAGGGATCCAGGGGCAGCCACAGCCTCTCTCATCTCTTTTGACATCAAAAATTCCCCTCTGACAATGATTGTTCAGTGGCCATATTTCATTTATTAAACAACAAAAAGAATTTACAACAGGCCTCCTAAAGATGAAACTGGAGACCCATTATAATTCAATCACCAAACAGAAGCAGACACAAATAACAAAAAAAACCAACAAAAAACCAAAAAACATAAAAAAAAACCACATCAAAACTTGCTTTACAATGTTTAAAGTCTTCACCTACTGAGATTTAGAGGTGCGATTCAAGTTTCTTTACAATAATAGGTATAATGTAGGCATTACATTGACAATTTACTGCACAATATGCCAAAATACTGAGCTCACTATTTTGGCATATTGTGCAGTAAATTAACTCAACTCACACAGGCAGAAAAGGTGGGTGCCAACAGCTTTGATTTGACAAAATCTGCATTTTTTCAGCACAGCCCCTTAACTTACCAGGGAATTATCTGTCTGACAAGGCCAAGCTAACAGTGTTATTATTGAAAAATTCAGTCTGGATAATCCATATCACACATCCCCCACACCACAAGCAGGAAGGTGACTCCTCACATCCCCAGAAAACACCTCAGGCCAAGAACACAACCCCAGGCAGTGATGGGGAGTTTGTCTGTTTGCTGTTCATCTCTTCACTCCTCCTGTTTACTCTGTAGGCTTTGCAATTTCTGTTGTTTCCAAAGTGTTTTGCTTTATTAATTAATGTTTGCAAAGGAGGGGATGTGGCAAATGCTGTTATAATTCTTTGAAAACTGCCTGCTTAAGATGCAAAGCACAGCCAGAACAGCTGTCAGAACCAACTCCTGGGCTGCTGATGCCCTGACAATCCAGAAGACAACTCTGGATACAAATTCATCAGCAATTAGCTCTTCCTTGAGTCACAGAATAAATTCTAAAAATTGTCTCAATGAAATGATTCCCTGCATCTGCTTTTTGTTGCAGGATCATTCAGTAAAGGCCCTGCACTGCTTTCCTGGGTAGTTTTAGCTCTTCTGAGCAAGCAGTTACCCAAAGTCAGTGAAATTATCACTGAGGTAATTAATTTATCAGCCACTTGCTGCTGTTAACATTTTCCTGGTGGAGGAGTCATTCTGGGTCAGGCTTTTTCCCTAAGATACAAAGCATCAGGAAGACCAAAACCCCAAGTTGACATAAAATCATTGTCTCCCACTGAATTCAGAGTCGTGCTGACACCAGCAGAACTGGTCCATTTTGTTTTCCAGCACCAATTAAGAAACTGAAAAACTCACGTCATTTTCTGGATCATAAAACTTTCCACTTCTTCACTTTTTCTCCCTCAATTACCTAAAAATGTCTTAATTCATAACACCAAAACCATTCTGAACTACTTCATTTTCCCCATGCTGGAATCCCAGGGGAAGCTGCTTGGAAGTTCAGAGTGACAGACTTTCGGATCTTTTTTAAATTGCTGTGAATGGAATCACAGAAGAACACAGCTTGAAGAGCCTGAGCTGATACTTGACCAATGAAATAACCACCATTATTCCAACCTTAAAAGACTTATTTTCAGAAGAAAAGTTAATCTTTACAGGATGCAACCATTTTTTACGACCTTGAATTAAATGAGCCCTGTTTCCATGGGAAGCTTATTCTTTAGGCTCAGCCTTTGCTGGCTGCCTTTACATTTATTTACAATAGCACCTGGAATCTTCAGCTGAGTTCCCATTATGTTTAAGTGCTGCAGCACCTCATTGTAACAAATAAAAGTACTTGAAGGGATGCAGAATAATACCAGAAAAATATGTTGAAGAATAATCAGTCAATGACTATTTTAAAGGGAAATGGCTTTTATGGAGGACTTGTATAGAAACATATCTAAATACTTTAATACATTAGGAAAGGAGTGTCCCTTTCTCTTCAAAATTAATTTCTGACACTGTAATTTTAGTGATTTCTTACTCCCAGTC
This sequence comes from Thryothorus ludovicianus, assembly GCA_013397245.1. NCBI lineage: Eukaryota > Metazoa > Chordata > Aves > Passeriformes > Certhiidae > Thryothorus > Thryothorus ludovicianus. The sequence goes on from VZTB01007491.1 coordinate 19,230, forward strand.
TTGAATACATGAACAGACTTCTTTTTCTTTTCATTTGATTCCACTGAGCAGAAGTGGATTTAACCCTTCTGACAATTCAGGGCCACTCTTCTCCAAGGCAGAGACAGAGCTGGGGCATTTTTGTCACACGGGGAGATCCAAAGCCCAAGGATCTGAAAGAATTTGGATCCTGGGGTTTTTTACATTTGCTTTCTGTATTACCATATTCCTGCTGCTGACTTTGGCTGAATGTCCAGATTCCCAGCTAACTCCCTCTGGGACATTATATCTTCAATCTTATCTTAATTTCTAATTTTAAATTCCTGTAGATGCTACTCTCTGCTATTATCCCAAATATGTCAGAGGGAGCTGGCACCTGTGTACACAAGGATAAATAAATTCATCTCTAAATGTAAAGAAAAGTAAATAATTGGTTTACAGAAAGAACTGTAACTAAGACCACAACATGGTCTTGTAAAAAGTCTCTTTCCATCTTTCTTGTAGGCCCCCTCCAGGTGCTTAAAAACAGGGAAAAAGAAAAAATAGAATCACACAGATTGAGCTTCTTTGGCTTCCATTCCCAGTACCACACCTGAAAAAAAAACCCAAATTGTTCCTAAATAGCTAAGAAACAAGTAAGCCACTGAATTATATTTTATAAGGAGAATGTCAAGGCTCTTTTCTCTCTGCAATATGTTAATGTAGAGATGACACGAGAAGCAAGGTAATATCTTTCTCTAATTTTTGGAAAGACTGCTGCAAAGACAGAATGTTTTTTATAGCTATTGAGTAACATAAAACAAAAACGGAGAATGGAAGATTTGGTCCAACAACAGGTAAAAACTTGGGAGTGAACATATTTAAGCAGCTAAAAGGGAAAAGCTGTGTGTTTATTATCAAAAATATTTTAATAACAAACATCTGGAAACTCATCTGTGGTGCAAATAGAGGCAACCATGTCTTGGAGAAGGGGAGAGATGCTCCCTTATGGGGCTTTTACCTTCAGCTCTAGGGGGAAATATTTGAAATGAAATCTAAGAGATCTTCCAAATGCTGGTATTCAGTCAGGCTTTACTGGATATATCAAATGTTTTTCTGCTGCCTGCCTCTAGCTAAACACCAGCAGCTCCAATTCTTCATCCCCCTTCCCTGATAACGCACGCGCAAGGTATTTCTCTTTTTCAGAAAAACCTCACACAATTCCAAAAAACAAATTTCTACGCTCTGCTCTGGCTCTAACAGCAGCTGCGATGGAGATGTCAAAGTCTGGGATATCAGCAATAGCTGACACAAACCCTATCTCAGAAATCCTCCTGCTCAGAAATACAGGAGAGGATGTGCGGGACAAAACGGGAATAAAACGTCAGGAGCAAGGAGAGAAGGCTGGAAATGGTTTGAGGCTGGAAGGGAGATTAGAACAGCAAAAGGAGCTGTTATTCTACCTCTCATAAAAAATACAAAAGGACTTCCTGAGGTATATTAGAGAATCACACAGGGTTCAGAAATTGGTTATGAAAATTATCAGGGGGCTGGAATAAAAATTTCATAAAAAGAGATTGAAAGATTGTAGGATTGTTTACAGAAGAGATGAATACAAGGAGCCACGATGAAAATATATTAAATTTTGAGAAGTTAAAGGAAAGAGCTGCTTATTCTTCATTTTGTTGTATCTAAAATCTCAAAAAGAAACTTCCATAAATTTCTCCAGTTTATAGATATCGTTAATGGAAGTTCTGCTTCTTGAAACAGAAACCAGTTGTGGTTTACCTATTACTGCTGAAATGTGGCATTAAGGATACATGAAAATAAATATTAAATTGTGATAAACTATAATGATAATTACAGTGATGATTGCTCTGTTTTACCTCAGAAAATTATTGTTTTCTCAATGAAATAAGCCTAAATTTACATCTCTGTATAACACTGGAAATGCAGCTCACAGTTATCCCCATTACAGTGGATTTCAGGGGTACCCTTGCACAAAACTCACGATTCCCTGTGAGCAGATGAGCATAATGGCCAAATTAAGATGTAATTTGGTTTTTGCTTTTTCCTTGTGCTATTACCACTGTGTGGAACTCTCCTGGCCCAGTTCAGCACCAGTTTGCTCTGACACACTCCCCTCTCTGCCTCTTGATGCACTATGTTCTTTTGCAAAACATTTTATTACTCCAGAATCCTCATAGGGGAAGAAAATTATAATAATTTCATCTATTTAAATCCTTCCTCTGATAAGTCTCATAGAACACATCACCAGAAAAATAATTTGCTCAGGTATTCAAATTGAAAACGAATTTAAAAATGCAGGTGCACTGGTCTCCTTATTTCAGAAAAATCACCTTTCATGGGATGGAAACCCTTTCCAAGCTCCTGTTTCTCTCAGTAGCTCCCCAAAGGTCCCAGTGCTTTGAATTCTCCACTTGTGCCATATTTATATTGTCCAGTTTAGTTTACTTAAATTAAAATAAGATTAGCTGATCACAGCAGCACCAGTAGTCTTTTAAATTTTTAAGTGTGTACATTCGTAATAGCAAAATCCAGATTTTCTTCCCTCTCCCTGTTCTTCTGTACCTGGGGTGTGAAACTTTTGCAGCCCAGGGGCTCTGTGTTAGAACTAAATTACCAAAACAGGAACATCTGGGCTTCCTCAGTTGTCTGGTCAGATTAAATAATTCTGATTTGAAATTTTTTCGGGGTCTTGTGGCCAACAAGTTACATCATGGGCATGAAATCTGATTTCTCACAGCACCTGAACACCAGGTCTAAAACAAGTGCATGCAATGCAGAATTAACTGTTCTTATAAATCATTTTTCTTAAGTGACCACAAAAGAAAAACTGTTAATAATCCAACAACTCTCTCTACTAATATTGAATAAGGAACTTTAGGCCCAAACCATGAACAGAAAATATCTTATTATGTTGATATTTAATAATACTTGAAATATTATGTATAACAGGCCAGAAATAATACCATGTAAGTGAAGGGTGCCTAATGATATACAATACAAAAGTAAAAGAAATTTCTCTTTTAAAGAAAATTGTGTCTCAGTGAGTTATAAATCTTCACGTCAGCCTAGAATTTAAAATATTTCAACAACTTTGTTGTTTTTATTTCTCCTTGCTGTGCTTGAGCAAAAATTGACCACTGAATTTCTTATGAAGAAAAGAAAATTATTACTTGACTTTTACATGCACTAATTATTGGGCCTCCCCTTGATTATCTCAGAAGAAATTTATCAGCCAACAAAATTAATTTTTTTTTTTATTTAATATAAGTTGTTTTCCCTTCTCCCTTGCAACCAAGCTTAGAAATACCAAAAGAGCCCATCGACAGCATTAAAACTTTACCTAAAAATACCAGTTCTTTTATTAAAAAAACAGAAAAATATCTTGACAGAAAATTGCTTCGTACCCGCCCACATCAAAATTCATTAAAATACAAAAATAAAAAAACAAACCAACCTTCAGCTTTGCTCTTTTTCCTTACTTTCACTTCAGTACAGCCTCTCCTAAATACATGCAAAAAGCTTAAATACATTATTAAATACAATATTGACTCAGAAGGACTCATTTATAAAATAGTCTCACTGGGAGGAGCTCCACTAATTGGCAATTAAGTCAGGTCATTATCTACATAGAGAGAGAATATCTTCAGATATTTGGGTTTTTTTGTGGAGGACCTTTCAGCTGCCTGTGAGAGTCTGGGGGAAATAGAAAAGCAGTAGCTTTGTTTAAGGATTTTATAGAACTGAAATACCACTCTTGAAAAAAAATCAATTATTTTTCATGTTAAGTAACGCTGGCTTTTCAGGTTTTTCAGCACTAGATGTTTGTTCCTAAATGTTTTAATTTTAATGACAAAATTTTTGTTTATGACAAAACCAGCACCTCTGGTTACCTGCAGAGTGTGGAAGGGGACAAGGGATTTGTAGGATATTTCCAGGTTTATTCCCAGCTTTTTACATAAAGATCTTGGAAGATAAGGCAGGAAGAAAATAGGTGGCTTGAATTTTAAATCTTTAGTTTTTTCCTGGCTAATTTTAATAATAATTTTTCCTCTTTCCATTGGCCATAATGTTCTTGTGTAGTTACTGCAGTGGAGAAATCACTGCACTCTAATTTAGAAATTATGTCTCTAAGCTGTGAAGGCAAAACCTGCTGCACTTTTTCTCTTCTCTTCTTGGTAATGTGAAAGAAAAGGTGCAAAATAACTTTTCCTAATGGGCTTAAGTGAAAATACTGAACTTCAAGTAGTTTTAAATCAAAAAGTTGGGTTTTCATCCACCTGCTGCAGATCCCTCCATCAACCCCTTCGGTGCTTGAGCTCATTCCTTGAACTTCTCTCAGGTGGCACCAAAGGGAAATTAGCCAGATGCATTTTGCTAATCTGAATTTCAAAAATGCTTTGGAGCATTTTCTTCTCCAGGGGTAAGGGAGGCTGTTCAGGCAGTCCTGGTTTGCATTTTGGAAATACAAATGGCACTGAACTCCACAGCTAAACTTTTCTTCAAGACACCTCCCAATGGTTGAAAACTCTGATGTGAATTTGCATATGCATTGAGCTCTAAATTCTGAGAAAATCCCCTTAAGCATCAGACTGGGGAACAAATTGAGCAGAATTTGGAGACATGTATATTTTTAATTTTTTTTTCCTTCAAGGCTTAATTGAACAGCACTGAACACACTGGTAGCTATAATTAAGGTAGTCATCATCTTAAAATTTAGCTTAAAAATTCACATTCCACTCTGACTGAAAAAGATAAACAAATCAGAAAATTTGTAAATCACTTGGTTGGTAATGTGTATGAGATGAAAACTTAGTTTTCCTCCATATAAATGAGAGCTGGGAAAAAGGAAAAATAAATTTTTTGCTTACTGGCTCCAGGTGGTGAACTTGAGAGTGTCTCGACCCTTAAATGAGATCAAATATTGATGTGTGTTGATGGAGCCTGAGCCTTTTTACAAGGCAAAACACAGCACCTGAAAATATTCCCTTACCAAATTTATGTGGAGATTTGAGTTAAAAATACCAATCTGCTGATTTGGTGCTGGGGTGTGTAGGGGATAATTCAGCTTTAGGCTCCTGGGCACAGCTGTGAGTCCCCAGTGTTAAAGACAAGTGGGTCAGTAACAGGGGACTGCAAAATTCAGTTTCATGTGGAATTCAGCCCCTGTTCCCAAGCCCTTCAGGAGTGTGTGCTCTACCAGTAGCTGGGAGGAGCTGCCCACTCTTCTGCTATTTATATTCCAGGCTTTATTATTTGCTTGTATTCCTGTTGCTCATATTTGGTTTAAAACAACTTTAGGAATTGAATGCAGAGGTTGGAGTAAGGTCATTTCTTACCAAGGCTTTATTTGATCACTAATTCCTCTGAACACACAGAATGGTGTGTTCCCCATGGATTACTGGCTTGTTGGACTGCAAGGAGCACCTTTTTAATTTCCAAAGCACTTTGAATCCTTCAGGCAAGTCTGCATGTGGGATTAATCAGTAATCCTTTACTGATGGGATTGCAGGCAAAACTGGCCACCTTTGCCCTGGGATCTCCCTTGTTTGCCTGTCAGCACATCTCCCAAAAGAAGATCCAGTTGGCCACATGTTCTTAGAAGAAGGGGGCAGAGGGTGGGTGAGCAGATGGTTTGGAGAATGAGGCTGTCACCTTTTGGGATTACACAGCAATCCGTTTGCTAGATGATTTCCCTGGAGCTGGGATTCATTAATGGATCCTGTCCAATTTCTCTTCCTCTACTGCTCATCTACAGGAGAAACAGGCTGGATTTATCCAAGCAATCTTGTCTTTATGGATAAAATACATGTCCTAAAATTCTTGACATTCCTGCAAGTCTTGAGCTCTGTGCTTGTGTATTTCCCTTTCTGTGCTTGTTTTGACACCCACCTCTCATTCTGCATCTGGTGACTTCTAATTTAAGCACCAATCCCACAGCACTGCCCATCCAGCTGTGGGCTGTCCCAAACATCTGCCTGCCACTCACAGGTTGCTGTGACTCAAGCACTGTGAAGGGCAAAGGGGATTTTTGGATCCTCCATCACTTCACGATCCATCTGGGATTCCTACTCAGAGAACTTCTAAAATATCTCACGTACCTGGCAGGTTCTCTGCTGTGCAGCTTTGAGCACAGATTACCTGAGGAGTCCTTGTGTGCCTTCTTGCTGTGCTCCTGGAGAACACGATGTATTTTGTGTGGGGAATAATGCTCTGGCCCTCCTTGCCCTGAGCAAACATCGTGGGCAGCGTGCCGAACGCGCATTCCCGTGACTCACATGTTTATGTAAATCCAGCTCAGCCTCGCAGCTCTTGGTGAAATTTATCACATTGCAGGTCATGGCCACAATTTCTTCAAGAGGGGGGAATTGTGAGGTTACTGTTAAGGCTTTTGGGAAGTCCTCTACGGTTTTAGGGAAAGGGTATTTACTGAGCAGCTGCTGACACAACGGCTGTCAGCTACAACACCGAGGGATGTTTACAGGCAAAACAAACTTGTCTGCATTGTCTGAAAGACCTTCTAGAACTTTTTCCCCCACAGTTGCAAAGTTACAGGTGAATAATGCACAGGGAGGGTTTCCAGTGCACACCAATGCATGAAAAACTGTCAAAGACACTCTTAAAATTCTCAGTATCTTTTTTACCACAGACTACCTACTGTATCTTCACAGGAGACCTGATTTCCATCACTTTCTCCTTCTTTATGAGGTTTATAGAAACACAGAATGTTTTGGGTTGGAAGGGACCTTAAAGATTATCTTGTTCCTTTCCCTGCCATGGTCAGGGACATCTTCCACCATTCCAGCTCACTCCAAGCCCTGTCCAGCCTGGCCTTGGACACTTCCAGGGATCCAGGGGCAGCCACAGCTTTTCTGGGCACCCTGTGCCAGGGCTCAGCACCCTCACAGGGAAGGATTTTATCTTACATGCAGCAGTGCTCTACCACGACCCTTTTAAGGATGTCACCATCTGTATTTACACAGTAAAATGACAGGAGATCTCTCAGTGCTTCAATATTGATGCATTTTTTGCAGCCATCTTGCAATGCTTCTGAGAGAGAGTGAACCACTGTCAGGAAGGTCAGGATGATCCAGCACAAGTTTTGACTCCAGGAATGTCAATTCTAATGTTGGGTTGTTCCAGAATTCCAGAATTTGCAATTATGAATCTACAATTAGGATACTGACAAATAAGTAAAGATAAAGTGAGGATCTTACGGTCAGAACACAAATTAATAGAGTTCAACATTTTTATCCCTTAATATTCTACCAATAAAATTAAGACTTTTAAAAATATTGCTTGTTTTTAATAACAAAGGCTGGCAACAACATCGTCCCCTTTGTCCCAAATCTTCATTTTGAGATTCTTTTACTTTTTTCCAAATCATGAAGATCTGAGTGATTATTTTCCTAGCACCCTCTGGTGGCTGCAGGTTCCCCTCTGGTCAGGGGCGAGCAGCAGCCTGACAAAATCTGGCATTGCTGGGTCACTGCTGTCCTTCCTACACCCATAAACACTCCAGGGAGCTTTTAGATCAGAGCTAGGGTCAAAGGGGAAAAGAAACCCAAAACTACATCCACAGGACAAAATTCCATATGACTCTATCTCTTTTAGAAATATATTTTGGAAGCCCGTGAATCACAATAAGGAACCTAAAATATGATCAAGATGTGCCTTCTTTCTCCAGGTACAGCCCAATTTTATGAAGACCAGGAATGGAAGTTGCATCTACTTCAGAGTTTGGTCGTACAGCCTTCACTCAGGGCGTTTTTCCTGGCTCCAGTGAGATGTATTTTTCTCTTTGCTTTCAAAGGTGGATACAATTGATTTGCAGTTTTAAACACTGCACATACACACTAAGTGGAATTTGTTGGGTGTGAATCTCAGCTGTAAGTCGCTGCGCCAATACCTTAAACAAGGAATAAACATACACCTCCTTCCTAATGTTTAGGTGAAATATTTTTACTTCATGGCAGTGACAATCTGGAATGACTCTCCACATCATGCAGCACTTAAACTTTCTCTATGATCAGCTGCAAGCTGATGATATTGGAATATTGTGCTAGAGTCAGGGAAAGGCTGTGAGTGTCGCCGTGGGACACACAAGGACACTCTGATGAGAAGGTTAAAATCTATTTATTAAAACATCTGACTCCATATTTATAGTATTTCTACACAGACTAGGGACTGGAGAAGAAGGCTGATACCTCTCCCATCCTGTTGGTCAAGACAACTGCCCATCAGTTTTTCTTCACACTAAAAGTATGTAAACAACTTTGTCTTATCAAAACAGACTTCTGATAACAACACCTGTGTGTGTGCAAAAGAACTAAGAACTATGAAAACATCGAGTCAAAAAGTGCCTCAGAAAACTTGAAAAATCAGGGCGACACTGTGAGGGTTAAAAGTCGCTTTGTCTTTGCAAGACAGACTTCAGCAGGGTTTAATTTAACCTGTTATCCTGAGGGATGTTTTATCCCAGGCTGGGCCCTGCTGCAGGGTCTTGGTTTAGGGCAAATTTGGGAAAAAACGTCTGGATGGAGTCTTTCTAGAAAATGCAGTCAAGCAGTCTGGGTGTCTGAGCTGTTGGTGTTTCCAACAGCCACAGCCAGGGCGGCTGATGGCTCTCAGGGACTCTGTGTGCAGATCTCCATCCACGTTCACACCAGCATCACTCTGGCCTTGGGCTCTCCTCACCAGCTTTGGCTTTTGTTGAGACAAAACTGGGGAGCGGCCGAGACCTCGGAGGGTTGCGCTGCCCTTCAGAGGGACCTCAACAGATTGGAGAGAGAGGCAGAGAGGAACCTCCTGGAATTCAATTCTCCCCTTTCCCAGCTCCCTCAGCTGCTCCTGGTGCTCCAGACCCTTCCCCAGCTCTGTTGCCTTCTCTGGAAACACTCCAGCTCCTCAAAGTCTTCTTGTTGTGAGAGACCCAAAACTGAACATGTTAAACCCTCCAGCTTCCCTTGCAGAGAAAGGTTACACATCTGCCTTTATTGTTCCCACCTTTGGTCTATTCCTGGGTTCCTGGTAGAATTTCTACCAGGCAGAGCAGATGTCAATGTTTATTTCACTCCAAGCAGAGAAATTCTTGATTTTCTCCCATATGAATATCTCAGAAATAGATAAGTTTATTGCCCACATTAAAGGAACAGGCAAAGTTGAAAGTTAAAAACATATGGAGTTTCTGTGTTATGGCAATAAAAATGCAGTGAGCTGTGAATTTCTTTTCACATATGTGGGGGTATTTCTACTGTTCAGTTCTCAGCTTTATTTTGCCAGAATAAAAGATATTCAGAATTTTCCTTCCCTAAGAAGAGATGGGCATTGTCAGAGGGGGAAACCTGGTGAGTCTAGAGGCCACCAAGTTGATCAGAGGGTTGGAGCAGCTCTGATGTGAGGGAAGGCTGGGAGAATTGGATTGTTCAGCCTGGAGAAAAGAAGATTTTGTGGTGACCCAATTGTGGCCTTTCAGTGCCTGAAGGGATCCTGCAAGATGGAGAGGGTCATTTTACAAGGGTTTGGAGTTACAGGAGAAGGGGATAGAACTTCCCACTGGCAGAGGGCAGGGTTAGATGGGATATTGGGAAGAAATTCCTCCCTGTGAGGGCGGGGAGGCCCTGGCACAGGGTACCCAGAGGAGCTGTGGCTGCCCCTGGATCCCTGGAAGTGTCCAAGGCCAGGGTGGATGGGGCTTGGAGCAGCCTGGGGTAGTGGAAGGTGTCCCTG
>VZTB01007491.1:31076-80620 GCA_013397245.1 Thryothorus ludovicianus
GCAAAGGAGAGCTCTGTCCTGCTGTCCACACTGCAGCCAGCACAGGCCGTGTGTGAGGGAAAGCTGCAAACTCTGATCTTTATTTTTAGAAAACAACCACCTCAGACATTGCACCGCTTCTCCTTCACTCTCAGATCCAGTTTTAAAGGTACAAAACTTATTTCTGAGCTAAACTGATGAATGGGGATACAATTTTAGCATCAACCCAAGACACTGGCCTTGATGTCAGAGCAGAGACCACGGGATAACTCAGGCTGGGAATTACTGATCCAGCCTCCTGCACAAAGTAGACACAACACTGAACTTAGACCAGGCTCCTAAGGACTTTGTTTTGTGTGGTCTTGAAAGCCTTCAAGGATGGAGACTGCGCAATATTTCTGAAAAAAACCACTTATTTTGCATTAAATCATGATTTCAAGTGCCATGAAATGGATGTTACTAGTCTGTATTAGCATATTAAAAGGCCCCAAGGTCATGCAAGTACACGTTTCACTGCCATCAACTTCTAAGCCACTAATGCTAATGAGAAATGTAAATAATTGTTATTTTCCATCTTGAAGGTTTATTTATCAAATATTTAAATGGATTAAGATCCCTGAATTCCTGAAAAAGATTATTTGTTGGTTTTGCTCAGCAGAGTGTTCATTCATTCATTTCTCTTCTGCTAACATTTCTGTGTGCAAGTGCTTGAATCAAAGGTAAATGTTTTCTCAATAAATCATGATTGGTGATGCCTGAACTGGTGAATAAGTATTCAATACCAAATCCAAATTCAATTCAGCACAAGAATATCTGTGCAACTTGCTCTAGGTGACCCTGCCTTGGCAGGAGGTTACATTAAATGATATTCACAGTCCCTTCCAATCCCAACTATTCTGTGAATATATTCTTGCATTTTGCAAAAACGAGATGGACTTGTTCATTAATTTAATTTCACATCCAACGAGGTTTATAAATAGAAATCTCGTTAGACAAATGAGCTGGTATAAGAAGCTTTAGCAGTATTGGAAAATGTCAGTGTGAGATCCTTGATTAGATGGCAAAAGGATCATTAAGTACAGTTACAGTATAATTTAAAAAAAACCCAATTACCACCCTACATGAATTCTTCTTGCATGAACTGAGCAGATTATTCCATATCCCCAAAGGGGTTTAGGGTTTTTATGGAGGGGGTTTATTTTGCATATGTTTACAGGATCTTGAACAGTATTTTTTATCTCTGCCACTTCTTTAGGCTTTGAGTTGCTCTCATCAGCAGTGCAAGGTCACATTCTCCAACCTCTTTTCACAGAGGGCAGGAATCACAGTGGTTTGAGATAAAGCTGGAAAAAACATCCCAGGGTTTTCAGCCCTGCCATCCATTCCTGTGATGAAATCATGGCATATAACCAAGGCCATAACCAGAGAAAACTCCCCCCTGATCTACAAAAACAGGTAAGGTTTGTGTCCCAGCTGTTCTTTCAACAAATTGTTTGGAGTCTTACTCATTAAGCTGCCACAAAAGCTTTCAACCTTGTTCTGGATGAATTGGCCCAGAAATAATTTTATTCTCTCTTGTATTTTCCCCTTCATCTCTTTATTCCTGATATTTTTCACTGGAAGTGACATAAGTCATGTACTTAAAGGCAGAACTGTTTGGCTCTCTCTTACTAAGTTATACAACCTCAAATTTAATGAAGTGAGTGGGTTTTTTTAAGCTTGGTGGGATGGATTGCCCTGTGAGCATCCTCATATTTTCCTGGTCTTACTGATGCCAGGAGAGTCTTAGGTTGTTCAAATAAGTTCAGCCAGGATGGAAATAAATAAAGGCAAGTGAAAGACTCTTGTCATCAACAAACCAACTCCTATGGCTACTTGTGTCAGGTAATTCTCTTTTTCCTGAATGCAGAATAAATCAAGCAGACTTCAGTGCTTCAGACCAGGTCTCACCATGGAGCTGCAAACTTACATTTTTCTGAGGATATTTCTACAAATTCTTATTTTTACTGCAGGGTGACTTGCTAGGAATATGCACCAATTCTTCCTCCCTTGGTCTGCACTTTCAGAAGCACCTTTCAAGACTTTATGTGCCTTTCCATGCCCTCCTCCAGCACAGAAAGATATTCAGGTGCCCCATGAGGAGGGCAGAGCTCACTGAGAGCTCCCCTTAAGCCAGAGCAGCTGTAAGGTTGCTCTGAACAACATCTTCCAGTGGTGCAGGTTCAAAGTTAAATCATATTCAGCATCCCCTTTCTTCTGCACCTGCAGGAGCTTCTGAGCATCTAGAATCTTATTTATAAAATGCAGAAGTGCACGATGAGCCCCAGTGTGCACACAGCCATTGCAGTTTGGGAATGCACAGAAAGCAAAGGCCTGGATATGCTTAAAGTGTTCCTCATGCATTGCCACAGGATCATGGAAGGGTTTTGGTTGGAAGGGACCTCAAAGAACATCTAATTCCAACCCCCTTTCACTGCACCACCTTGCTTTATTCAAAGGGACCACTTGTTTAGAAGCAGGGCTGTAAGGTAAATGTAAGACTAATTATGTCTCACAAGGACAGAGAAACCATGAGATAAGTGCAGGAAAGAACAAGACTGGCTTAAGATGATGTTAAATTCTGTATCAGCTGTCACAGAGCAGGATGGGGACATCAGAACCAGGAGCACTTTTCATACATTTTCCTTAGCAACATTAGAACAGGACTTTTATTAGGAAGTAATAATTTTATGCTACTTAGAGGAAGGGGGTTGTTCTTCCTTCCAGCATTACTCAAATAAAAAGGTCAATGTAAACTAGAAGCTCTCCTCCTAATTAACCTCTCTTCATGAGAGAGGTGAAAAATATTAAAAAGCCAAGGTAAGCACACAGAAATAAGGTGCAGTAATACCAAAGTGTTTGGGTGATGCTTCTGTGCTGATCAGCAGCAGTGTTCAAATAATGAAATTGCTCATTGGACTGAACTTTGAAGTGATAGGAACAGGTAGATCTGCTCAAGTAAACAACTGGTTCTACAAAAGCTTCTGCTGGTGCAAAATCCTTCATTTTTTGGTGTCACTGCACAGGTATTAATGCCCAATAAAGTGATTCCACGTTCAAGCATATTGAATTCTTGATGCAATTGAGCACAGCAGTGAAGAGGAAGAGATATTGGTATTAAACAAAACTGTTCAATTCTTCTGACACAAAATGTCTCAGCAGGAAGATGATCAGTTGCATTTGAGAGAAGACTTGACTGCTTTTATTTTCCTCTCCTGTGTACTGGAATAGTTTGGGAATCACTTTTCCTTTTACACCAGGGTGCAGGCCAGGGACGTGATGCCCCAAGAGAATCATCCCCAGGGGCTTGGCACTGGTCAACCCACACAGCAGAGATGAGAAAGGTGGGGAATAACCTTAGGAAATGTGAAAAATACTGTGAAAAAAAACAGCTGATCACGTTAAGGGAGTGTGATGCAGTGGAGTCTGAATGACACAGGGAGAAATGCAGATTCAAAACTTAGAAGAAGACAACTTCCTTAGCTTTCAACATACACATTTTCACCCAAAGATTTAAAAGAACCCACAATTAACATCCAGACTATCCCCCCATATACGATCACAGAATATTATCAGAATTCTTTTTCACAAAATTATGTGAATCTTTGTGAGAGGACTAGATAAATCATTTATTTAACCATAATTACCATGGTAAAATCCCCTTGATGGGAAGGGATGACCCAGATTCTTTGATTTTTGCAGTGTTTTAAGCACCAGGTGTTTGTCCAAGTGACTGTGATAGCAGAACCAACATGCTGGTTCAATAAACCATATAATAAATATAACAAAAAATAAACCAAAGAATAAATATTCTCTAACAAACACATCATAAATCCTGGGTTTTTTCCTCTTCAGATCTTCCACTGCCTTGCCATGTTGTAGGGACAGGCAGGCTGGTGAGGAGGACAAGTTTTTCTTTAAGACATCAAGGGGCTGGAGCAGGTCTGAAGAATGGAACAGAGCTGGGGAAGGGTCTGGAGCCCCAGGAGGGGCTGAGGGAGCTGGGAAGGGGCTCAGCCTGGAGCAAAGGGGGATCAGGGGGGCCCTTGTGGCTCTGCACAGCTCCTGCCAGGAGGGGACAGCCGGGGGGGTCGGGCTCTGGGAACAGGGAACAGGGACAGGAGGAGAGGGAACGGCCTCAGGCTGGGCCAGGGGAGGCGCAGGGTGGATATTTGGGAACATTTCTGCATGGAAAGGGGTGTCCAGCCCTGGCACAGTGACCCAGTCCCCATCCCTGGAGGGATTTAAAAGCCCTGTGGATGTGGCACTTGGGGACAGGGGTCAGTGGTGGCCTTGGCAGTGCTGGGGGAATGGTTGGACTAAAAAATGCTAAAGATCCTTTCCAACCTGAATGATTCCATGAATTATCCATCCTTTTATTCAAGGCAGGTTGTTACCTCCTTCTCTTCCATCTTAGTGAGATCAGCAACTCCTTTACGACCCTTATATGTTTTTCAGCTTAATATTGAGTGCCAGAATTCGTCACAATTTCCCTTAATTAAACTTTTAGCAATATTCAGCCTTCAGAAAACGATGAGTAATAACCAACATGTCAAAACTGCTTGTATTTATCACTGGAGATGTATCATGGTCCTGAAAATGCTATAAACATATCATAAATTTATGGGTCCAAAATGTTGCTGCTGCCACCTCCAAACTCTTCACAAATAAGAGAAAAAGTGCATTTCAGCAATATCAGAAGCTGTCTTTGGAAAACTAAACCCCTTTAAGGTAAGGGGGAAAGGCAAAGGCTGATTTGAGATACATCCCCAAGAGAAAAGAGGAAGCCTTGATGGACCTCAAATAGCCAGATGTGTGTGACTATAAAAGTATGAAATTGGACAGAGGAAAACTGCACATGGGTGAATCCTCTCAACCCAAAATTGCTTTAGCAATGATCCTAATGGGGAATGAGTTTATTTCATGTATAAATTCATCACTGGGGAGCGAGCTTTTCCTCTCTGTCACCCTCACCCATTTTCTAGGCATGGTGCTGATTGATACTGAAATTTTCTTGACAAGAATTGAGGATGGTACCAGCAGCTTCAGGAGACCTTGGCTTGACAGGAGCTATGGAGATGCTTCTCTGGGTGGCCCTTGAGGGTAGAGCCCTAAAAGACTCATGATTTTTATTTCATAGTCCTTGTCAATGCAGACAAAAAATTGCTGTTATTGGAGGCTTGAGACTTTTATGTAATTTCATAGGAGAGAGATGTCAATGAATTCTAAGTGCACCTGACTATGAATTGGTCAATATACTGCTGGAAAACACAGAGAAGAAAAAGAGGGGGAAGAAATTCAGCCTCAGATGCATGGGTAAATAATATATTATGGAATATAAGCATGCTAAAAATATTCTGTCCCGTGCTTGTATTGTTCTGACTCGATGGGAAACTGTCATGGATTTGTTTTCTTATTGATACAGAATGTCAAACTCTCGAAATATCTGCCAGCATCTTTTAGAGGCTCGTGTAATGGCAAAGTTATATTGTGTCTGACATGTTCTTCAGCTGGGAACAGAAATAGGATGGAAAATGCCTCTTTTTGCTTTTAATAAAAGTTCCTCTGCGTCTGACACACAGAAATAATAACAATCCAGAATAAAATATCTAATATTACAGTAAGCAAAAACCAGCACATTTTTCCTGTTCTTGGGTGTTGTTTTAGAAAAGAGGTGATTTTTTCCCAGTGGCTTTCACATTTCATTCTGTTCATTGTGGTACATGGTACAAATTCCATATAGAATATCAAGAATTAGGAAACTGGCGGGGAGTGGGGTTATGAAGGACTTGTCCACAGATACATTTTTTTTAAGACTGTGATCTTTGTCAGTATTCACAAAACCTAAATAAAGGTTGTGCATTCTGCTCAACAGAAAAAAAAATATACAAGTAAATACAAATTATTCAATTCTTTTGGCTTATTTACACTGCTCCTTACTCCTACTGTGAACATGTTTCCTCCGGATTAAATAGAAAGAAGAAGAAAAGAGAAAAACAAGTTTTAAAACAGTAATTTGGGGTTCTCTTGCAACACTTACTATATTCTTTTTTCTGTAATTGGCTCCCAAAACAAATTCAGTCACCAGCGGCACAGAAAGCAGGAAATCAATCAGCTGCTGGAATAATGGGGATAGTTTTCAAGTGGTGATGCTACAGCACTGGCAACAGAAAAGTAATTTTTTTTTCAGTAGGAAAGAAGTTGGATTTCCCCCTGTGGCTGTTGAAATTGAGCTTATAGGTAAATTTGTTTTCACAGAAGCAGCCTCGCTTGTCTCCTGCTATTGAGATAGCGTCTGCTGGCGTCACAGAGTGGTCACTGCTGCAGCACTGGAGTCTGCCTGCGGAATATTTATAACTGCTGCCTACCTCAGTGGGGGAAAAAATACTTTCCCAAGGACCTGCTGGCTCATTATTCCTTTCTGGTGCTCAAAATCATCGAAATAAAGTGCTGGAGGAGATCTCAAGAACGTGTTTAGTGTGAGCAAACATAAGTCAAACTCACTGGGTGAATTTTTTTGAAAATTATTTGGACTCCATGGGTTTATAGTCCCTTCAGAGACATGTGGAATCGTGGAATCCCAGAACTGTTTTGGTTGGAAAACTCCTCTAAGATCACCAGTCCCAGCTTAACCCCCAGCACTGCCAAAGCCAGCACTGATTCCTGTCCCCAAGTGCCACATCCGCAGGGCTTTTAAATCCCTCCAGGGATGAGGACTCCAGCACTGCCCTGGGCAGCTGTGCCAGGGCTGGACACCCCTTTCCATGCAGAAATGTTCCCAAATATCCACCCTGAGCCTCCCCTGGCCCAGCCTGAGGCCGTTCCCTCTCCTCCTGTCCCTGTTCCCTGGGAGCAGGGCCCGACCCCCCCGGCTGTCCCCTCCTGGCAGGAGCTGTGCAGAGCCACAAGGGCCCCCCTGATCCCCCTTTGCTCCAGGCTGAGCCCCTTCCCAGCTCCCTCATGCCAGCAAATACTTGAATTTTGGAGCATGTAAATCATCATACACAAATAAACTCTGATTTTTGGGGCAGTGTGGCCCTGGGGCTGCTCCTATTTCAAATTATACATTGATCAGGAGGGTTTGGTCAAACAGCTCTCAGTTGCATCTGGTTCCAGAAGGAAATTTTGGTCTCTCTCTCTTCTTGTAACAACTTCAAGGAACATAACCTGTCATGCCCATGACCTGGTACAACTGAGCAGCATCACCACGGAATGAGACATAGCAGAAGATTCCTAATCTTGGGACATTTCCTGGAGAATCCTCACACTGCTGGATGTCAGGGGTGGCCTGCAGGCTTGGCTGAGCTGGGGACAGCACAGCTGGGTGAGGCTGGGGACAGAAAACACCCCAGGCTTTGAGAAAATCTTGGTATCATGAGCCTCCCCATGCTGGCCTGGTGAATGCAGGATTTGTCTTCCAGTCCCTTGCTGCTGAGTCAGGATTTGGGAAGGTTACCCTGGAAGGGAACAGCAATACTCACATTACACTCTGAGCAGATGGATAAGAGATGTAAGCAGCATCTTTATTCTGTTATCAGAGCTAACAAAAGCACCCTGCAGCAAAAAAACAAATATCTGCTGTTCAGCAATCCAGAACACTCATTTTTGCAAATTAATTTTTTAACCTTTTTATTCCCAGTGCCTCCCAAAGGAAAAACACCTCATGCTGTCTTTGTAAACTGTTCCCACACACAAACAACAAACTAACAAGCCTGCTGATAATTCCCTTTGCAAAGGGTGTAACTGAGCTTTCCTGGGACAAGTTTGCTTCTGTTGAAGAGGCCTCAGGGGAATGATTAAAAATGTGCAATTGAGAGCTGGTTCAAGAGGCCAGTGGCTGCCTTGACTGCTGGAATGTGCAGGAATTTTGGTTTCCCAAAAGGCATCCAAGCTCTTCTTGACCCTCTGGGATTGCATTCTCACTGGTAGCTGCTCCAGGGATTGTTCCAATATTTAGAGTTCCCTTTCCCTTGCTCAACCAACGCTGCAAATTTGGAAGGCCACAACAGGAAGACGTGCTAACAGTGAATAGCACCAGAGGGGATTATAAAAAGAGCCCTTCAGCAAACAAAGCAGTTTTTTGATGAGAAGGGATATGGCAGAATTTTGAGTTGTGAGTCAGTCTGATTTTAATAGTCTGACAGGAGAGGATGGTCCCATCCTCTGGGGTGGGAGAAGCAGATTTTATAGCAGTAGCAAAAACCAAGCAGGAACTAACCCCAAAGGGAACATCTGCTCACATTTCAAGGACAGAAGGCATCCAAATTCAGCATTGTCTTCAATACCACCAGTTTTCATTAATGAAAAGAAACCAGTTTTCCACAGGAATTTAATTGCCTGGCTTTTGCATGCCCAGCCAAGAGTGTATGGTTTGCAAGGGGGACTTTAATGTGGGTCTGTGGAGGAGGAGGCCAAACACCTCTGTAAAGAGATATTTTCCTTCTGTAGGGCAGGCAGTGCAGCTCAGTAAAGACACTTTCCATAGCTAAAGGCATGGATGATACCAGAGCCTTTGAGATTTCTCTTAAAGAGATCTCAAAAAAAAAATTCTGGTAAACTGTGGACTGAAGAACGGCTTGCAGTAAACCCAGATAGTTTCTCTGGGGTTTCAATGGAGAAAGTTGAGAGAGGAGAAGGTGGAAAGAAAGGTTGTAACCAAGCAGTGTTTGAGAGACTTGGCTGTTGGAGACAAGGCTGCAGGCTCATAAAGAGCTATAAAAACACCCCCCAGCCCTGTGAAAGCGACTGCAAAGTCCTAATGAAATACCAAAACCCACAAACTAAACAGGGCATGGGATAAGAAAACAGAGGACAGCTCCATACTTGTGTGACTTCTGCATGAGCCACCTTTTATAGGGGTTCCCTTTGCAATGAAAGCTGGAGCTGGGCAAGAGCCAGAGCTCAAAGGTGCTGTAGGAAATGCAAGGTGAGGATGTGGATGCTGCCTGGTGCATCAAGTCACACATTTATCCTTCTGCTCCCCATGAGCTGACCCATTTCCCATGTCAATCTCGTAGAATTATTCTGAAATAATCTGCTTATTTCTCAACCAGTTTTTCATCCTCACCAAAAACCCCTGCCCCTTTCTAATGCCTGCTAGTGTCTACATGTGCAGCAGTAAATTCACCACCAGACCCTCAGATTCATGCTCAGCCCTGTTCTTATCTTCCCCACTTCTCGTCCCTTTATCTCTTCTGGTTCCTTGGCCAGTGAAAGCAGCTGAAGCACTCAGGACAGAGATAGTGTTAAAGAGAAAACTGCTGCCTGAACACACACATCAATTTGGAGAGGGCCTAAAATCTCCAGGTGTGATGGTTTTTATTAGCCAGGTGCTTATGGAGGCATGGGGTTAACCAACAGGAAAAGGGCCTTGTGTGGAATTGGAAGCCTGTTTGGTTGGAATTGAGTGTCCATTCCCTAAAATGATGCTCCACTGGCTCCTGCCATTGATGCCTTCCAAACCTCTGTGCTCCTGGATGCTCAGGTGTGAACTTCCTCCCATTTCTCACATTCCTTTCAACACCTTTTTCAAGGTGAGTTATAACAGCTGAGGCTCCTCCCTGGCCAAAATCCCTGAAGTGACAGAGCTGCTCTGCAAGCAAATTCTTGGAAATTTATTTCCTTGGAAACAGGCTGCCTAGCTTCTCCTGTAGGGATTCTTGTAAGGCCAGAGGGCAAATCTACCCCACTGCCACCTGGGCTGGTGGATATTCTTTAGCACTGACAGGTTAATGTGACTTCTGTGTCTCATTCATCTGGAGCAGGAAAAGAATTCTCTCCGTGTTCAGCTTCACTGGGGTCACTGCATGTGGTGCCCAGAGCAGCTGTGGATTCCCCATCCCTGGAAGTGTTCAAGGCCAGGTTTTTTGGGACTCTGAGCCACCTGCTCCAGTGGAAGGTGTCCCTGAACATGGCAGGGGGTTGGAAGTGAATAAACTTGAAGGTCCCCTTCAATCCAAACCATTCTGTGACTCTACAATTCTGTGATTTTAGTCTTTCTGACTTAAGGCTGTTTGCATCACTTAAATGAGTTCAGCCACTCAGATGCAGTGTGGAATCTTTTCAGGGTATCTACCACAATTCCTCTATTTGAGGGTCATGAGCCAAAAATAAGCAGAGCATTTGTTTTAGGGTTGTGTTTAAAAAGAGAGTTAAAGCTGAGATTAATGTTTTAAAGTAGTCTGGAAAAAATAACCCATATTAAGAGCTATTGCAACCAGCTCCTCAGTGCTTTTTTAAGCCCAGTAAAGACATGAATGGAGAAATTGTCACCCAACAGTGTCACTTATCCCAAGAGCAGATGCAGAACAGGAAATAATTAACATGCTGTGGATCTTACTATTGCCTGTGGCTCTGCAGTGAAAAATGTAGCTGTCCAAACAGTTTTTGTTTTCATCAACAATTAATTTGTGCCCAGAAAGAACAGAGATGAATTTGCAGAAAACTTCTCAGGAGGTCTATAGGGAAACTGAGAAAAATTTGAGGAGGCAGGATCTGAGAACTTCTGGCCAGGATACAATCCCAAGTGTACATCTGAAGTGAATATCTGAAAATTTTTGGAGGGAATTTGAATTCTACATAACTTCAGGAAGACTATGATGCTCTTAATTAGTAAATATTTCCTACATAATAAATTAGTTCTTTCTGCCAATTCATTGCATCATACACAGTGCAGTTTAACTTCTATTTTCAAGGGTGTGACACCAAAAACTCAGGTGAATCAGAGGAGTGTCACACTTGTATCTCCTTCTTGCTGCTGAATTAGCTCTGAATGTTGATAATGTGGAGAGAACTTTAATTTTCAAGGTCTTTTCTTACTTTGGGATTACAGCAAAGGGTCTTTAAACACATAGAGACTTTGGTAGGAAAGAAAAGAAGTGAGAATAAAACTATTTCACAGAAACACTTCTTAATGCCTGAAAATACAATGATAATATGTTATGTAGGACAGTGGGAGAGATGAAATGCATTATCTCTTTTGTGTCTAAAAGATTAAAAAAATCCCAGAACTTGTAGAACTGAGTACAATTCTTTTATGTGCAAGACCAGGCAAGACAAGAAAATGGAATTGATTTTTGGGATGTTTGAATTTATACCCTAAGATCTGTTTTCTTGGAAGCATTGCACTCTTTACATTCTCAATTCTTACTTTGAAAACCAGGAACTGCAACACTCCAGACCCCCTTCTGACTGCAAAAATTTTGCAGCCTTTCTACAATCTCCTTGGAGCCTGGAATCAGCAGATGGATTGGAGATTTTTTAGTTTAATGTGGGAGAATTACGGAATCAAAGAGGAGCTGCAGAGCTGCTCATTTGCCATCCACCAGCTGGATCACACCCAGCTTTGAGGTACAATCCTTTACAGCTTTCCCAGACAGGTCCCTAATTAAAATACAACCCAAAAAAATCATCAGGGCACTCTCTGCACGGCATTTGAAGGCATGGCAGACTTAGGAAAGTGAAATTATGGTGACTTGGAAAGATGAAATTAGGCAGCTTTGGTTTTGGCCTGAGGCTGCTGAAAGGGCAGTGGGTCATTTGTGACAAGATTAGTTCTGAAAGTCGAAGTTATTTTGCTCATTCTCAAGCTCCTTCCAAGTACCACAAAACAAGAGATTCTCAGAAACCTATTGATATTTTGGGAATGTTGTCATCTGCCTTCTTGGAAGGGTGGGACCTTGGGGTGGTTCATGCTGAAGGAACTCAGATCTCAAACATGTTTGTTTTGGGTGACTTGGGGTGATTTGAAATTGGGCAAAATCCATCCTGGGGCATGAAAGGCTTCACACAGTGTCCCTGCCCTTCCTGCTGTGTGATGGATGCCCTGTGGAGCTCCTGAGCCATCTCACTTCTAAAATCCTTCACCCAGGATGGCTCCCCTGCCTTCCCACACCTGCAGGGCCCAGAGGCCAAGCTCTGAAGAGATGTCACAGCACATTCCCTGCCATGAGACCAAAACAGAAAGCTGATGTTTGAATGCCTAAGATTACTGTAAAGCCAGAGGAGTCTGCCTCCAGAAACTTCTTCCAACTAATATTTACATAGTTCCACACATTAAAGTCATATAAAAATCCGTAATCTGTTTATTGTTTGCCAGCGCTTGGAGATTTAACATTAAGAGTAGATTTTTTTTTTCCTAATTTCTTTTCCTATTTACCTCTTACAATAGCATGAGTAGGAAGAAAAATGCCCCTTCACTATCTCAAATTACAACAACTCCTGGGTACTAACCCCACAGAGTGGCATGACTGACACCCAAAATTATGTTCATTGTGGCAAGGGAGGGAGTGAGACAAGGATTTGGGGAGGAGAGGGAATACAGACAGCACCAAGAGGAGCCAACACTCTCTCTGTAGGTAAACTATCACATTACAGAACTTGGCAACACAAAATACTTTCACTGAGAAGGAATTGTCTGAGGTCTCAGAACAATTCAATATTCCCACTCAATTTTTCCTCTTGTTGCTTAGCAAGAGGGGAATCTGCAGTTAATTGAGCCTCTGACAAACAACCAAGATGATTTGAGGCCAATTACCAGCCACGGGGTGCTCATGACTTTGGGTCATTTCATGAGATTTTTTTAGGCTGACCACGCATTCACAGGCAGGATGCCTTAAATAAAATCATAGGAAACTGGATGTAGGTTTCTCTGAGGGCATTTGGGACCTCTCCAGTAGGGTTGGCTTGCAAACTGTGACCAAAAACATTTGTGCAATCCGACATCCCTTGGCTGGTGGCCTCTGATCCAGGTCCTGGGGGAAATGGGATAGTTCAATACACTGATAGCAGGAAACAGGAAACGCGGCTCCTGCGCTTGCTCCCCAACCTAATCAGAGTGAGGGGGTTTGGGAACCTTTTTAGGCTGATTTTAATGGGACAGACCATCTTGGGGTGGAATTAGGCTTGAGTGTGGGCAGGAAATCCATGTCATTAACATTAGTGCACAGCCATTTGGAAACTGTATATTCTGTCACATTCTTCACCGGGTCGTTGCTCTCTCAGGCAGCCTCTGAGTGTACTGGAGGTTTCTCAGAGGGCAAAATGAGGACCACGGCTCCAAAAGGGTTGTTCTCATTGGAAAACTGTGGCTTAGAGAAGGCCTGAAAACAGTGGATATTTTGTGCATAGAATTGTTGAGAAAATGGTTAACTTGGTGATGTGAAAAATGTGTGGTGAAGGGGAGGAATTGGAAATTATTGAGTTTAGTGCAGTCTGGGGTAAAAATCACTCCTTAGAGTCCTCTCCATGCTGCTTCAGTAAACTGCCTCTGCATTGGCTGATTTATTATTTTTATATTTAAAATATAAATCCTCATAAGGCATGTTCAGATTATGTAGCAGACACACCTTGGGAGGAGAGTAAACACATGTCAGGATATTAATTCAGCAATATTTCATTATCCTCTAGATTGGGTTGTTCAATCTTAAATAATTGGTGTCTGAGGGCCCTGTTTGACCCAAAAATCCTCTACATGGGTAAGGGCAGAGATACATTGAACAGTACATAAAGGAAAAAAATCACAACCATTATAAATCAATACATTTTTCTAATAGTTACTAAATTATAAGGAATTAGAAGACATAAATATGTAAATT
Organism: Thryothorus ludovicianus; assembly: GCA_013397245.1. Lineage (NCBI taxonomy): Eukaryota > Metazoa > Chordata > Aves > Passeriformes > Certhiidae > Thryothorus > Thryothorus ludovicianus. Next base: position 44,690 of record VZTB01007491.1, read on the forward strand.
GTTCTTTTTCCCTTCTACAGAGCTCATGATAAATTTTTAAATCAGTTTCTACACAAAAGTTAATTTCTGCTAAAGAACAGAAAATTTCTTAAAAGATCAATTTTTGCTTCTTTTTTCTGTAAAGCCTAAATTATTATATTCATTGTCCAGAGTTCACAGGCTAAAACAAAAAAGTTTAACGGTAAATGGTAGACACTGAAAAATGCAATTCTGCATACAAAGTCATGCTTTTGTGGCCTTATTTTAAATCTATAAATTTTGCTGGTAAATTTGTCCATAACCACTAGCCTTGGGCACAAAGTGAAATGCAGAAAGCTCGATGTAAAAAAATTGAAACATTTTTTTGGTCTAAGGATGATCAAGAACTGGTGCAGGTTTCCCAGTGAGTCTGTGGAGTTTCCTTCATTAGAAATATAAAAAATTAACTACACCCAGACTTTGGTTGTACACCCAAAGCAACCAGCTTTGGGTGACTCTGCTGGAGCAGAAGTTTGGACCAGAGATCTCCAATGATCCCTTCCAAACTCAACTGCTCCATGACTGTGAATTCTCCTGAACATGGGGAAATCATCAATCCTCAGTGCTCTTCCTTCTCAAATTAAAGCTTAGAAACACTACACAGAAATGTCTTTAAGAATTGTAGAATTGTGCAAAAAGTGTTTTGTTTGAAAGGTCAGTGTGGGTATTTTGTTCACCACCTCCAAATGCACATAACTGTGAAGTCCTGTGTCTAACACAGCATCACCTGCCAAGACTGAGCAGTCAAGTGCATAATTGCTTCAATCTGCAGCTCCTGCAAGCTGTCCCTCTCCTTTCCTGTAGCTGAGGGATTCCTTGGGGGTTCTGAATTGTTTGATGCCCTTGCAGATGTCAAGGGGTGACCCCAGAAGGAGACTTCAAGAAATAATTTGAATTTCTCCTCTTGTTAGCAAGAATGAAACTTGCAGACAGGATGAGTCCATTTTTCTATTTTAACATGTTGGAATTCCAGTGAAACGTCCTCTGTTTGCAAATACGTTTAAAATGCCACAAAAGGTTTTGAAGTGACAAGACCATGATTCATCTCACTGTCACCTCAGCTCTAACAAACTGCATCGCCCTGCTCCAGCCACAGGAGCTCTGAGTGAGGTTTGGGAGGATGAGAAATGGATGAGAGCAATTAGAATTAGAAACATCATTAACGAATATAGTAAAGGCAGGGGAAAGAGTGAAACAGGGGTTTTCACAGCAAGTGTAAAAAGAAATAGTAAAAAAAAGAAAAATGGCAGCTTCACAGTTGGCTTGCTTTTCTTCTTTGTAGCATTCTTGTAAAGGGAAAGTCCAGACTTTAAATGAGCAGCACATAGCTCCCAGAATCACATTAAACACTCACCACATAATTGTTTTCACTCTGTCTCTTCTTACAAAGGTAAAAAAAAGGAGCCAACATTTGAACACTGGGATAGTCTAAGTTTGAGATAACAGCACTGAAGGCAGAGATGGAAAGGAATCAGGAACATAGAACAGAAGAGTTGCCTGACAGAGAGAAAAAGGACCCTTGATCAAGGGGGCTTGAAGACACAGCTGAATAATGAATTAATGATTCTCACAGCCAGCTGGAGAAATGTTATCACCCTTCAGATCACACCGCAGCCGAATGTGAAGCTGAGAATGTGAAGCTTTCTTATCTCACAGTCTCTGGGGATTCTGTATTCCAGTGCCTGATAAAGAGAGTTTCCTCTGCTGGAGAATTGCTGAAAGGCTGCACTGCAAGGCTGAATGAACTTTATAATTCAGTAATAGCCTTGGATCTTTTCTTTTTTTTTTTTGCTTTATATTTGGAACAAGAACGTAACTTTTCCCATCAAAAGGTGCAGATTCACTTTTTTTCACAAACACTAATGGCCAATCCATTTAATGATGTGCTAAGAGAAGGATTTGGGCAACTTATTTGGACATTTACAGCGATGTGACTTTCTGCTCTTTATTCTATATCAACAGGACTCTTGAGGGGAGGAGGGAGAGAAATTGGCTTTGGGGGGCTGATGGCCAGCACTGGTTTTGCCACAGGACTAAAAGCTCTACAGGATACATGGAATAAAAGGAAACTGGTCCTTATTGCTAAACAGGATACCAGGGACCTTTGAAATTTCACAATATTGTGTGCATTTCAACTGGTCCCATCTGAATTTAGAGCAAACTGTGACCACAGCATGTTAAATATTATGAGCTAAGATATGAGGAGGAAAAGATGATTAAAACATGATGAAAAGGTGGCCTCTGTGTAGAAGCATTAATATAAGTGATACCAAAGACCAATAATCCAAAGAATGTGAAAGCTTGTAATGTATAAAAACCAATATTTACTCCAGGAGTAATAACAGAGCTCTCCACATGAGTAACTACAGCATCTATAATGCACTTTGTGATGCAAAATGGCTCGAGAAACTCTATTAAACTGAAGAAAATTTGCTAGAAGGGACAATAGAATTAAGGACAACAATAAATTGGGGAACGAGCGAGCCGAGGATGTGGAAAAGACCTTTTGCACAAATCAGCAGCTGGAGGAGAAAGGCACTGAAGACAAATGGGGCAATAAAAGGAGCAGCTATCAGGATCCCTGCTCTTTGGAAAAAGACCATTACTCCAGAGACAGATTTGAGCAAGCAGGTGGGAAATGAAATGATTATTAGACTAGTGGACCAAGAGGATGGTTTGAGTGCCAGTGGTGGTAACTGCTGGGAGCAAGTGGAAAAGTTTAACCTCCAGGAGAAATACATGGAAGCCATAATCATTATATGTGGTGATTTTATTGTCTTCAATTAACACCTCTAGGTTTTGGTGAAGCGCCCAAGAATTTCTAGTTACTGATGTTATTTTTTTTTGCCTCTGGCATTCAGTCTCCTGACTGCATTTCCTACTGAATAAGATTATTTTTCATTTTTTATTTTAATTATTATTATTCAGAGCTTTGGTATTTAGCTAAGGAAATGGTCTTGTAGAAGATTATTGCTGTCTAATACATCCTTAGGGGGTGGCGGTGTGTATATACATATTTTTTTTGAGTTTTTTAAATTCTCCTTCAATTTATAGTGTCCTGTTACAAACCTTTTGGGGTTTTGGAATGACATAGAGCAGAAAAACAACAGAAAAAATATTGTGGAACATATTTTCTTTGCTTGATGCTTCTGAAGATTTTGCTTTTTCTAGTAAAATTTTCTAGTCCTATTCTTTGTATCCCTTGTGTAGGAGATCAAAGAAACAAGAGAGATTTAGATTCCAAATAATACACAGTGAATGGTAAGACTGCCTTGTCCGAACACAATTCTCTGTATTTTTTGATCTTAATGTAGAACTCATGATCCCACCTATTGATGTTTTGTTCTTTATCTTCGTCCCTGACCCTGTGCCTGTAACACCTGCAGGGTGGTTGTTCCAGAACTTTAAACATCCCTCCAGCTTTCACAGTGGAAAGACAGTCCCTGCCCTGAAATGGTGATTATGGAAGGATGTTTTGGCAATTTTCCCTTTCTCTTCCCATCTCAGGAATATTGACAAGGATGGAATATTGAAAAATTGCTGCCTGCAGTACCTCTGGGTATGCACTGCATATGCTCTGTACGGTCCAGCCAGGATTTATTGGAACAGCTGACTGTGGTTAAATGCCAGCAAGAGGGAGCTTAATTTTTTTCAGATTTCCAGAGCTCCTCGTTGCTCATGTGGAAGCTCATCTGATGTCTTGATTCCCGTGGGGGTGTGCTAATTTCCTGCCTGTGTTTAATGACCCCATCAGCTCCTGAACCCACACAGCAAACCCTGAAGAAGGACCTCAGGCTGTCACTTTTTGAGGAGGAGCCTGTGTCTCCTCTAATGACTATGTCCTAATTAGCTCTTGTAATGACAACCAAAGATTTGACACTCCTGTGATGTAAAACAAGTTTTGGGCTGAGTCAAAAGTACGTGGTGTTCTTTCCTTGAAGTTGAGGGTGTGGGGAGATGCATTATTGATGAGGATTTCTATATCAGTCCAGGTTGATTCTCCTTAGGACAGCCTTTTATTTCTATGAAAAATGAAAGCTGGTCTTATGAATACCAACCTGCACTTCCTATGGAGGTAGGAAATGGGCACATAATTTATGGGCAGGACACTGGAATATCTGCATTACGAGTGGCTGTGCTGTTCAGGAGTAATTCAAGGCCTTTAGAGTTCCCTTTCAATTGGCATTTCTACAATTGCTGTTTTATGATGCCAAAATGGAAGGTGTGGAATGACTGTGTGTGTAGAAAGGCCCTCAATCACATTTGATCCTTTGAATTCTGCCAGCAGAAAGAGTCAAGGCTAACACTAATTTTTGAGTGCTATTTGGCAATTAATGTAATGTCAAGTCTTAATCAAATATTCAAAAATACTCTGCTGTGTATACGATGAATATCCTCCATAATACTTTAGTCAATATTATTTACAGATTTCTCAGCAAAACCACCATATAATGCTTCTTTGAAATCCCTCATTGCTGCTGTGTTCTCCTGAGCACTGGCTGATTCACAAAGGTGGGTGAAATCTCTTTATTGTCAAGCTCAGCTGTCTTTCATGAGGATGAAATACCTGAGAAATAATCACTGCTCACACGAGGCCCAGCATTTTACCCAGTCCCACCTGTTCTCCTGCTTTCATAAAATGCCTTTAATCCCAGAAAAATATGTTGCTTATGGCAATCCCTCTCTTCTTTGGTGATTACTGCCCTCCAGGTACTCTCTGGCAGCATCCAGAGCTCCCAGTGTCTCCCACAGCCAATTACTGGGTCGGGGAGCTGCTCCACTGTCAGGAAGCACTTTTGGGATGACAGTGCTCCCTCTCATCCAGCGTCTCTGGGGTGACTCCAGCTGCCCACGATGACAATGAGCTGCAGCATCAGGCACAGAAGCAGTCGATGGAGGCACTGCCAACCCTCCAGGGGCTTTATTGTGGCTTTTGTACAGTAAATTACTGCCAGGGAACAAGCAACAGGAGGAGTTTATGGATCAGATGTGCTGTTTATCTGCTTTATAAAGGCCTGGGCAGTTTTCTAGTGAAGGGTTCAATCTGCTTGGTACAATCAGAAATACCCAGCAGAGAAAAAGAAAAAGTGAGTGGACTACAAAGGCATGACTTGGATGGAGCAGGAACAAGGATGATCCGTGTTACCTTTGATGGAGTTCTGGATGCCCTCAGAGGTGAACAGATCAGCACCCCTGATCACCACAACCACATTTATGGAAGGCTAACTTTGCCAAGATTATCCCTAAAATCAATAGAGGAATAACTTTTAAGATGTTCCTTCTATCCTAAAATAGGGAGAGTGGAAATAAACCTCCCCTTACTGCAGACCATGAGCAAGAGCTTAGAAATATTAAAGTTAAAATCCAGACTTGTTTGATCCAAGGTGAATCTGGGCCTGAACATGCCTTGGCACTGTAGCTGGATGGTCACTGCTATATTGCTGAAAATTCCTCTGGATTCTTAATGCTGTTAGAGTGAAAATCTTTCAAGGCATAGAGTGAGGGAGAAGAACCTTGCAAAATACATCTCCAAACCCCACACTCCTTCCAAAATCCACAAGAGGATCGATTAGTTAAACACTCCCTCATGATTTTAGCAAGTTTTACAAGGATAAGAACCCTCTTTTCTACCCACCAGAAAACACAACCTAATGAGCTCCTCTAAAGGGCACTGGGAGCCACTTCAGATGCTTTCCAGGATAGTCCTGCTGAAAAGGATATGAAAAGAGGGAATTTGTGAGTCCCAGAAGTGATGGTCCTGATATGGTTAAAAAATTGGAACTGAATAGTCGGAGTGAGTGGCTTTCATAAGGGAGGGAAGCCACAAAAGGATTCTGTAGCAAACTGTCCTGCTGAATACGTGCATTAGTGACCCAACAAAAGTGTGCCAATGGTGAGGCTGACAAAATTTTCAGCAGATATGAATCGATTTCAGAGAAATAAGTATAAAAAAACCACTTGTGAAGAACTGGGGAAACACTTTACAAGATTGAGTGAGAAATATAAGCACAGAATAAATTCACTGTGGATAAATGTGAAGTGAAGGGGGAGATGGATGTAAAGGTAGATGCCTGTAAACAAATCTGATGAGCTTTCATCAAACCATTATGACTCGAGTGAGAGCTTGATAGAGTGGCAACAGTTCCACGAAAGCATCGCTGCAGAGCTCAACAGCAATCAAAAAATGCTAAATTGAATGCTAAGAGTCATTAGGAAAGAAATGGAAAGGAAAATAGATCATTATGACACTGTATAAATTCATGGTTCTCCCAGACTCTGAGCACCACGAGGCATTTGGCCACTCAGTGTGCTAAAGGGATTGTTATAAATAGAAAAGCCACTGAGACTGACAACAAATACAATTAAAGACATGGAGGGACTTCCACACAAAGTGCAGCTGCATTGACTGGGTCTCTCTGTCTGGAAAAAAACCCTGAATTCAGGGACCGGACAGAGGTCTACAGAACCATGCACAACGATTCTTATTTTTTTCATCAAATTCAAGACCTGATTCAAGGTGCTCAGGTGGAAAAAACAGTTTTCCTACAGTGTGAGGTAGACTTAGGAACTCTTTGGCAAGGGATAGAATTTAGGACTCAAGAGAGAACGTATCTATTGTGAATTATTAAATTAGCTCAGGGAACAAGTACTTCCAGGAAGATATGGATTGGGTGGCTCAGATAGAAGATTTATCTCCCTTCACCCTTTTTTTGTGGCTCAGTAGAGAGGGCACCAGACTGGACCACAAAAACCAGCAAAGATCTTGTGAGAAGATCAACAAAGAATCTTGTGCTGTCCAAGGTTTTAATGTGATGCCACTGGAGCAGGTCTAAAATGAAGGAATTTTGTTTCAGCTATTGTTGCAGAGTGAGAAATTCCTCAGATCACCTGGACCAGCTGCTGTGGCTGCCCAGTGAGTGCTCTCACTGGAGGGGAGGCTCCCCACATCTCACAGCCTGCAGCCCTCTCTGGCCCTGACTGCAAAGTTTTAAGATGCTCTGTGGCATCACTCAATTGGCTCCATCTTTCTGTTTCTCCATACAAAAGACAATTTTTTATTTGGTGCTCATTTCTGTAAATTTAAGCTGAGGCATTCTGTTGTGAGCGAGGGCAGCTCCTGCACAGCCTCCAGTTCCTTCCAGTAGGCTGAGCAGAGCCAGGAGAAAAAATTGTGCAAAACTCTTTATTAATAATTAATTAATTGCCTGTCCAGCAGTGGGGTTTGGCAGACACTTAGAGAAATGCACAGAAATTAGGTTCTTCTTCCAGGAATCCTACCCTAGCATTTGGTGACTCTGGAGTTTCAAACAAAATCTTTGTATTCTACAATCTTTAAAGACTTTGCCTTCCACTGATTTTGGAATCCATGGACTTCTCACAACCAGCAATCAATTTTCAGATTATCTCCACACTGGTGGCCACACCAGTATTCACCCTAATCTTTAACCCTTCATTTAAAATTCTAGATTTAATATTCAACATTTCCCCCATCTGTATTTTTTGCAACTTGAAAGACAAACTTATCCAGCTTAGTTGTTCCTCACACGGGAGTTGTTCTGCAGGGTTTGCCTCTGTTTCTTGCTCCTGGACACAGGGAAAATAAGTCTGGGAAAAGCAAATTACCTCTAGTGACAGAGAGCTCACAAACTGAATTTCTTGTGCATCAGCTGGTCCTTGGTTTACAGCAGTGTGACCGTGTTTAGCCTAAGGCAAGTGCAAGGCAAAGGATTGCACATAGTTTAGTTTGGATTTCTTTAAATAGTGGAGTTTTTGGTTTGTGGTTGGGGCTTTTCAGTTTTTTTATTTTGTGGGATTTTTGTGTCTGTGTGTGGAGTTTGTTTGGTTTGGGGTCTTTTTGTTGTTTTTCGGTTTCGAGGTTTTTTTTTGTGTGTGTTTGGTTTTTTGGTTTTGTTTGTTTGTTTGTTTTTTAATTAACGCTTGGACCTCTAATTAATTTTGATAGTGCCTCCTAGATTTTACTTTTTATCACTTTATGACAAAATTTTTACGACAAAATGAACAGTCTTAATTTTTCTCCCGGAATGCTCTTTCACTCTATCAGGGACTGAAAACTGCATTGAATAATTTTTCTTCTCATTCATTTAAGCAGCTGGCCTGTATTTCCAAGGTTATTTTGCTTTTTACTGTCTGCTTTTTACACAATAGTATTTCTTTGCATTGCAAGATTAACACAACTTTATAATATTACAGCATGAAGGAAAGAAGAAACTGTTGAACCTTGTGACTACAAAAGTAAAAATATCAAGTGCAGTAATTAGAATCATTATGAATGGGGAAAATAATATCCATCTCATCAGAAATTCTCTATTAAATTATGATTCAGGATTTTTTAAGGCATATATATGCAGTAATACTAAATTAACATTTTCCAGGTTCTCCTTCCCTCTCCATCTGCTTTTGTGAATATTGGAGAAGGGTAAGAATGTTTGATTTGGGGGATGCTAATAATCCATGAGTCAGTAACCAAATTAATGATGTGTTAGGGATTTTGATACTTTATTTAAATTAATTTTTATTGGCCTAGCAGGACAATTTCCTGACAACCTCCATAATCATATGCGCTTGTTCGGATCAAGTTTTTTCCTTAATAATTGAGAAACAAAAGAGTCTAAAAGCACAGAGCTTATGCCTTACTTGTGTGTGCATTCTACAGGACACAGGAACTTTTATCTGAGCATTTGGAGGCATTGAGAAGATCAGATCTCTACCTGCACAGAGTAAAAACCTTCTTGAAGGAAAAACTGATGACAGGAGAGTCCAAGATGTATCTCAAGCTAAGAATGAGAGTCAGTGAAAGAAATGAAGAAAGGAATAGATGTAAAATACAATTTGTAGCAAGGCTGCCAAAGCTTACAAAGAAAATCAATGACAGGGCTGGGTGACAGCACAAAAAATATGGAGACTGTGACACGAGCATTTGACATTTCCCCCTGGTCAACGAACAAGGAGCAGCCCTTTTCATGCCCTCAGTGGAGTCCAAGGAGTTTCCTCCTCTTGAACAACTCTCCAGGGAGCATGAAAAGTGTTTTAAGTGATCCTGTCTTATCCATAATGGGATCTGCTCAGGCTCTCCTCTTGAGCCTTCCCTCTGGACAGCCAGAGCGCTCTGGCTGTGGCACTGGGAGCAAAAATAGAAGCAACGCGTGAGTGGGAAGTGTTTGAAGCCTTGGGAAGCAGCAGAGATAACTGCAGCCTGGCAGAGGGGTTTTTGAAATATGAAAGGGCAGGCAGAGCCCCTTAGGTTGGCTGAAAGGTGAGGTTTGGCTCATTTTCTTTAAAAAGCATGATTATTTTTAGAAGTCTTTCAGTATTATCAACATTCATTCATCTTGGACTTTTTTCTTTTTCCTTTCTTGTGGGATTTAATCCAACAGAAGGCAGGTGGCATGGAATAGAGGGAGGGGTTCTGACAGCCTTTAAGGAACACTGGTGGGAAAAAGAAATCCCTGTTCAGAAAACCTTTTGCATCTTAAAAATGAATTTCCAGCTCTGACATCACATCAGATTCAAAGAGATGGAGATGAATTGACAGGCAGATGAATTGAATCCTTTGATTTTTGTGTTCCCTTAGGAAAGAAGAAAAGTGACAAAAACTCGACATCATCACAAGGTGATGGATCCCATGGACAGCCCTCTCCCCATTTTACTGTGGGTAGAGGGCAGGTCTCCAGTTTATCAGCAGAGTTGCACTCTGGGGAGCAGCACACATCCCCCTTTGGCAGAAAATTAATGCCAACTCATTCTGCAGATGGGAACAGACTCTCAGTCCTGGCAAGAATGAAATTATTTTTATTTTTCTGACAAACATCCAGTCTCCTCCTATTTTCTCTCTTTTACCTCCCTCTGGCCTCTTTCCCCTTGACAGACAAATGAGTTCTGAGCTTATCTGGGTGCTTTTTGACAGCAACCAGGTTTCTGAGCCTCCACCCTCGTCCAGAAGAGATGATGGGGACATGATCCTCTATGTTCAGTCTTCCAGGCTACCAGCTCTCACACTTGGGGAGAAGGACAAAATGACCCTAAAGAAGGTGTAAATTAATATGTTTTGAGATTTACTCTATTCCAATTGTAACTCTTCCATTTTGTATTTTTCTCCTTTTTACAGAGGATCTTCAGTTGGATTAAATACGCAGAGTATTTCTGTGATCCTGCTGCAAAGTACTGCCAGGAGCAACAAGAGGTAGATTTAAATAGTTGAGTGAAGTTGATATTTTAATGTTAACAGACAGGGTGAGTTTACTCCTCCAGAGGTATCTGAGAGAAACTCATGTTCCCCTATTCAAGCAAAATGTAGGTACAGTCAGAGTGAGTGGCCAAGGCAAGGGAGATTTTCTAAGTTTTAATCAAGACACCAATAATATGGCATTTTATAAATAACTGATGAAATTTTTATAGAAGTTCTTCAGGATGTCTTGTAAAAGAAAATGAAATCCTGATAATAAGTATTTTTAGAGACAGAATGTACCAATTACAGAACAAAATCACAGAATTCTAAGATGGGAAAAGATCTCTAAGACCATTGAGCCCAATTGTTAAATGTTAAGGGCTATTGTAAGAGACACTTCTTGCTCCCTCCATCCAGCAAGGCTGCTCCTGTCAGCCTTGGCCTATACAATCCTGAGTAAAACTTGTAGTGAGTCAGACAAATTAATCAGAAATACACAAAGTCGTGCACAGAGGGGGAGAGTTTTATTGATTCCTGTAGTCACACAATTTTTCTACCATTTCTAGTGCTTCCAGTCCAGATGTGAGTGTGGAGAAGAGGGACAATGGAAATGGTGCATTACCAATTTAGAGGTTTCTGACAGACTTATTTTTGCAAGTATCTCTCCCTGATATTTCTCTGAAATTCATTGTTGAGATTTTCTCCTTATCACCGGTTGAGGCTGCAGTTATTAAATGGAATGAGCACGATCTTTAGTTGATGAAAATAAGCACAGCCAACAAAACAATGAGCCATTCCAGATTCCAAGGCCTGAGTTTCACAGGAATCCCACCCTAATCTTTGCAATAAAACAAATAGCCACAGATTACAGAAGTTTGTGACCTTGCCAACATCTGCATGGCATGGTAGCTACCAGACAAGTAATTGGAGGGCTCACGACTAACTTTCAAATTTTGTAGTTTCTTCAAAGAGAAGAAGGGAGAGGAATGATTACTCACATACTGGACCATTTTGATTGTGAATCACAGAGTTATGTGTTGCTTCCCATACCCTGCCAGGCCATCGGATATACCAATTTTCTCTTTATTGCAGCCATAAATAAAGCAGTTTTCAGGAGATGGAGCAAGGAGCCCAATCACTGGAAATCCCTTCCTGGCAACAGTCATTCATTACAAGCCCAAACGTATTCATCAGCAGCCTTTTACACCTTTTGCTCACATAGTTTAGCTGATTCTACTTCCAGGAAAAGTGATTGATTTGCTCTTAAGTGACCCATTTCCTCCTGAGATGTGTTAGAGAGCCCTTATCAGTCAGGCTCCTTGTCTTTGCTTTAGGGTAACTTGCCCTGGCTCCTGTCTGCCTTTCTCTGGATTAGAGAGTGAACTCCTCAGCTCTCACACTGCCTGGCTCGAGGAGGTGGATTTAGAGCAAGCTGGCACAACCTGTGTCTTAGTGGAAAAGCGAATGCCAGCTCTTTCATGTTTTGGACTGAACTTCACAACCCTTGCAATTTAGGAGACAACTCCGAGAGTCCTGAGGGCAAGCTAAGGGAGGATTCATTCCTTGAGAATCCGTGGGGAGAGGGAACAGCCCCATCCCACCCTCTGGGCTGATGTTCCCCTCNATAAGGGAGGATTCATTCCTGCAGTCACCTTGAGAATCCGTGGGGAGAGAGAACAGCCCCATCCCACCCTCTGGGCTGATGTTCCCCTCCACATCTCCAATTTAATGCAGACTAAGTTCCACTTTCCATACTTATATGGTCCCTGCTGCTGAGAGATGGGTTCGTTGTTCTGATGGAAATTTTTAGTACTCCTAGAGAACAGTGCCAGCTGGAATATTCACCCTCTGTGTGTCCAGCAAGCAGCATTTTCCATTTCCTCAGTAAAAATCCTCTTGGCTACAGCCAGTGCTGCAGGAACCCACACACCCATGCAAAAGGAGAATGACGCAGATTGGGATCTCGCAGATTGGAGCTGCAGATCTGAGGACAAGGAACAAAATTGGATGCTTCAGAACACGAGGATCATCTCCTGCAGGTGTCAGGCAGGTCACCATATCTCAACTCTGTGACGTTATACTGCAATAATAGATGTGCTCTGTGCCAGCAGCAGTCATCCCTTTATCAGGCAACTGCTGTTCTTGGTGCAGGCTCGTGGATTTCCAACAGTATCTATGAAAACAATCTTGTTTTGGAAAAACTTTTTGGAGTAATAGGTTTGGGGCTTTCTGCATGCAACACTGGGCCAATTCTCAGCTGTCGACAGAAATAACTAATTGTGTTATTTGCATATATTTTTAATTCATGGCATCTAGTTTCCTGTTTCCTTTTTTAGAAAAACAAAAGCCCCTGATTGAGGTCCAGATTCTCAAATGTTTTGTTACTGAATAAACACTGACTTAGGCTAGTTAAGAAAATAGCATGTACATTTTCTTGGGTTTGGAGAGAGGTTCATGACTTTGGCTTTCTGGGTAAAATATATTTTGCCAAAAAACCATCCTGGGAGTGAGATATATCCATACTAATACTCACATTCAGCCATTACATTTCATTGGTATTCCTCACTGTGCTGTCCCTGTCCTCCTGCACATGAATGCAAAGGACCTGGAAAATGTCCAGCATTTGAAGCTTGGTATTCACTGGTGGAGCTGATGACCCACAGGGACAAAACTGGAATCCAGGGCAATGACACTCATAACCAAGATATTTTTTCAGCATAATCTGGTTTTTCCTGAGGCAGACACTCTTCTAGTTCTGCAGAGTACACGACACTTTAGTTTCTTCCCAGTTTTTCACAAGTTTCCCAAATGTTGAAGAACTGAGACAGCTTGAGCCAGACATATAAACCCAGATGAATGTCATCAGGATATGAAGTCTCTCAATCATCATCTACTGCTAGAACTTTTGCATTTACAGCTCTGGGCCAGCCAAGAATATTGTCTACACCTTCCCTGGGTTTGTGCCCTCAGTCCACACCAGTTTATTAAATGTAAGCTCAGGGTGCAGCCCAGCTCTGTTGTGCAAAGGTACAGAGACAGGCTGGGAGCTGGGGTTGTTCAGCCTGGAGAAGAGAAAGGTTCCACAGACATCTTATTGTGACATCTCAGCACTTAAAGAGGACCTATGAAAAAAACAGGGAGAGAAGCTTTTTACACTGGCAAACAGCAATAGAAGAAGGGAGAATGATTGTAAACAAAAAGATATTTAGATTAAATGTTAGGAAAAAAAGTCTTCCCTGTGAGGGTGGGAGGGCCTGGCAGAGAGTGCCCAGAGGAGCTGTGGTTATCCCTGGAAGTGCCCAGGGCCAGGTTGGACAGGGCTTGGAGCCACCTGGGGCAGTAGAAGTTGTCCCTGCACCAAGGCAAGGGTGGTTGGAACCAGGTGGCCTCTAAGGTTTCTTCCAACACAAACCATTCTGTGATAATTTAAGAATCTCTTCATCAGTGCAGGGTGGTATAAGATGCTTGGAAGGAAAGGTGCAATGGGGCAGTGAGACCAATCCACTCCTGCAGACCTGAAAGGCTGAAGGATAACCCCCAGAAAATCAGTGTGAGCATCACAGCTCTGCTCAGATATCTGTTTAGCCATGTTTGCTGCCCAGTGTGGGTAGCAGCACCCAGAACTACACAAGGGCCATAAACTTGTACTCCAAAAACTTGAGGCAGCAACTTGCTGAGTGCCCTTGTCTTTGTCACCAGCAATGACTGTGCTCTGAATGCCAGCAAGTTTGGCTCTCCAGGTGGTGTCTGCAGTAAAGGAGCACTTGAAGTGTTACCCTGTTTCACCTGCCAGAAGAAGCTTCAAGCCACACCAAAGCAAGAAGGCTTTTTAAAAGGATTTAAACCAGATTCCTACTGGGAAACTGCTGCTGTACGGGAGCTGAGCTCATTTTGCCCTGTCAAAGACTCTGCCTCACCCACTTCCCTCACCTCAAAATCAGCTTCAGGAATGGTTTGCAAGCAACTATGTGACATAGCTTCAGTGCTTTTGGGTGTTTTTTTTTAAATAGAGGGTCATAGAATGCTTTGTTTTGGAAGGCTGCATTCAAGGTAGTCTAATCCAAGCTTTGGGCAGAGACATTTTCAACTAAATCAGGTTGCTCAGAGCCCTGTCCCAGCTGATATTCAACATTTCCAAGGATGAGGCAGCCACCACCTCTCTGGGTAGCCTGTGCCAGTGTTTCACCACCTCATTGTTAAAAAATTTCTTCCTTGTATCTTGTGTCTGAATCTAACCTCTCAGTTTAAAACCCTTGTCCTGTTGCAGTAGATCCTGCTAAAATTCCATCCTCATCTTTTCTGTATCCCCTTTAGGTACTAGAAGGATTCATAAGGTCTCACCAGACCCTCCCCTGCCCCAAGATGAGCACCACAAACCTTCTCAGCCTGTCTCCATGGCACTCACAGCATCTTCATGGCCTCCTCTGGACCCATTCCAAGAGGTCCTTGTCTTTTCCACCCCGAATATCAGCATTAACTCTGTATCCAATTCCAAATTGACCCAATGCAGTCACAGGTTATGATAGCCTGAGACACCCAGATTATGATAGCCTGAGACACCCAGCAGAGCTCTCCAGAGAGCTGCAAGGAGCCACTTCACATACTGGGAATTCTGTGGGTGAGAAGTGATGGGGCAGCACAAGGCCCTGCTCTGTTCTGTAGATGCATTTTGCCAGGCCTTGGCCTTTCAGATTCCTGTTCAATATCTCCTCACAAGAAAAGAAAAGAGGTAACATTTCATTCCTGCTTCTCAACTGCAGCATCATAGGTTTTAACAGGGCATGAAAACAATAATCCGTGTCGCTTCCTTCCTTTAACCTTTAAAGGGAGTTTTGTCTTTCCATGAGCTGTGCTTCTGCTCTGTAATTTGAACTTGCTATGAGGAATCTGGCATTTTAAAACTGATATAGATTTCTGATCTGAGATGCTGATGCTTGAAAGGACCTGTGTCACCAAGCCTTCTCCCTGCTTCAGCTGGTGTTAATTCCTGAGGTTTAAATGGATTGTTCCTTTTTTTGGTTTTCTCATTGATCTGTCTCATTCCATATTTCAGTATTTTTCTCAGTCGAGGGTGTATCTATTATCTCTCTCTTTCACTTCAACAGAAAAAAATCCTCCGAGTCCATGAGCTCTGCACTGATTTCAGACCAAGATATCCTGCTCTCATTTTCCACTCTGCTCTCACAGCTTAGTGTGAAGCAGTTAGGATGAGAGATGACAATCTCTCTCAGGAGAACACTTATGCTGTTCAGCTCCATATGATTTTGTGGTATTTAACACATTCTTACAGCATGTGACCAGTATCACACGATTAAGGAGCTCAGGGATTTTGGAAATTTTTTTCTATTTGCATTTCCGGCAGCCTACAAACTTCAGAAAATCTGATCTTTGCTTCTATACATCACATGCTGAGATTCTGTGCTTTAACTTGATTGCAGAAATCTCACCCTGTCAGAGATGCTATAACCCACCCTGGAATGTGAGGGCAACCCAGGTTCTTGTTAATAAATCCCTTGGAGTGTATTAGAGAAATGACACTGAATGACCAATGTTTGTAGATACACACACACAGAGTTTATTGAGGAAAACTGCCATAGAGCCATTTTGGCTGTCATTATCTATCATAAATGGCAATATAAAAGCTTTAAAGTACCACTTGACAAATTCTACAAGAGAAGAAAAGAAGCAAAAAGATCTCACCACCCATAGGATCCACAATGAGACTTAGTGCAATTTCACTGTCTTGGTCAAAGATTGAATCCATCCAATGGCAAAGGAGAGCCCCAGAACACCACAACTCTTGGGTTTATTTTCACTCAGGTTCAGATGGGGAGTCCCAGGTACCTCCCCTGGGCAGGGTGTTTCAGCTGGATGATGTTTTGTTGATAATGACACCTGGATGATGGAAGCTGTGGATCAGGAGCACCTGGATGATGGAAGCTGTGGATCAGGGGACACTTCAGGAACCTTTGATGCCTTCTAATTCCATACAGCTGCCCATCANCCCATAGGATCCACAATGAGACTTAGTGCAATTTCACTGTCTTGGTCAAAGATTGAATCCATCCAATGGCAAAGGAGAGCCCCAGAACACCACAACTCTTGGGTTTATTTTCACTCAGGTTCAGATGGGGAGTCCCAGGTACCTCCCCTGGGCAGGGTGTTTCAGCTGGATGATGTTTTGTTGATAATGACACCTGGATGATGGAAGCTGTGGATCAGGAGCACCTGGATGATGGAAGCTGTGGATCAGGGGACACTTCAGGAACCTTTGATGCCTTCTAATTCCATACAGCTGCCCATCACCTCAGTGCAGCTGGGCCCATCAGCAGAGTGGACACCTTCAGGCCGTGTGTGAGTGTCCCAGGGCCTCCTGGGCAGGGGAGTTAGCACAGCTGAGTTCACTGATAGGGACAAGGAGACAGCTCCTGCCTCACAGGGTTCCCCTCTCTCCTCATCTCATCCATCTCCAGCCTGAGCTGGGCTGTGCTCACCCTCAGGTACTCTGCACATCTGCAGCTTCCCCCGATTGTTTGAGCCAGCAGCATCCCAGTCTCTCTTCCAGCATCACTTCTGGATACATTCTTCTCCCTAGACCTGGGATTGGACAATAACATCCCCTTTATCTCGTCCCAAGTTCCTGTCACAGCCCAAATTCCAATCAGGAGCCGTATTTGGGGAGGGTGGCTTCAGTGGTCACAGATGAGCAGCTGTTTCCTTGTAGTTTGCTACAGCAGGCAAAAGTCCTCGGGTAATTTCAGCATTGTTGGAGCCATGAAAACATCAACCTTTCAGTCTCTCGCAGAGATGGTGCTCAATTGGTGAATGTTCTTTCCAAAGGGATAACACTTCTGCTCCTCAGCAAATCCAGTGGAGAGGAACCAGGCATGGACTTGGCTCTCTTGTGTTTCTTGCTTAGTGCCCACAGAACCATGAACTCTTCAGTGCTGACTGTGTTTGAAAGACTGACGAGTGGCAGCTTTCCTAAATAAGTGACAAGGTTTTAATGGAAGTAAGACAGAAGAATAAGCCAGTCAGGAGAACGTGGTGGTTTGGCTGACAAACAGAAATATTGAGGGTAAGTACATGGGAGTGCTGAAGGAGTGAAGAGTGGCAGGGCAACCTTGATGTGACTCTCAGCAACAAAAAAAAACTTGTAGTGACATAGTTCTCACCCACCAGTTCTTTTCTGGAAGTTTATTATATTGAGCAGGGCCCTTTCTCAGCCCAGACTGCATTTGGATTCTTGGAAATTTGACAAAAATATCTCCTGAGAACTGGCCTGTTTCCTCTCTTTCCAGGCTGACCTTTTAATGAGGTCTCATTTTGCTTCCATAAGCTGAGAACAGAGTGTACGAGACCAGCACAAAATGTGCATTGTCTTTCTAGGATTTCTCATCTGGTTTGTTCTCCTGCACATTTCCACTTTCTAGGGAAACAAATCCTGGGACAGTTTTCTTTGCCCTGCAGTGAGAGATGCTGTTCTTTGAGAAACCAATAGAATGAATATATTTACCTCTAAAACCATCTCCATTCTCACAGGTCTTAAGCCAATCACTTTTCCTTGTAATTTCTTTCATAACTTAAAACAGCTCTTCCATTTAGAATGGATTTAGCTATTTTGTTGGATTTTTTTTCCTCAAACAAATAAAAGGGATGTTAGCAGTGGTGGTGTTCCTGAAATAAGGATCAAAAAAACTTTTTTATCTGACTTCTAACAAAATGATATCACATTCTGTGGGATTTCTTTCCAATACAAGGCCTAATCCTGGTCTTAATCTAAGGATAAACCAACATTAGAATGCTCAGTTAGATGTGTGAATATCCAGTTATATTTATGTTACAAGGCTCCCCAGAATGGTTGTGTTTGCTGAAGGAAATCCAATTTTTAAGTGCATCACCCTCCAATCTAATCGGAACAAGAGGAAATGGCCTCAAGTTGTGCCAGGAGATGTTTGGATTTGCTATCAGGGAAAATTTCTTCATGGAAAGGGGTGTCCAGCCCTAGCACAGCTGCCCAGGGCAGTGCTGGAGTCCCCAACCCTGGAGGGATTTAGAAGCCCTGTGGATGTGGCACTTGGGGACAGGGGTCAGTGCTGGCCTTGGCAGGGCTGGGGGAATGGTTGGGCTTGATGATCTTCAAATCCTTTTCCAACCCAAATGATTCCGTGATCTACCAGAGGATCAGAGCACACTGCCCTGCACTGCTGTCCTGCAGCTGCAAATTCCATCTTTATCCTTCTGGATGTTTAATTGAAAAGCTCTGAGCCAACATGGAGATATTTTCCAGCCGTTCCTTGCAGCTTAGATCGAAAAGACAAGGGATAGAAAATAACTGCTTGATGGGAGACAGGGATTCATGCACCTGCTCCTCAGATAAGTGACAGACAGCGAAGTGTTCACACTCCTGATAATCGTGATAAAGCAGAGCTGGGCACTTGTAAGGGTTTGAAAAATGGAAGTGATAATATTTCACACAGACATAATCCTTGTTTATAGGACCACTCTTGAAATGGTGTTTTGGTCTGTAGACCTCAGCAACAACTTTAACTGATCAAAATACATTCACCCACAGAAGAAAATAAATAGCTTGGCACAACAGGACGATGGCCTTGGGTATTCCAGGGTGAGACAGCAAACAATTTGTGATTCACTCCTATAATTCCTCCCAGTCTTTACCATTGCAAAAAGGTGAGGATCCAGCCTGTCAGGTCAAAGGGGATGGGACATGATAACAACATGCACTAGAGCAAGAGTTCCTAGGTTTGGAAGAGACTTTTATTATATAAATGTCATATTTTTAAGAGCAAACCAGAGGTGGGTGTCTTGGGCAGAGCCTCAAGGACAGCTGGGAGTCAGGAGGCAGCCACGGAAGGCAGGATTCCTTGGGCTGCTCAGGGCAGGGATTGGGGTGCCCGATGCTTTCTGAAGGCAGCTGGCACATCTCATTAGCTGGAAAACAGAACCCAAACCAATGAAGAGCTCAGCTCTGGATAAACGCAGCTTCAGGGTGACTTTGCAAACTAGATTCTAGCCTTGTCTCGTGTCAACAGCTCATTATTGCTCTGTGTAAAGTCCCTGAGATGGTAAAATATGAGAGGCTGATACTCTTCATCTTCTGGTTATTCTAGATAAGGTTCACAGGCTTAACAGAGTTGGTACTGAGTTATTAAATTTAGAGATGCACAAGTTATTCCTTGTGAATATATTTTACTGCTTTTGTGATACACTTAAAATAAGAAGTTTATGATCCATGTCTTTCTGTGGAAGAAATTAAATCACGTTTATAAGGACTTCCCTCCTTCTTCCATGAGCTTCTTACAGATTATTTGCTGCAGGAGCTAGAGAGACTCATTTGATTTTGTAACATATATTCCTATAGACTTTAATTTTACTCTGGTTTTCTTCATTCTGGTGAAAAAAGGTGTCAATTTACATATATGGAAACTGCCTCTTCAATCTCTTCTTCCTTTCCTTACTTGAAGCTCATCGCTTTTCTCTGGACAGCTCCTCTGGGAGCTGCAGACAGATCAATATTTAAAGAAATGGCAAGGCAGCTGTAACCTCACTAAATCTACCCAAAAGAAATGATTCAATATTAACTCAGGTGATTTTCTCTTGTGGTTGAATCAAATGGACATTTAATAGAACCATCAGAATTATCATATATAAGTTAAAAATAAAGGTCAACACATGAAAGGGCACCGTGTTAGCACGGTACATGGAAGCCAAAATTAATTAAAGCAATGACCTCTGGGCCAGACTTATGACTGTGCAAAGAAACCTCTGTTAAGTTCACTGTTCAAAGGTTCCATTTCAATTAATTCACTTTCAATTTAAAGCACAGTGAGGCTCCTGCTACAGCCTTCATTTTGGAAATTTTATGCGGTTATAGGGCCACAGGAGCATGAGGAGGTTGGTACTGAACTGATGACTTTTGGGCATGGATTAACTTCAGGGACTTTAGGAAAAGGACTGGAGAAGCCAAACCATGATCCTGAGATGTGACCCCATCCCCTGAAGATCCCTTTCTTTGATAAATTTCAAAACTGGTAATAAATATTTATAAGATGGATCAGGCACCTACAGATTTCTATTTATTACTGTCAGAAACAAGAGATATACTGATTTAATCATCATTGCAAGGTCTTGTCGCTGTGGGACACGCAAGGACACACACGGACACTCTGTGATGAGAAGGCTAAAAAACTATTTATTAAAACATCTGACTTTAACTTTATAACATTTTCACAAAGATTAGGGATTGGAGAAGAGGGTTGACACCTCTCCCATCCCATTGGTCAAGACAACTGCCCATCAGTTGTTCTTCACACCAAGAGAAAGTATGGAAACAACTTTGTTGTATTAAAAACATATTTTTGAAAATAACACCTGTGTGTGAGAAAAAAACTAAGAACTATAAAAAAATCAAGTTAGAAAGTGCCTCAGAAAACTTGAAAAATGAGGACGACAAGATCTTCCATGCTTCCACTCATAGCTCATGCTGCCTGTGAATTGTCCAAGAATTTAGATCCTCTCCCCCAATGGATAAACTCTCTTGCACTGGTGGCTGTGAGCTCACCACCCGTTCCCCTTGGAAATGCACAATGGCCCTTCAAAAATTAAATCTTCCCTGAATTTGACATGGAAATGCCTGGCAAAGGCTGCCTGCCACATTGCGGCTCAACCACAGGGAGTAGAAAAACTTATTTGAGTAGTAAATTGACAACAGCAAAAGAAACTGTTCTGTTTTGTAGGTTTGACATTCGAGGCACTGAGACAGAAAATGTGATTTGGCCAGGACATAGATTGCAGTTTTCTGTGCCCCTCCACACTCAGCACAAGAACAAGGACACTGATTTTTGATTAACAGCAGTAAAAACACCAAAAAAATTCTTCTGTGAGATGACAAAACCCCCCAGGATTTCCAAGTTAAAAAAGGTTTATGGAGGAGATGGTTTCCATTTGGGAGGGAGAAAATCATTGGATTTTTTTTTTTATAATATACACAAATACTGATAAAGAAAACACAGTTTTTGCCTCTTCTTGCCAGTGAATGGTATAATTTTAAAATAACTTTTTTCAATTTATTCATGGTGAGCTATAATGATAAAATCTCTCAAAGCCAGCTAGACTTAAAGTTAAGGATTTGGCTTCTAGAATCTGCTTTCTGGCACTCAGACTTCTGCTGGCATCATCCAGTCTTTCCTCCTCCCAGCAAATATCTAATATGTTGGCTTAAAATCTGGCAATTTAAATACATATATATATATATATCTAAGTTGCTTAAATGTTTTTCAAAGGTTACCTTACCTTTTATGGAATTGGTGACATTTCATTCCACTGTAACATTCATCCAAGATCACAAAATAATAATGGGAAGGGGTCAAGAAGAATTTAACTCACCAAAATGAAAAAAAAAAAAACCAAATCCCCAAATAACAAATAACCAAAATACAATAATATCAATTATTTTAAAAGTGGAATTTGATATCCAACCTGAAGAAGCAAGCCTTGGCATTTTGTTGTTTGGCTAAAATTGATCTGTGTGCCAACAGAAATGCCAGCTGTGGGTTTTAATGCAAAAGGCTTTGTCTAAGGGATATTTTTTGATAGTTTTTCCTTTCAATGAATCAATAGATTCCCTCTTGGTGTCTCTTCTCTGACACTCTGCTGTTGACTGAGTGCAAAAGGAAGGGCTAAGGCTGATTCACATCTGAAGCCTTGTGCTCTAATGCACATATTGGTGTCTGCATTGCCAAGAGGAGCTTTATTTTTGTTCTGAATCACGCAAAGGAAGAATATTCTTCTTTAGTTGTATGACTCTTGCCTTAAACCATGAGGTTTCCTCCTCACCGTTTTCCACCTCTACAGCATGGTTACTTCAACAAAATTCCCTTTTCCCAGCAGTTTCCTGGGTCAAAGCTCTTCCCTCCAGATGTTCTGCTCGCAGTCAGCACAGATAAATGATCTGCTCCAAGTCCTTTGCCCAGCAAATGCATAAATTATTGGCACCACCTATTGGTGAAAAAGGCAAATTATGCAGGATTTGCAGGGTTGGTTTCAATATCCTCAGCAAATATGGCTTCAGAGACATTGCTGCTGCTTTGATTTATTTAATGATGTGACCCAGCAAGGGCACTCAAGCTTTGCATTTCCCTGTGCCAGAGACAAATCCGAGTTCAGTGGTGATTTGGGATACATTTGGCAAGGGTCATGAAACAGAAACAGGGCATGAACATACAGAGGGAGCAGCTCTCCTGAGTCCCACGTTCTTTTAAGTATTTTTCCCTTAAAATTCCAGCAAAGATGGAAAGGATTTTTCCACTCCATCACAAGCAGCAGCCACAGCTGGTCCATGAGTCACAAATCAAAGTGGTTGCCTTTGGCTCTTGTGACCAGGAAAGGAGCTGTGTGAAACAGGACTTGCTGAAACAAGTGAAAAATGATGGGAATTCGTGAGCAAAACCCAGGAAATCCTGGTATCTACCAAAAAGTGGTGATGTGAAAGGAACTGCAAAGATAAACCCATGATGTGGAGGCAGAAGCACCTGCATTTTTAATTCCTGTGCTCATCCTGATTCTCGTGTCTGTGGGAATGTTTTCTGACTGTGGAACAAGGCTGAGCTGAGATTTTTGTGGTGGCCCTCAAAGAGCAGAAGGCAGTGGGAGGGATCTGAAAATGTTGTAGGTGTTTTGAATAATTCCCTACCACAAAGTTCTCACTTGAATTATCCATTGTAGGCTGGAAGTGGTGGAAAACCTCTGGGCCAGGGGACATGTGGGTTCTTTGTGGTTACTGATGAGCAGAATTATTTGAATTTTCACTGGATAAAAGAGAGGGGAAAGAGAGAATGGCATTTTGCTTCAGGCTTCATTTTTTTTTAAATCCCAAAGAGTTATTTTGTGTTGATATTAGCCCTAAGTTATCTGCTGAGATGAATTTTTAGCTCTTGGTGTGCTAAACTATGCATTCAGGAAAGAGCCCTGGACTCTGGCTCAGCATGAACTAATTGAAATGTGGAAGGGATCTGATGGATACTTTGGTAACATTGCAGCTTATCCTCCAAAGTTTCCTTGAGTTTTTTTCCTTTTTCCCTTCCTAGACCTGGAAAAATTCTTCTCCTTCTCTCGAAAATCTCCCACACAAAGGATATCTATTTGTTATTCTGGATGTCCAGGTTATTTGCTGTCATTACCTTCCCAGCAGGATGGGCTCTTGTGCTCCAGTTTTTTTGGAAACATTAGAAATGAGTGAGCACACTTGATAGACTTCCTGAAATTTATGAAGCAGAGCTTTTCTACAAGGTGTGTTTAGACACTGCCATGACCTAAACTTTACCATATCTGAGTAAGGTACTCTGTGGAATAGAACAAATAGCTAAGCTCATAAACCTCCATTTATTTTTAAAGAAAATATAGTTCTATACACGTTCAATTTTATCTTAACTAACACACGGATGAGGCAGTGCTAATGACAGAGAAAAATTTCATTTGCCAGTTGGCTGTACTAACCTGTCAGAAAGGACATTCATAAGGATGTTCCATCATGTCTCATCTGCTGCCTCCAATAAGTGGCAGGGCAGATTCAGCCTTCAGAGGGATCAATTTTGTCTCAAAAATGCACCTTTCTTTAGGGGCTCCTGCTGCAAAACACAACCAGAATATTTATTTGTAATGGCTGTCTATTGTCATTTGACAAGCTGAGGATAAATAACAAAAGCTTGGAGACTGAATTTAGAAAGTGCCAATTTTTATTACGACTATTTAGATTTGGGAACCAGGCAGTGATTCACAGATTACCACCACGGGGTGAACCCACTTTAAATGGAATGAGAAGAAAACAGGGATTTCCTCAATCCAAGAACCAGGATAACAAGCACTTTCCTGACAGCTCCAATGCTTAAAGGAATCCTGCAGAGTTTGCACCCGTGACATGCAGCACAGTACTAAGCAGGTTTTGACCAGGGAATGGTCACATTCTATGACAAAAGGTCTGGGGAAAACAAAAACAAAACTATAGAGGGAAAATGTCAATTAAATTTATTTCTGCAGCTCAGACCTGATCCATAAAGTGGACATTTAGGGGCAGGTGTAGTATGCATGATGTTTGCATTCTGATTTTCATGGGGTTAAAGAGACCTGCCATGCAGAAAACTGCAATTTTTGAGGGTGTGTCTTACCTGCTCAGGACTTAGTATGTTAATTGATATTATCTATATTGATATTTTATTGAGATTATTCTATCCAAAATAGAATCAAAGAAGGGTTTGGGTGGGAAGGGACCTTCAAGACCACCTCATTCAAACCCCCCATCATGGGCTGGGAGCTTTCCACGTGACCTGGTTGTCCAGAGCCCCATCCAGCCCCCACACTGGCTGTGGGCAGCCAGCTCCGAGGGTTTCTGGTCAGATGGTGGCAGATGAGTTTTATGGATGGCCTTTCCCAGGAGCCTGCAGCTGTTTAAATAGTCCCCCCTTGGGAGCCACAGCTCCACAGCTATGTTTGACATTGCTATACCTCAGCGGGGACGAGGGACAGCCATGGGGACAACAAGTCCTTCCCACTTCCTGGCTTCCACAGCTTACTTTAATTGGTAAAACTATGCTCCTGTCACTGGGGAGGATGTCATAAAATCAAACACGGACAAGAATCTTAAGCACAAGGATCCATTTGCCCCGAGGCTCAACAAAACCCTTCTGGGTAAAGCTGTGAGTGCAGGGAGCAGCGGGAGGAATCCCTTGGAAAGGGGACAGGCCTGTCACACCTCCCAGAAAGGGACATAGTAAACAATCCCTGTGGCTTCCTGCCAGCCCTTTTGTTTGTTTGTTTGTTTGTTTGTTTGTTTGTTTGTTTGTTTGTTTGTCTGTTTGTTTGTTTGTTTGTTTGTTTGTTTGTTTCCCCAGTGATTTTTGGCTTTTCCATCTGAACGAGCATGCGCATCCTCAGTGCAGAGTCGTTGTCTTCCTGGGCTGAGAGAAAAATAACTCTGCACACACACATGTGAAAATTAAGGACGTTTTTCTGATAAGTTGACTTTTTTCTGCTTTCACACGGAGTTCAGCATAAATTCACAATTGGAAGTGGTACTTAGTAGTTCTCACACTTTCCAACATATAAGGTTTGGGTTTTTTCTGCAGTTAATTGATAAAATTTTTACAGGAACAGATAATTCTGGTTTGTGACTCAACTCTGACAAGTGCTATTAAACAGGCTTCTTTAATCTAAAGCTGTTTATGCAAGCCTGTTTCATTTGTGATAGAGATGGACACGATCCACTTTACAATTTTAAGAACACAAAGAACTAGGATTTGAAGATAAACCATAATCTCCATATAAGTAAGCTAACAGCCCCCTAGACACAATGTTTCATACAGCCAGTATTATTCTCATAATACATCTGAGATAAAAATCATCTTTATGTTCTCAGAAGATAAAAAAAATTCTAAATACAATCCTGATATTGCCTACAGTTGTTCTGGAAATAAAAATGCATGTTTACTCTCCAGCCTCGCTGCTCTCCACTCTGTATAAAATCAGCAAGAAATTCAGATTATTTTGACCTTAAATTTCTGTTGAATGACAATGTCATTCTGTTGAATGTTGCTGCTCTCCTGAGCCTACTACCTGACTCCAACCATTTTATTTTCCTATAAAAAGGGTCTTTGGGAGCATGCCCAGGTCCCATTCCTTAAATTTTAACATAGCCTGAGTAGGTCATTATTCTGCAAACATCACACTGCATAGGATGAGAGGGTTTCTTCCACCTCAGTTTTCCTCCACAACACTCCAGAAATTTCCCTTTCAAGCTCAAAGGGAAATAATTTTCCATTTCTTCCCTTTCCCAGTCTCCCAAAGGTAGAGGTGCCTCCCACAGATATACACATTGCTGATCTTGTGTAGATGTTTCTTTGGATCTCAGTCAAGACTCTAAAATCAGAATAAAATCATTAATTAATACATTTTAAAGCTTGGCTTTAAGCATGCTTCTCACAAAACCTTAGCAAACATTTTAGACCTGTGAAAAAGTTAATAAAACTTTCACAAAACCTTAGCAAACATTTTAGACCTGTGAAACTGTTAATAAAACTTTCCCAAACTGGTTTGGGCTCAGTTGGGTTGAGTTTGTTTTTTCCCACTGAGCAGAATCACAATGTCCGTAAATTTTATTTCTCTATTTATATTTTAGAGTTTGACTTTGCTTGAAAGCTTTAGGTGTTGAGATTAACTCATTGAAAGCATGATTTGATCTACGAATGTTCTGTCCAGTGTTGCTCCGATACATTTGTTTGATGGGTGTTTAATTTCCATTGATGTGATAAAGGAAGGAGAAATGGAATGTTCTGGAGCATAAGGGAGAAGTGATGTGTCCCACAGCCCTGCAGATCCATGTCTCAAAGGCATGGGAGATGTCACCCCAACATCTCCACGCCTCCCACTCTGCAAGAGTTCGCTGCATAAGAAGTTCCCATGACTGGGAACTCAAATTTCATCCCATAGGGGTTTACTTTGGAAAGAAACTTGTTCCTGCAGCTCGTGTCCACGTGACCTCTTCCAGCTTCTACGTGCACCTTGGGTTTATTCCAGCAAATGCTGCTGGATGGAAAATCCAACAGCAAGAGGTTTCTTGCAGTTGGGTGGAGGTAGGATTGGAGTCTGAGCTCCAAGCTGGCTCCAACTTTTGCCTCTCCAACATGGATGGGCCGATATCTCAGCTCCAGGCTTTCCAACCTGATTGTGGAGCAGAGGAAGGACACCACGTAATCATAATCTCATAATCAATCCTGTAAAAGTTACCAGATAAAAAAGGTATAAATAGCTCTTGGGACAGGAACTGGAAACCAACCTCCACATTTCAGGAGGCAGCCCAATTCCTTTGGCTTGCACATGGCCTTCCTGCCACCCCGCTTTGATCCAGAGGAGATTTCATCCCAGACCTGCTGCATAAAGACTCAGTTTCAGCACAATGGACAAAGAATGCTCTCCTCTGCCTCCCCCAACACGTAGGCTGCCTGCTGCCAAAGCCATTAGTGGAGCCTCATAGGAGAGTTTGAACCTCCACAGGAAGGCTTTTGGCTTCCCAGGATATGCTCGAAAGGCAGCAGCAATTATCTCCTCCCTCTGCTGCACCGCAAGAGAGCAGACAGAGCCTGCTTCGTTCTTTCAAAGGCAAAAATGTGCTTGGTGCTAGGAGAGGTGGCCTGGATTGTAAAAATCCTGGTGTGCAAGAGCCACACACCAAATCTGTGGAAAGGAAAGAGTTTAAGGCACAGAGAATCAGAGAATCAATAGCAGAATCACAGATTGGGCTGGGTTGAAAGGGACCTTATGGATCATCTCATTCCACCCCCTGCCATGGGCAGGGACACCTCTCACTAGCCCAGGGTGCTCCAAGCCCTGTCCAGCCTGGCTTGGAACACTTCCAGGGATGGAAATACTGACGTTTTCCACTCTGTCTGTCAGATGTTAAGAATTTCTTTTGAAACCATGAGGCTGAAGGAGTCCAGCTGAGGAGTCAGGAAACACTGAGTAATGTATTGTGACTCTTTGGTGTTCACACCATCCATTAATCCCGTTTTAAAGTCATCCTTCTGCCAAAGATTGTCACCTAACCTAAGGTTTGAGCAGTAAAATGCTCTCCAGGGTATGATGGTGGCATCCTAAGCTGGGTGAAACACTGCTGCTGGCTGGAGGCTTCCCTCTCTCTCTCCATCCTCAACTGGCCTCTCAAAGACTCTATCAAATCCATTTAGGAAAGATAAATCCGACTGGGAGCCCCTCACTCTTGGTGGTTTTAACTTCTGGAGTGAGGCTTTAGTAAAGCTGGAAGAAATGGCTGAGCTCACCCAATTTTCCTCTGCTTCCTCTATTTAGATGACAATTTTCCCTTTTAGCAAGTGTGTGTCTAACTTGCTGGCACAACAGCATCTGAGTGTTAGAAATGTGACAGGCTGGAGGTGTGCATTTGTCACTTAGAACCTGCTCTGCTTTAAAAAAAAAAAAAGAAATTTTGCTTTTAGGTTTCCTACAGCTGTCAGTTTGTTTCAAAGTGAGACATCCACAGCCTTTTGCAGGAGGAATTATATGTTATCCAATGAACAGTGATTATGGCTGCTCCCAAATGTCCTCCCTTTCTATCATCTGCTGAATTGTTTTGGGTTTTTTTTTTTATTAAAGTTCCCATACCAGCTGGAAAACCACAAAGTTCCTGTGGGTGAATTTTAAATGAGCATATCAGATGAAAAATATAGATTTCCAGTCAATTCCTTGAGAGAAAAAAAAAAAAAAAAAAAAAAAAAAAAAAAAAAAAAAGAAAAAAAAAAAANAGAAAAGAAAAGGCAACAAAAACCAACAATACAGCACATATTTCACAATGAAAAAGTTCACAGAGGACACAGGAAATAGGGAAAAATGTTTCCTTCCCAGTTCAGTGCAGGAGCTACACAGAGTGTTCCAACTCGGAGAACATGCAAACAATGTCCACTCCTCAGACAAGGTCAGCACAGCCGATGTGCCTTCAAGTTTCCCTCTTGTACAGCGTGAGAACAATCCCCAGATGATGGGAAGACCTTCTGGGGGAACCATGGAGTGTCTTGGCCTGACACGATTCCCTGAGTGCCACTTCCACATTGCTCAATGCTCCTGGGGCTGCTGGAGCTCCAATGATTAGGGAAAAAAATAATAATAATTACTTCGGGTTAAATATCTTTAAAAGTTGCAGGAGGAGGGGAGAAGGAAACACCCAGGATCCAGGGTTTTCCTTGAAGTTCATTTTGAAGGATGGAGTAGATGCATAAAAAGAGGTGTGAAGTCATCTAAGGATAAGATACATCCAGTCATTCTCCAGATTTTCAGCCCCTCTGGGCTCTTCCGTTGGCCCCTGCCATGAAAATTAAATGTACACGTGGCCTTTGTGTCGGTTTGAGTGATTTCAGGCTCCACATTCCATTTACTGAAGTCTTAATCCTTGACAGAGGTTTCTGCAGTGCATTTCAAAGAGGACAAGGAGATGAAAACATGAATTACTGTTGGCACTAAAAGCAGGGCATTTTCCTTGGAAACTTCTCACAAACCTATCAAAAAGTGAGACCTGTTCAAATAAATACTCAGTTCACTGACAGATAAAGATTATCCATTTTCAGTGTTCTATCTTAATAAAAACATTAAGAAGATGGAATTCCCTTTCCAAGCTTTTGGAAGGGGAAGAACAACAACGCAGTCAAGAGATGTATGTGACAGAGTAAATTAACCTTTGTAAATCTGACCAAGGTCAGGTGACTAAGGCTGGAAAATAAACTTCAAATCTCCTTTATCATGTGGGTGCTTGGATTTGCAGGCTCTGGATTCCCTTACACAGAATCAAGCTTTGGTTTTCTGAGCATCTGCTGTTCCACAAAGTAGTAATGAACGGGAAGCTGAGGCTAGAAAAACTCCAGTGTGACAATAAATATTTGATTTTTTCTCTGAGCATATTGAATCACTAGCACATACACACACCAAAATCAATTCCATTCTCCTTCATGCAGGAATCTCTGAACTGGTAGTCTGGGTTTTCCAGGGAAAAGAAATAATTTAGACAGAAGTAAAGAATCACTGATTATTTCTTGAGGTTTGCTTTTTATTTGAAATCAGCCCAACTGCTTTAATAGTATTTATTCTGCAGCTGAGGAAATTAATGGGTTAAAATTTATTTATGTGCCTTAGTGAAATACATCTGTGCATAGAAAATGAACTAACAGTGACCCCTTGTCATAGAATCACAGAATCACAAAATCATAGAATCATAGAATCAAAAAATCAAAAGAATCATATAATCATGGAATCAAATAATCAAAAAAATCATAGAATCATGGAATCAAGGAATTATATAATCATAGAATCATCTGCAGGAATGGAGACAAAGACATACAATCATACAATCATACAATCATGAAATCATAGAATCATAGAATCACATAATCATAGAATCACAGAATCATGGAATCATGAAATAATAGAATAGTTTGAGTTGAAAGGGATTGAGAAAGACTAAAGTCTGAAAATAATTTTACCTTAGTCATGGCTCTGGAAATAAAAAAATCTCGACTTTATCAGGAAATATTGATGGATAAAATCATGGTAATTCACATTTCTGAGAGCTCACCTTTTGTTCTCACCTGGCAGTGTGCTGTCCTGGCCTCTGGGAGGACAAGGTGGAAAAGTCGCCAGCTTGTGTGTTGGAATTAACTATTCTGAGGAAAAATAATCAATTTAAGCGTCACAGGAATGAAGAGCTTCCAATTAATTTTTGTTCTTTACTCACAGAAGCTTTGACAGAGGGATTGGCACCTGGTTTCCTTGCTCCAGAATGTGGGCCCAGTGTTGGAGTGACTGAAAACTTCTTGAGCATATTTAAAAGTCTGGAAGTCAGAAATCTGATCTTTGACTAACTCATAGTCTTTCAGAGGATGTCATGGAAATAGTTTTGTTAAAAAGCAAAAATCTTTATTTTACCTCCACTCTGCAGGAATGGAGACAAAGAGAAAACAAATTATCAGCTTTGGGTGTTTATTTAACATTTCCACATCATTATGAGGTTTCTTTTGTTTTTAGTTGCTAGAAGTGAGATGCCATTTGGTTTTAAGTGCAACAAGTCCTTCAAAGCCTAACTTTTGAGAAAATGCACCATCTTTTCCTGCACTTTTCATTCCAGAGAGATCACAAGATCACACACAGCAGTGGAAAGACTTTGCTCTGAAAGCAGCCAGGTGAGTTCAGAATTATCTTCCCCTTGTGTCAACCAACAAGGACATGCCAGAGCTCCTGTTACCCCCAGTACTGGGGGGAGTGGAGAGGGTGGAGGGCAGAGTTTTGACATTAAGCAATTATTTATGGAGCAGTTACATTAATGTCTGGGTTTAGGACTCCATTTTCACCGTGAATTGCAAGAATGCTCTTTGCCCTGAGCACAGCCAAGGTTTTACCAACAGCTCTGCATGGAACCTGCAGGTTTTACCAACAACTCTGCACTCTCTATTTACAGCCCTGAGGTCACTTGGTGCTGGAGTTATTGGTGAAAAATGACTTCTCTCCAAAGCAGGTGAGATCAGGGAATTGGGGAATATTTCAAAGCACAAGCCTGCAGTGGTGGGAGACAAGGCAGGAGACATCCTGCATGTTATCGATCTGTGATTTTAGCCTTCAGACTAAATTTTAACTTTCTGAAAACAGAAACAGGAGGCAATCATATCTCAGAGCAAGGACCAGAAAAAATTATTAGTTTCCTCTTGAATTTCTGTAGTAATATACAACATCTATTATAACAGAACTGCTAATATTTTATGCAACACTGAGCAGCAGAATTGATAATATTCTGTGCAACCTCACAAGGGCTCCGTGTGTGTCTCATTCCAAGAGATATTATTGCCTAACTTGGAGATACAATTCCTTTATGCTTGTACATAAAATTGGGAATAGCAGTGAAGATACAGTGACAGATCACCTTTGGATTGTCAGGATGCTGGGTGAGAAATCAGAATTTCCCCAGTTTGGGGGAAAATAGTGATGGTGAAAGTCGTGTTCTAGATAAGATTGAATGTGCTGCAATAGCTGCTGTGTAATTTTCTCTACATTTCTCTAACTGTTCAAATGTCATTTGAGTTCATGGATATGAGAGAGTATAGAAGTTCAATTTAATTTATCCAGAAAAAAGCTGGAAGCCTTCCTAAAGCCAGGTCTTTGGCCAAGCTGAGTACAGATTTCTGATCTGACTGCACACTCCCATTTATCAGGAAGTTCACAGCAGGGTTGGATATCTGCCAGAAAAGCTGAGCAAACTCAGATGGAAGATCAAAACTCTCATTTTTGCCTTCCAAAGTTGCAAAACATGATGCCAGTTTACCACAGGACATAACAAGGTCACTTTTCCTTAAGCCTTTATATCGAGGCAAGTTGGTTTCCTAGAACAACCTGATGTAGCTCAACAATTCAGTTTTTTAAAACTGTGAAATTCCTCCTCCTGCTTTTGTTATGCAACAGGTCACTCCAGGTGACTCCTGACCTTAAACACAAAAATCTTTTCGTGTGAAGGGACTGAGTGCAAAAGGCACAACATTTAAAGGACACACGTGTTTGCTGAGAATTCCATTCCACTTGGATGACTGCTTCCCTGCACATCCCATTCCCAGATGAAGTGCTCTTTCTGCCTGGTTTGTAGAGAACTGTACTGCATGTAATGGTTATTTTCTTTTTTAAAAATCCAGGGAGACGTGATCTGTAGGCAGTAATAAAAATCCTTGCCCTTTCCATCTGAAAACAATGTCTGGGTTTTTACAGTTCACTGTAGCAGCGTTCCCCACAGGGATGATTTTCAATATCACTGTGTCCTAACAGGAAAAGAGAGATATTTCTACAAAACATCAAGAGTCTCCTTGTTCAGATGATTAAAGAACACAAGAACCGAGATAATGAGTCTGATGTCCACGTTAATACATCCTTTAATCTCCATGGTCAAGCTAACCAAAAAATCAAGTCTTGCCTCAGAGCAGGGGCTGAGGGATTGCTTTCCACCATGTCCTGTCTTTCCTGTAGAGATGAGATCACAGAATTATGGAAAGGTTTGGGTTGGAAAGGACCTTCAAGACCATCAACTTCCAATCCCCTGCCATGGGCAGGGACACCTCCCACCATCCCAGGTTCCTCCAAGATCTGTCCAACCTGGCCTTGAACTCTTCCAGGGGTGAGGAATCCAAAACTTCTCTGAGTAACCTGTTCCTCACAACCCTCGCAGTAAATAAATTATTCCTAATATCCAGTCTAACCCTACTCTCTTTCCAATCTGCTCCTCCCAGACCTTACAGATATACAAAAACTGAGCAGGGTGTGGTGGCAAGAGAGAGGGAAGCTGAAAAGGCAGAAGGGGAAGCAAAGGTGAAAGCTCAAGAGAAGACATCTGAGTTTCCCCCTGCATTTCCTCCTTCCTGTACCTCCACTTTCCCACATCCCTTTCAGCATTTCTTTATCCACAAGTCTCTCTTGCCAATTTATCCTTGAAGATACGAGGAAAATTTATATCTGCAGGTCCACTAATGGCTCTTCATTTATGGTCAAAAATGCTTCTGTACAAGGCTTTATTTGCACATTAATAGATCTGTGTGCACAGCCCCTTCCTGGCTTAAAATTATCTCTGAGTCTATAATTACATGGTAAGACTTTCAGCCTCCCTTTCTCCTGCTGTGCTCCATAGCAAACACCATTTTATTGTTTTTGTTTTAATCTTCTCTGTTTCTTCAGCAGATTGATGGCACATTTTTACAGCTCTGGCATTAACAGAGGAATAATGATGTTCTCACCCTGCCCATTTCTAGACATGCTGCTGCATCCTGATGATTTTGCACCCCAGTGGGTTTCTCACAATCCTCTCAAGGCTGTCCTAGCAATGACAACAACACACAGCAAACCATGCAGCAGTCCTGGGAATAGCCTTAAAACGTTTCATGTGGTTGAACATGAGCCCAGGTGTGTCCGGGTGGCCGAGAAGGCCAGGGGCACCTGGCTTGTGGCAGCACTGGGGTGGCAGCAGGGCCAGGGCAGTGCCATCCCCTGTGCTGGCACTGCTGGGGCATCTCCAGTCCTGGGGGCACTTCTGGGATGCTTGTGACAAAAACGACATTGGGGAAGGGTCTGGAGCACCAGGAGGGGCTGAGGGAGCTGGGAAGGGGCTCAGCCTGGAGCAAAGGGGGATCAGGGGGGCCCTTGTGGCTCTGCACAGCTCCTGCCAGGAGGGGACAGCCGGGGGGAAAGGGCTCTGGGAACAGGGAACAGGGACAGGAGGAGAGGGAACGGCCTCAGGCTGGGCCAGGAGAGGCTCAGGGTGGATATTTGGGAACATTTTTTCATGGAAAGAGTTGTTAAAGGTTGGAACAGACTACACAAGGAAGTGGTTGAGTCACCATCCCTGAAAGTGTCCAAAACCTGTGTGGATGGGGACATTATTTAATGATGAACACGGTCATGGTGCTGGGTTGGACTTGATCTTAAAGGTTTTTTTTCCAGCCTTAATGATTCTATGAGTCTGTGAACTCAAGCTGCCTGGGGAAAAAATTTTTCTAGTTGTTGGCTGTGTGTTCTAACTCAGAGATGTAATAGTGGCGTGAAACTTGAGAAAATTAAGAGATCATACGGAGATTTTTGTGTTTTGGTGCTGATGGGGTTTTTTATATAGATACACAAATGGAATATCCAACTAAAAAATAAAAAATGCTGAACCTGAAGCTGTGTTAGGGAAAATAAGTGTACCACTGATCCTGCATGTCTCTGGAATTAGTGCCTCTGGGTTATCAGTTCTTTGAGTGTGCATTAAACACCAGAAAAATACTCGTGAAAGTTTAGATGAAAATAAAACAGACATCCTACAACTCTCAACCCTATAAGCCAAGTTTAATAAGATTTTATGGGAGGAGAGACATCTCAGATATATTATGGCCTCTTATGTTTTTTAATTCTGTGACTGCATGGAGGAGGGAAATTCGGCTTTATGTACTTTCTGAAGGAAGAACCCACTCAAAATTCTCACAGAAAACCTCCCATGTGACCTCAGCATCTCACTGTTGTCTTAGAGATCAGATCTTGTGCTAGCAGGAGCTCTCCCCAGTCCTGGAATTGTCTTCTGCTTCATACAGAGCCTCTACTCTGTGTTTTTAAATTATCTTCTTCTAAATTTAAAATTCCATCATCAAGCTAGAGGGGAGAAATAAGAGGCTGCGTCTCTCTCAGGAGCAGAGTACACTAAAGTTGGAGTCAAATCCATTAAATATAGAGGTCTGACATGATGTTTTTGGATACTCCTGATTTAGAAGCAGCCTTGGAGTCAGACCCCAGAGCTCCTAACAGGTTGTGGCAGGTGTAATGCTGAGAGGTGCCAGGCATGTAATTTTCTCCAATTAGAATAATTACAAGATTGATGATCAATTACTGCACTTCTGAAAAATCACTGGGAATCCCTCACCCATGGATATTCTGAATTACTTTTTAACACTTTCTGTCAGAGATGTGATAATCCCTGCCCTGTGTGGAGTATCACATCCCCCAGCTCTCACACCCAGTTGTCTTTTGGCAGGTTGTTTCCAGCTGTATTAAAATGGCCTCACAAATGTCAACAAAATTCCCTTCTCATGCAGTTCCCCAACTGCTTCCAGAAAGCTGGTAAGATCATCAGATTTCCAAGGTGTAGGAATGGTAAACTGGGAAAAATCCTTTGAACATTTGGTCTGCAACCCTGAGCTCAAGAACCAAAAACTGGTGTGAGTTTTATTGTATGCTAAGCCACCAGTGTGTCACTATGGGACACACTTCTTTGAGAAGGCTGAGAACTATTTATTAAAACATCTGACTCTATATTTACAGTATTTCCACACAGAGCAGGGATTGGAGAAGAAGGCTGACACCTCTCCCATCCCGTTGGTCAAGACAACTGCCCATCAGTTGTTTTCTACACCAAGAGAAAGTATGGAAACAACCTCAACTGATCAAACAGACTTTTGATAAAGACACTCTTGTGTGTGAGAAAGAAGGCTGAAACAATGAAAAACAGCAAGTTTGAAAGTGCATCAGGAAACTTGGAAAAATCAGGGCAACACGAGTGAACCACTCCTCTGTCACTGTACAGCAACCCGTTGGAAATTTTTCCTGATCAAAAAAATTCAGGAGGAATTTTTAATTAGTTAGTATAATTATATATAATTATATAA
>VZTB01007492.1:7922-66067 GCA_013397245.1 Thryothorus ludovicianus
GATAGCATTATTGTGTTTGTGACACTTTTTGCCCTTCTATGCCAGAAGGACATGACATACTTGCAGAGCAATAAAAAGTAAGTAGGCAAAAAGAGGAAAATCCTGCTACCTCTCAGATTCTTACCAGCATGTTGTTTCAGCAGAACATGGCACTTGGATAGATTCACAAGCAAACACAGGCTTAATTGCCATCTGCAATTAATTAACTAATTGATTACACCCAAATTCCACTTCCTAATTCTCTTACATTTTATTCCTTTCTTTTAGGAAAATGCAGAAAGTGATGAAATTAATACTGAAATAAAAACAGGTATGGAAAGATGTTTTTCATTCTTTTTGATGTTGATCCATGAGTTCTGCCCAGATTATTGTAGAAACTGAGTTTGTCAATTCGTCTGGCAAACCGTGTGTAGAATTATTGGGATACCTTTGGTATATGGATGACAGATCTCATCATCTTCTCTGTGCTGATTTGCAGTTATTTCTCAAAAGCCAGGCCAGGAAACAGGATATACAAGACTTTCATTGCTTTTTTTCTCCAAGTAGACATGATAACACTTTCAGAGTTTGGAAATGTCAACTGTACACACTTTATTTCTACATAAATATTCAAGCAATGAATTATTGAAATAGTATAGCAAGAGCCAACTTGAGTCAAGCATCAGTAAATGGCCTCACAGACAAAAGCTTCAAAACTAGATGAAATTTAAAAAGAAAATTCTTCATTATAGTATCTGTCCTTAAAAAAATCATAATCAAGAGAGAGCCTAGTGCTTAAGAGTTAAAGCTGTGCAAATGAGTTAGTGAATTTGCAAGAAGTAAATCCTCTAGATTCTTCTGAATCCATTAGAAATCCTCTGCTGGAAAGCAGAACTTCCCAATAATAAGAAATTTTATCATCTGCAATATGGATTTACGATCAATTTATTTGGGAAAGAAAGCATATTCTAAAACTGGAATATTCCTAAG
The DNA here is from genome assembly GCA_013397245.1 of Thryothorus ludovicianus. Taxonomy (NCBI): domain Eukaryota; kingdom Metazoa; phylum Chordata; class Aves; order Passeriformes; family Certhiidae; genus Thryothorus; species Thryothorus ludovicianus. The sequence continues at coordinate 8,892 of VZTB01007492.1, forward strand.
CCTTTTAGTTGCCTAATGAAATAGACATTCCACTGAATGTTTATAAAGGTCCTGCCATCATCTCCAGCTCTGGAAAAGTCGCAGCAGAAACTCTAAAAAGGGTCTCTGTAAGCATCCCCTTGCATTTAGCAAAAGTTTTCAATTGGAGAAGTATAGAAACGTACGATTCCAGAACTGTTAAGTGTAATGTAGTTATTAAATTTAATTGTTGAATTCATTGTTATCTCTAGGAGCCTCATGCAGAGGCTGCACACCTGCCTGGTAGCTGTCCTGATGACCACTATCCTGCACTCCTCCTCCACTCTCACTTGTGCTTGCAGTTCCTGTAAAATCTATGGCTCTCTTCTAAATAAGGTTCCCCTTCATTACCGAGCAATAGTTCTGGCTGGTTTAGATAAGATAGTGAAGATTGTTCCCATTTCTTTTCAGTTGTCTGTATCCATACCTCTAATGTTTTTAGAGTAATGCCATCTTGATAATGAACTTTATTTTCAAATGTAATTCTTTCTCTAGTGTTATATAATTTCCATGCACTGAAAAGCAATACTAAAACCTTTTGAGAAAATATATGATCATTTCTGTTCCAAAGCAGAAGAAACAACTAGCTGTGAGAGCTCCCAAAATCCAGATGTGAATGTACAGTTGTTGAAAGCTAAAGCAGGACAATCACCCCTACTGGCTTCTGCTCATGAAAATAGCTGTATCCGCCTATGGAGTATTCAGGTAGCCAACAGAATATCTGTGGGAAGGGACTGGAACATTGAGAAGCTAATTCCACTAATCTTTGGAAAATTGCTCTTTAACTAGCAATTGCAGCAGCAGATATTTTTTGCATCTTTTGGTTATCAGTTTGTTCCATGGACACAAATTAGTTCTGCTTTAGTAACTGTAGCAGGGCTTAATGGCAAGCAGAAAACAAGGAAATATGATTTGAAATAATTATAACAAACTGACTCTAAATTTATATGGAAGTCTAGAATTTGATTTTTCACCCACAACATTTACCTTCTAAGAAAGGATGATAGGCAAGGCACAGTGTCCTACTCTCAGAAGAGGATAAATATGTCTGGAAAATTGTACAGGCCAGATAGCACAAGTAAGGTAACGAATCAGGAGAGAACAGTGTCCTAACACATAACATCTACAACTGTTATGGGCTTGAAAAGCCAGGCATGCAACCAAATGGCAAAGGCTTATTTGTCACCTCAGATCTATAAGACTTTTCCAGACATCATATTACTCTAGATAAGATACACAAAGTAAATACAGCAAGAAGGGAAAGTACCATGATATGATTGGTTCATTTGAAATATTGGTCATTGTGGCAGACAGTGACCATAAAAAGTCATCCATGTAAGGCTTTAACAGAAATCCCAGCTAAAGCAAGTCATGGGAAGAATTTTTCAGAAAGATGGTGAGGTAACCTTGCAGATGTTTTATGCAAAAATAGAAAACTATGGTATCCAAGTATAGTAGGTGTGAGCATTGTTGGGTTTTGTTTTCTTCACAATTGATATATTAGTGTGCTTAGATTCCTATAGTAATCTCCAAGTTCAAAAGCCAGTGGTGTCATCACTGGAATGATTGTCATCATCATTACATGGATAACAAAATAAGAATCTCTTTATCAGCAAGACTTCTCCCTCATATCCTCCCAATCCTGAAGAGGCAATAATGGAGATAGTCTACTGGTGGTAGCTTGGAAAATAGGACAAGTTGGTGAAGGAGACATTACAGGCCCATTTGCAGCAAAAAACAACATTTCAGTAGCAAATGAGGGGCATCCTGATGTTATTCCATTGCAAATGTGCAGGAAGTGAAGTAGGAGTAGGTACAACTAGACTGACTTGCCTGAAAAATTAAATAGCTTATTCTTTTGATGTACAAGGGATAGCAATCCAGAAGAATACACCACAGCTATCTTCGTCATTCAGTAGATTTAGGAATTTACCTTCTTTGCAGCTTTTTGAATAGATATAAGCTCAGTAATGTTGAATAGATAAAATCAATGGCATTCAAATTTTTATGAATTAATATTTTAATGCAGTATTATAAGATAAATATGTGGGGTTTATTTGTTGTGTTTTTTTGTTTGTTTTAGGGAAATTTGATGAAAGAACTTCTGCCATTTTCAGAACATCCCTCAGGTCCTCTGACAGCATTGTGCACAGACGTCTTCACTAAAATTCTTTTGGCAGGGAGTAAAGGTGAGTAAACTCGTTAGTCATTCTGTTCAGGACAGTCAGTAGGACAAGAAAATATCATGCTGTAAATGTGCCAGAAATCTGGAAATGGTGATCCAAGTGCTGCTAGGTTTTTTCCATCAAAGCTATAATTAAATAATTGTAAAAGGTGTTTTGTTTTATAAAAGGATGGTAAATTAAAGCTTAGTATTACAGTGTTATCAGTAGAATTGTTTTCATAAAAGACATTAAAATTTTCTTCATTCACATGCCCTGAATATACTTTCCATCTCAATTACGATATTGATCCCAAGGGCAAAGATTACTGCTAAGAACAAGCAAAAATGTCAGTTCCATGGTAATAGTACTAAATAAAAAGTTGTAACTTGGGTTGTACCAAGAGCTGTGATTCAAACACTGATACAGAGTGCACAGTAATGGCTACAGTAGTACACAACTATATAGGAGAAGCACTTGTCTATGCTAGCAACTCATTCCTAGACTTAATTTCTTATGAAGTCTGGCATTCCTTTGGCAGAATGTTCAAAAGTTTATCTGCTGTCTGATTCTTCTTCAAACCTGTGGAATCACCCTGGCAGTTTTCCTTTTCTGTGTCTGTCATAATGTGTCGCTTTTCTCTTAAAATACATATTAGAACTTTTTTTTGCCAGCTTCCTACTCATATGTGGTCAGATATTGGATGGAGCAAAGGATTTTTCCCCTTTTGTTTCAAAATTGAGCAATAATTTGGCTTTTACACTGAAAACAATGAGGAGTTTCCACTCCTCTCTAATTCAAAAGAGTAAATGAGTTCAGAAAAGCAGCATACATTGAACAGGATTTCAATTAATTGTGGCAAAGTATCCACCCTACTACCTATTCATTTGATACTCTCCTTTTGCCTTTTTGTGTTAGTGTCACTGTGTATTTCCTTTTCATGCTTTCCTCACTCTTCTCTTTTATCTGCAGTGCTGCTACCAATTTCCTTTCCCTGCTACAGATTTCTCCTTGTTATGAAAAGGTCAGCATCTCTGCCTGCCTCCTCCCTTGCTTACAAATGTAAACTCCCAGAAATCAGATGTGAAAGTTGGAATTACACCAACTATTCCTCTGTCTTGTTGCAGAAATTAGAAGTAAAAGGCAACTTTATCAGGAAGGAGGGAGCCTAGGCAGGGAACAGAGCAATTGTGGGTGATAAGGAAAGCAGTTCTTTGATTCTAGTTTCACATGAGTGCACTAAAAGGTTGTAAAACATTAAGTATTCATTATGTATACAATTAATTAAACTTTGTCCATTTTATCAGGATTGAAAACCACTGTAATCACCCAGAAGCTGTCATACCTCAGCTGTGCACTTGACAACTCTTGTTTTTCACTCATAAAATTTAAAGAAAAAGCTTTACCTTACTTCCATTTCAAACGTATCCAATCGATGATACATTGTTCACAATTAGCATATGTCTTTCTTTGCATATTAATGAACAGTCCATTATTTCTACTCTGAGCTTGACAATAAGATAGTTATATTCACTGTAAACTGACTTCTCTTCTCTGCTTCATTCTCCCAGTGTCCACTGGGAGTAAATGGCAGCAACAAGTGAAGGTGTAGCACTAAAGAAACTTACTGATGTTTTGCCTTCTCCTTTCTTAAACAGAGGGGTATATTATTCGCTGGAACATGGCCTCATTCTTAGAAGATTCACGAAATAAAAAAAATGTAAGGAATTATCTTTCAGATTTTCATAACTTGAAGAGTATACCCAGACAAATAGAAAAAAAAAAAAAAAGCAGAGCTCTACAGGGATAAAAATGTTTTCTGCATATAAAGATCATGGTTTTTGCATGAAATAATAACTTGATGCTGTGAAAAAAATAGAAAAATGTTAGTAAAATGGTGTTAACATTATTTCATTGTGTTCAAAGAAGGTTTCATTAAGAATGAATTTATCCATGTCCCCTGGGTGGTGTTTCTACCATGTGCCATTAACAGGCTGTTTCATTGAGGGATTATTTTTTCATCTCTTCTGATTTTCAGAATGAGATGCTGATAAATCCACTAAGCTAGCAACCATGGTGGGGTACAGAACTGCCGCAAATGTGGTTTTGTTGCTTTGTTCCCCTCAGCAGATAAAGGAGGAGCTCTGCTGGAGGGCACATGCTACTGAAGTGGTTGAATTATTTATAGAAGAGGAGAAAAATGTGGTAGTGACAGCATCCATTGATGGTTCAGTCAGGTATAAAATGACTAACATTTCTTACTGCTATGGCAAATCAGTTGAGCTGTCTTCAAAGTTCCTCTTCTTGTTGCATTTGTATATAGGCTGGAATTTAAATAAAGTGAAACAGTGGGTGCATTTTCTGTTCTGCACCTGAGAGCTGATTTTAATGTAACACTTCTCTGGAAGTCAGACCTTTTGCAGACTGTCATTTTCTTTCAGCCCTTGGTTTACTTTGAACACATAGATAATGACTACATAATTTTAAAAATTACCTCCTGTTCTAATCCTATTTTAGCTTTCAATACTTGTTAAATTGACATGGATCCTAAGCATGGCATCTAATCAATGTGTATGCAATTAGACCCTGGAAGCTTGGTTTTCTGAAAGTATAAATGAAGAAATTTTGTATTTATCCTGCTCTGGTGGAAGCATTTTACTATAGGAACAATTCAGGATTTTAATGCATTTACTCTTCATTTTCATAAACACAAATATGAATTGGAGGGATTTTACTGTTTTTTACAACCTTCTGAATTTTTTTTCACTCTCAAATTATTTAAATTATAAAAACAATCTCAATTATGTTTTTTATGACTAGCACACCAAACCCTAGAGCACTGCTGCAGAATTTGATAATTTACACAGATATTATCTTATTTCTGTTACACTTCTAAAAATATCCATTTTTCTTTTTTGTCCTTTGGCACTGCATCTACTATGTCTGTAGGCTTTGGCATGCCATGACTGGATACTATTTTGGTTACTTTGGACAAGCCAGAAAGTTTGACTTATCAGATACCAGCCGGCTGATTTTGCCTCCAGATGTCAATAATTCTCCTGCTATAATTAAAGAGGAGAGCAAACATATGGAAAAGAAGAAAGTTAAATATCCTCTCATACTGGACAGAGACAAGTAAGATCTCATACATGTATGATTGGGGGAACAGTTTTGAAAATATGCTTTAAAAATACCTTTTCATCTGAAGGTCAGAAAAAAATTAGTACTATGTGTTGTTCAGAAATATCTTTTTAAAGATGGTTTTGGCCCAGTATGGATAAATTTTTATGACTTGGTGACAGTCAGGATTAGGTGACATTCAAAGTTTGAACTCAGTAATAGTGATGAGTAGATACTTGTCTCAGTTTTTAGCCTAATTAGAGGTGGTATATTATATATGCTGTTCAGGTTAGCAGCCTGTTACCTTTCAAATTCCTAAAGTTGCTATATTTCTGGATCTCCAAAAATTTATGGAAAAAGCTTAATGTGAGTACTGTCAAGCAAAACACAAATCCTTCTAGAAGAATAAACTCAATTTAACCTTTCAGTTTAAGAAATTATGATCTTAAATTTGCTGGGATACATTCACACACGGGTAGCAGATTCCCAGATCATGGCATACTGAAACGGGCATAAATGTTTGTTCAATAGCAGTGTTGAACGATTCTTCTAGGTAGATTTCTTAAGGGATATGGGTTAGTTACAAGTCAAGTCAGAGAGCCTTGATCCTTTAGTTTAAGTACATATTTCTAGTCCTGGAACTCTCTGGTTCATTAATTAATGGATTGACCAAGTGAACAGAAGTATTGAAGAGAGCATCTTCAGAGGCAATGCATGCAGTGTCTTAAGTAACAAAGCAATCCAAAAAAGAAAATAAATTATTCAAGGCTTTAAAACTCCTGCGCTGTTTAGTGGTAACGTTTCATATACCCTGTACATTCTTAGGCTGCCTTTCAACCAAAGCACTTTGGGACAATGGAAAGTCTCTAAGGTGATTTACTGTTACCCCATTTAATTTGGTATCCTGCTAATAACTATTATTCCATGGAGTTCTTACTAGTATAAGTAGTGTCACTGCAGTCAGAACAGTAACTCATTAATATAGAGAAGTGCTTGACTGTGTTTGAAGGACCCCTGTAGTTCCTCTGAATAGTCAGCAGCCAGTTTGAAACCTCTGGAATCAAAGGTACTATCATTGAGTCAGCTAATCTAAAAGAAACTTTCCATAAATTACATGCCTGTGTCAAACTGTGACTACTTCTTGTGGATTCTTCAAATATTTCAGTAAAGGAGAATGGCTATCATACATTTAAACACATTAACTAAATAGACAAAGAGCAATAAAATGAGAAATGCTTAACTGTGTGGAGAATTGGGGGAAAAACCTAGCCACACTCCATGCAATAGAAAGTTTCAGTCTTATCATTCTACAAACTTTGTGTGCTGTCACCTCACAAGTGACTTTGTTCCTCTGGATTAACTGTGCCAAATATTGTATCAGAAAGCCAGCCAACCATCATCCAAAAGGCTGTGTTATTTATGGATGCTAGGCTTTGTTCTCTGCAGGGTGCAGACAATTGTCTTGGGACAAGTCACTTATCTTTGTGATGCTAGTATAATTCACTTATTGAATAACTCATATGATATTCATCATTAAGATAACATTTTAGGATCTCAATTCACAAGTCATAGGTGTTATTAAGAGATATATTTTCATGGAATCGTAGAATCATTAAGGTTGGAAAAGATTTCTAAGATCATTGAGACCAAACATTAACCAAGGACAGCCATATTCACTTCTAAAATCTGTCCCTCAAGTGCTACATCCAGATGCCTTTTGAACACTTTCAGGAACGACTCCACCACCTCCCTGGGTAGCCTGTTCCCATGCCTGACTACCCTTTCAGCAAACAAATTTTTCCTAATATCTAATCTAAACCTCCCCTGGTGGAACTTGAGGTCATTTGTTCTTGTCTTGTTGTCATCTGGGAGAAGAGGCTGACCCCCAGCTAGCTACAGCCTCCTTTCAGGCAATTGTGGAGATAATAAGGTCTCCCCTGAGCCTCCTTTTCTCCAGGCTAAACAACTCCAGCTCTCCCATCTGCTCTTCATAGGACTTATCCTCTTGATCCTTCACCAGCTCTGTTGCTCTTCTCTGGACACATTCCAACATTCTCCCTGAATTGAAGGGCCCAGAACTGGACACAGTACTTGAAGTGTACCCTTACCAGAGGAGAGTATGGGGTGACAATCACCCACAGTCCTGCTGACCACACTATTTGTGTATCACAGATTGAATATCCCAGGATATTCTGAGTTGGAAGGGATCCACAAGGATCATCGAGTCCACTTCTTAAGCGAATGACCTGTACAGGGATCAAGCCCACAATTTTAGCATTATGTATCATGCTGTACCCAGCTGAGCTAGTGGCTATGTGCTATTGGCCTTCTTGGCCACCTGGGCACAGCTGGCTCATGTTCAGCGACTGTGGACCAGCACCTTCAGGCCCTTTTCCACAAGGCAGCTTTCCAGCCACTCTGCCCCCAGCCTGTAGTGTTATCAGGGCTTGTTTTGACCCAAGGGCAAGACCTGGCACCTGGCCTTGTTGAATTTCATACTGTTGGCCCTGGCCCATTGGTCCAGCCTGTCCAAGTCCCTCTGCAGAGGTTTCCCAATGTCCAGCAGATCAACATTCCCATCCAATTTGCTGTGATTTGCGAACATACTGAGGGTGCACTCAATCTCCTCATCCAGATCATCAATAAACATATTAAACAGAACTGGGCCCATCAGTAAGCCCTAGAGAACACCACTTGTTCCTGGGTCCCAGCTGGATTTAACTCCATTCATGACCACTCTCTGGGCCTGGCCATCCAGTCATTTTTTACCCAGCAAACTGTGCACCCAGCCAAGCCAAGACCAGCCAGCTTCTCCAGGAGAAAACTGGGAAAATATTCCCCAAATGTGCACGTACTTGAAAAGGCACAAGCCCATCTGAGCAGCATAGGTGCTTACAGTTTAATCAAGCATCTCAGGAGATGTATTGAATAATGCCAGCAGGTAGGTAGAACCATATAGAAGAATGGTCTCAGTTTCTCCCTGTAGTTCCTTAGCTTGTGTGACCTGACTTATTTTTCTTATTATAAAGGCAACTGTTAATCTGCACTAACAGACATTCTAGATAATTTCTTCTCATGACTAAATTTGGAAACCAGATATATGAGCAAAGGATACCTTTGTTATGAAAGTCACATTTGGGTGTTCTAGTGAGAACTTACAGAAATGCTGAAAAGACATTATCAGACAGTGAGGTAGCACATTACTCTTGTAAATAGTGTTCACATTAAGATTTCCTGCCTTCTACAAGTGACATCCATACCTGGATTGACAAGGTAATAGTGAAGCACTCCATGACACCTATGAAGGTCTTAATATAAATTATATTTTAAAGATATATGAAATTATTTATACCTCAAAATAATTTAATTTTGGGGCCTAGTTCAAAATAATTTCATTCTGGAGCCATCTAAGAATATTGTGTTTATAACTGTCATTTTAGTAGGAACTTCAGGTTTTTTTTGTCTTCTATATAAGGTGGAAGTCACTGACCACATCACCTTCAGATTCAGAAGAGGCTGGACTTGGAAAAGCAGCTCACGGCTTCAAGTTTTTCAGAGCTCTGGCTCCTGAAAAGGTATCTAATGTTTATGACAAATTTATGTTCTGTGCAACATATAGGAAATAAAATTGTATTTCTCATTTAAAAATTATTCATAAATAACCCTGCATTCAATGGATAAGCTAAAACAAAAATGCAAAAACACAGAGGGATCTAAGAAATGTCTGTGGGTTTCATGCTCATTTTTCACATTTTCAAATTTCAAGTTTAGAAGGTAGCACAAACTGATTCACTGGTTTAAACATGTAAAAGAAACCCCAGAATTTTCCTCTGCTTCAAGAAAAAACCTAAATATCTCAAGTTTCCTTGAAGGATGTGTGAAAATACTAGGATAACAGTTAATCCCTGGTTGCATATAATAGTTCTTACGAAATCAGAAGCCAGGAGAGTTAGATTTCGTTACATATACTTTCTACAACTCTAAATTAATATGAATATCAGTGGAGCTCTTCCATCTTTATCTAGCTTTAACCTTAAAAGTCATGAGAATGTAAAATGTCTCCCACAGCTGTAGTAAGAATGTCTTCATTACCTTTTGTCTTCAGCTACTAATGCACTGACTTTGCCTTCTCTTGGTCAGTTCCAACCTTTGGAAACTTTTGAGTTTGCAAGCAAAGAGGCTGGTGCAGTATTTGGGTCTCTTCCTATATATGAGGTAAGCACAAATGTTTTCTACCTTTTGTGGTGGCATTCATACATCAGAAGCCATTTGCACTTGTACGTTATTACAGTGACAAACTCTGACATACCGCTGCTAATTGTCTGCTTCTCAATTTAATTTTCTTACATGATTTGCATTACTACCTGTCCAACTCCAACTTTGGTGGAAGCTTGAGAATCCAATTGAAGTGAGCATGCCAAAAAGTGAGTATAGCAGATGTTTACTCCTCATGTCATTACTGTTTTGCTCAGACTCGATTCTTTTAACCAGCCCCAAACCCATTGATTCCCATCTGCCCAAAGCTTTGAGTATTGTAAGGTAGTACTATTTTATGGATATTAATGATCTGATCTATTGCAAGCTGTCTAGCAAATCTTCTTAGGTTTTTCTTCTATGGAGCAAGATCAGAATATTCCACAGGCTTGTCTATCCCACATATCACAGGATGAAAAGAATCATCCCTAGCAAAGATGTTGATCCTTTTCTGTAGAGGGTACCTAGCGAACAAACTTGGATAAGAGTTAGATCCTAGATAGCTGGTTAGGTGGGATTAATAGGATACTTCGCATTCCAGCTCTGCATTCCAATATATATGACCTAATCCTTGTACAGGCAGCATTACAGTGTGTCAGAAAAAACTCAGGAGCACAGTGTTCAAATAGTTGGCACATATGCTAGTTTTCTGACCATTAACGTACTTTGGAAATCTGTGAATTTTCTTCTTGAAAAAGAAAATAAAATACAGGGGGTTTTGTGCTTTGGAAAATTAGGAGAAAATACTCTGAAGCCCATGGCACTGCAGTGGATTTACAACAAAATGAAATCAGACATTTTCTATAAGCTATGTGCACAAAAACATATTTTTTGTCTGTGCTGTTATAAAATGCTATCAGTCTGGTCTATTCACCTTTCTTGAAATTTTTTAAAGGTCTTCAAAGGGTCAGAGCTGAGAAGTCCAGCCACAAAGGACGTGAAAAGGAGCCAGGTTCCATTGAAGACTTGAGTCAAGACAAATAAGTGTAGTCTTCATTAAAGTGAATTAGCAGATTTATTTTGTTATTTTTTCTCTCTTTTTCTTTTCAATTGCATTTAAATCTATTTCATTATTAGGTAGAACTTATGGAAGACAAATCTTTACTTCTACTCCAATCTTTCATGCAAAGAATAAATTCTAATTAAGTCAGTGTATGATTATAACTAGATATTGAAATGCCCATTTGACTTAATATATATTTGCTTACAGTTACTCACTATGTCAAAACCACTGATTTCCTCTCTGCTTCAATTTGTCCAGTTTGAACTTCTGTATAGCTAATATTACACTGCTTTTTCTCCCTGCCAGATTAACCATAAAGTCAACAAAGAGTTAATATGCCCTGCTGTTGCTGTCTGTTCATTCCTTGCTTATGCTTTCAATGAGTGTGTTCATCCTCTAAGCCTGAAAAGTGCCTGCTGAGCTCATTCTCAATTATCCATCATGATTCCACAAATCTTTTCTTGCATTTCAGCATTCCAGGACAATATCACAACTTGACACAGAGCACAGAACACATTTTCATCCTTTGGCTAAACATACAAATGGTGCCAAGTGTCTCACCTTAGTGAATAGCTAGGATAATGCATATAACTAGTGATATTATTACCTACTATTTTGGGGAAAACAGCAAGTTTTATATATCACTGGTATTGAATGGTGTTTGGTCTGCTGGCCTTTTTGAAAAGATATTCTTCTCATGAACTGAATGTACAATGACTTACAATTATTTACCTGCCTTCGACTTGTTACAAGGCTATGATGGATTTCAGAGTAGCTGCAGAATGTCTTATTTAAAATTCATATGATCAGCTGTACTGGATCTGGCAGGGATTAATGTAATTTTCTCCATAGCAGCCTGTATGGTGATGTGTCCTGGATTAGTAAATAAAGCAGTGTTGATAACACACCAGTGTTTTTGGTATTGCTGAGCAATGCCAGCACAACAAGAAGGTGCTTTTTTTCCCACACCCAGTGATTAAGCTGGGAAGGGACACAGCTGAACTGAACTGACCAGAAATTTTCTGTAGCATATAACATCCTCATGGAATGGGGGAGGGAACCAAGATGCTCATGGTTACAGTGTTTGTCTTCCCAAGTAACCATTCATTACATGTGCTGAGGCCCTGTTTCCCTGGAAGTGGCTAAACAAACATCTGCCAGCTGGTGGTAAGCAGTGCTTGAATTACTTGTTTTGCTTTGCTTTCACGTGCAGCTTTGCTTCACCTATGAAACTGTCTTCATTGTGGCCCAAGAATTTTCTCGCTTTTGCTCTTCCACATCTCTTCCCAATCCCACTGAGAGAAGTAAGGAAACCGTCAAGAAACTGGGCAGGCACTTGGTGCCCCAACCTTGTGATCAAAACTAAAATCAGACTTATCTGACAAACCAAGTGGCACCAGATAAAGTGTGATCTGCCATTTACTACTTGTGTTCACTTCATCTGACCTATGATTTAGCAGTTAGCATATGAAATGTAACACTCTTGCAATTCTGAGTCCTGCATAATTTTGAAAGCTACATGAAGTCTCTTTGAGCTACCGGAAAATGGCCTAGTCTTCTAAGATTATTAAAAATGCACAGTTCAGGTTGAGAGAAATACAAGATCCTTACCCATTTATTTTGATGCTCCTATCTGCTATGTTTTATCATATGTAATGTAATATTTTCTCTTTGGCATTGTCCCTAATAATAGTCAGGCCTAAATTATTTTACTGTGCTTGCAAGATGTAGATATCCCACTTTTCTTTAGTTTATTAACTGACTATTTAATTCCTTAAAACTGACTACTCAGTACTTTTAGCAAACTCAGTACTCAGTACTTTTTACCAAACTTTTAGCAGTGCTAGGATTTCATAGGTTCTTAATTTTCAAATGGTACCCTTTTCAGTCTCGCTTCCTTCTCCCTTCAGTTTTCTTTATTAATTGTCTCTGTTTTCTAGGAATTGACTTGTAGTCATGGCTATTCATGCCACTACATTCTCCACTGTGCAGAAACTATCCATAATGTAGCACTATTCCCAGCAATAATCGTTTAATCCTATGGTGAATGAAATCAATGGACAAGCTCTCAGGAGGGAATCATGCTGTAAGGAAAACTGTCAAAAATGCATGATATGTGTGTGCTATCTTTATTAGCCTTCCACCCAGTCACTACCTTACTGTTATGCTATTTAAAGTGTGACAAAATTACAGTGCTGTAAGTGCTATCAGATCTCTTTTTCCTAATTCATGATATTAAAAAAACCTGGAGTAGATCAGACTGCATGTCATTGCTCAGCATTAGTTTACTTCCAAACCCTAGGGCTTTATAAGAACCAAATGGAAACTGGTCCTGGCCCCAAACATTTAATACAATGATCTTATCCAACTGTCTTTCTTAAGTGTCAAAAGAAAAGGAGAGACATTTAATTTCTTTGAACAGATAATCCACTAAGGCATTGCATAGAATTTATTAGAAGATTAGTTGTTTATCATGTGCTTCAAAACAGAGGATGAGCCTGGAAAGAACTTAAACATAGGCACCCACTCATCTTACAGCAGTCTTTTCAATGCTGGGTCTAGTACAAAGCTGTGTGTTCATGGATTTGTTGGTATTAACTGTGGATTTCCTCTACAATGATGCATTCCTTTGCAGGATGGTTTCTTTCAGCATCCACAATTATATTTCAGGCTTAAATGTTCCAGGTGAATGAGTTGTTCAATTGTTCCAGATCACTACTCCATTAAGGAAAGGTATCTTAACAAGACAGACTGTCTCAGCAGGGCAGAAGTTTGTGCTTGTACTGACTGCAGTAGTTAGTTTGCCAGAATTTCATTACAGCCCTTGCCAGTGCTTTACAAAATCTGTGACGCTCTTCAGCTGCCCTCACCCACTGGGGCAGTTCAAGCTGAATGGCATCAATGGTGCCAGAACTACGGGAACCAAAAGTCTTTGTAATGTACCCGCCACTATAATAGCTTCCATTTTTTGGGCTAGGATTGGATGGAGAAGGCACACAAACATAACTCTTATTTTGATCTTCAATATGTTTACCCAAACTTCTGTTCCCTACAATCAAAGTTGCAGAAGACACATTGACCAGCTGACTAGCCAGATGGCTAATTGAGGAATTCAGTGCAGAAAAGATACCTGAGTTCAGGGAAGTTTTTGAAAGTGTGTAACCTAGTTCTATCCACCTTTCAGGATGTGCTTGTCCGTGGATATCCAGAATTAGGCCCCTTGACATCTGTGATTTCGCAGTGGTCAAAAATCCCATATAGTCTTCCCAGGCCTGTTCTGCTTGGGGAATTCCAAAGGAGGCTTCTTCCTTTTCCCTGTTAGCATCCATCTTGAACCTCTGTATGTGATTTATGATGATGTGTGGGAAGAAGCCATGAGTAATGTTGTTGATTTCTTCAGCAAGAGCCTGAGCCACCTCTATAGTATATCTGTCTTGGTTGGTAGACACTTTGCATTTGTTGGAATTCTGCATACTTCCAGGAGGACAGTCATGAGAGAAAATACAAGAGGATGTCTTCGCATCCCAACAGGCAGCCTCTCGATCAGGGATGTCTTTAGGTTCCATTGACCCACCATGTGGGACAGAGAGAATGAGGTTCATGTTGCCCACTTGATATTCTGTGAAATTATTATGACCAAATATAACATCTTTGGTGCCAGCGGCTTTCAAAAGCAGAGGTAAAATGGAAAGGAAGAATAAATACATATTTTTCATTTGCTGCTGGAAGACTCAGCAATATATCAGTACCTACAAAAAAGCAAAAAACAGGCTGTAGATTACTTACAGCTAGGAATACATGAGACTGTTCAGCTGCTACTGACATAATTAGTTAATGATTAACCTATTTTAGTTTTATTCCATGTAGAAGAAGAACACTTATATGAGAAATAGAAATTAACAAGGCACTTAGTATGGCTAGATATAATAGATGCAAGGGAAATGGTAGGTTACTGGGCCTCCCCCATCTCCCCAGAAAGCACAAACAATATTTGATCACCCTATCTGATTCCAGAGAATCATCTCAACAAAATATCCGAAATAATTTTTTGTGCATCAAAGCCTCTATTTTTTCATCTCTGAAATGTAAGAAGATTCTAACAAAATTTGATAAAACATCTGTATGTCATTAACCTGTGTGAAATATCTTTGTATTATCAGTGTGGTTACATAAACTAGAGGCTATGTCAGTCTAGACAAGCACTTGCATGACCAGGCTTGTGTCACTTGAGACTGATAAAAATTGAGTGCTCTGTCTCTAACTAGAGACAGACTGAGTTACTTTAAGACCTTTAAAGAGAGGTACTAGTCAGTGCATTAAGTAGTAGCTCTGTTCTCTTTAGTTTACAAGTCTCCATTCTCTTCAAGTGACCTAAGATATTTTAAAGCCCTCAATAATTACACCATTTTTTGGAAAGCTGGAACATAACAAGATGCTGACAGGTCTTTCTGGTTTGAAGAGATCTTTAGTAAGATCAGTGTCTTGAGTGTAACTGTCTCTGGTGGCTGTAAGATGAACCAGTAAAGTCAGTGAAAAGCAGAATAAAAATGGATAATTTTCACTTCCAGGAGTAAAAAGTCCTCCTCAGTAAAGGCCAGATAGACACAGATGAATCAGGGTACTGTGTTGTCTGGTCTCGCCCCTATCATTACAGCACCTGCAGAAATACAGAGGATAAGAGGACAGGCAAAGGAGAGAGTAAGAAAGAAGATCAGCACAAGTTTATCCCCAGTTTCTGGCCTGAGACTATATATGGGAGCAGCCAGGAATATTGAGAGGGCAGTGGGCACTGTGGCAGCTCCCACCATGAGCTGCCTACTCTAAGAAAGGGAGAGGGCAACTTCACCCAAATAACACAGCAAAATATTCTTTTCCTGCTCTGATGGAGGGCTGCTGGATTTTTAGAGATAATCTCTCCCGCCCACTGCACTGCACTCTGAGGAGCCTGTACCTGAAAAATAAACATCTATAAAAATCTGTGAGCTGGAATCAGATCTCTGAGAATCTCATCTACAGTTTTCCTGTTCATGACAAAAAAATTTTTTGTTTCATTTTAAGCTTTCATTTAAAATGTCCTTTTAGTTGAGCTAATGACTTAAAACAAGATTTTATCCAAGACCCTATATGGTTCATGTTTCCATAGACTTCCCTGAAACACAGATGGTCACCTGCTAGTCACTGAGGAAAGGAACACTATCAAACATTATTCATAATCGTTTTTCTCAGAAAAATAGGCCACACATGCAGAGTGTTTAAGTGTAGGAACAGCTTACCTGAAATGCAGGGGGTCCAGCACCAAGTTAAATAAATCGACAGCAACAACTGCCCCGAGGCTGCTCACCTGCCCCAGAAGGACTCGGGTTTTTCGACTCAGGCTCTCTTTTAAATCCAATGACACAGATGTTCCTTACCCACAGCATGCCAAGCAGTTGGTTGTTATCGGCAGCAGTTTGCTTTTGAAATTGCTTGTTCATTATTGACTCAAGCTGTTAACGCTACTAGATCATGCCTTAATGATATTTGGAGAGAGCTCCGTGTAATTCCCAAACTGAAGAAAGCCACCTTGGCACAGCTTAAGCTCTGGACAGATTTAGAGAGTCTGGAGGCACCTGTGTTATTGTGAGGTCAAAAAAAAAAAAATAAATAAATCAAGAGTAATTTAAAGTGGTAGTAAAGATTGCAGTAGTAGTTTGAAGATTTACCTATAAATTAAGATAGTCTTTCCCACCTGTCCGAAAGCGAAACTGAATTGCCCCTGGCGCTCGGCCGCAGCCGCGGCTCTGTCCCAGGAAGCCTCTAGGGGCCCGGCTGAGCCGTGCGGCTGCAAGGAACGGAGGCTTCAGCAGCACCCGGATGTGGGATTCCACAGCGACAAATCACAGGGGGAAATATGCACCGGGACACCAAGGTTCAGCGTGCTTTTGTTCCCTATACTGACTTCACGTTCCCAGAGAGGAAAAAAAAACCTGCCACAAGTAGCACAGCCACATTTAAGACAAGTTCAGATCAGCTACAGAGCTAACATAATCAGAAGATAACCATATCAAAGCTACGTTAACTAGATACTCTAGGTTTTTATAGCTTTACTAACATTATTCATATAATATTTTCCTGCTAAATGAGGAGCTTTTAAAAACATTTCCCCTGCTACTAAATATAGTTCAAGGATGTCATCCTCTAAGCTTCTCTCAAGTATGTACAACGGTTCATTAATTTGCTTGGTATTAAAGTCTGGTTTCTCAGCTAAGCTAAAAAAAGCTGTGAAAATATATAGAGTCCATAAATAGAAATTTCAATAAAAGACAGATAAAGGGTGCAGTGAATGTAATACTGCCACCTATCAGAGAGAAATCAAATTTCTTCTCTAAGAAATTGATTAAATCGTCCAACTAACTTCCAAACCAACTTTTTTGAGATTAAAGTGATCAACTTCTTAAGCAGTGAAAACCATATAGTAGCAGTAATAAGAAATTCACTGAAATGTTGGGAAAATTAGTGTAAACCAGACACCCAACTTACTAATATCACCAAAGCTGAAGGTCTGATTGTGAGCTTCAGCAAAGTGCTAGTTTTCATTCTGAGTATTTTAATCTATCGCATGATGACTCTTCCAGCTGTGCCAGACACTGCACAGAAGGAAGTTCAGTAAACATCTATAAGATGTCCTTGCCCATTGTAGTGCACAGACAAATTTAATTTTCCTTTACTTGTCTGTGTAAAGGTTAGATGTTTATATCAGATAGTGATCCCACTTCCTCTCTTTAGGAGAGCTGGGTTGAGAAGCAGCTCTAGAGGTACTTCAGTGTTTTTATCTTGTGTACCTATCTCAAATTTCTATTAGGCGTCAACAGGGCTATACTCAGAATGGCTCTTCTCTTTTTATTACATGACAGAAAACAGTTGCAAAGAAAACAAAATGTTTCTGCTATACTTTCTACTTCGAGATCTCTTTAAAATGTATTCTGCAAGTCACTATTACAAAACTGCTTAAGGAAAGAATAAAACACACAGCAGAAATTTGGCAGAGTAATTTCTAGTCTTACCAACTCTCCTGATACAGAAGCTACTTGAGAAAACAAAGAATTCTCCGTATTACTACAAGCCTTGTAACTAACCATAATATGGTGCTGTTTCCCTGTTTCATCTGGTACCTATGGGAAATAAAACTGCAATACTACAATATTCTTCAAAGGAATAACTCAGCAAAATGTTACCTACTGTTACCTATCTAATCTGACTACTTTCTTCTAAAATACACTGTTGAACTTAAAGATTGGTGTCTTTAGCCAGTTTTATGTCAAGATAGCTCCACTGAAACCAACAAAGCCTTTGATATCAAGCTTCTGTTATTTTATAGAAGCTATGAGATGTCATGAGGGTAGGTCATATTGGTTCATACATGGCTGAAGGTATTTGTAATAAATTGAATGTTAAGGTGTGTTTTGCTAACTCTTTGATTCGAAAGTGTCCATTCTTTCAGGTGAAGGAATTGAAAAGGAAAATCTGAGCTGGGCAAGAGTTCTGTAGCTCTAGCTTCCTTCAATACAAGTTCATTGGCTCTAGTGCTTCTGACTCTGAGGTTAATCTTAGGATTCTTTTTAACATAATTTACAGCATATAGTCAAAAGTATATTTAATCGAATTGCACATAAGATCTTGAATTATATTGGTACATTGCACTGTCTATTCTGATTAGTGTTCTTCCCATGAGCACAGCAGTTTGATGGAAGAAATGTCTGAAGTGATAGAAGAACATACTCTTAAAAGAAGTGAACCTAATCCAAATGGAACTCTAACTGCAATTGGATTTAAAACTTGTGGAGTGTGTCTGGCCTGTGGAGTCAGAATCACGGAGTGAAAAAAAGAATTGGCAAAGGAGAATTCAATCAATATTTTCCACATTAAAACATCTTATGGTATCACTGTGGCCAAGTTATTTCTATGCATTTCTTAGCTGAGCAGTCTAACTCAGGCGTGCTCTTTCGAGAATGCATCGAATTTAAACTTTGGTGTCCGCTGTCTGGAAACGCTGCTGGCTGAGCCATCCACCGCACCGAGTCAAAGTATCTAACAACCGCACAGACTTCAAAATGGCACGTACATAAGGAAACTGTTACCTGCTAGATACTGGCCTACATTTACTTCTTACTGCAATTTTCGCTTTTATTTTTGCAGGCAAACCCTTACTTTAACTGACAAGAATCTGTATCCAAGAACCTGTATCCCATCATCGTTACTTTGACCATCCGTTCTTACGTTAGCCCACGTCAGCCCTTCCCCTCTCCCGGCGCCGGCTACAGTCCATTCATTGCCCTGTTAAAACCCAGCGAAGCCTTTCGATTTCTTCGCACTTAATGTTTATAAATGTCACGCTCTGGTTGATTCCCGCGGGCTGCGAGGAACGCCGGCCGGAAAGCGCCGCCTCCCTGCCCGCGCGGGGCACCATGGGGATCGTAGTCCCCGCGCGGGGCACCATGGGGATCGTAGTCCCCGCGCGCGGCACCATGGCGATCGTAGTCCCCGTGCGCGGCGCTGGGCGGGGCGGGGCGGGGCCATCGCGCTCAGCGCGCGCTGCTTGAAAGCCCCGGCAGCCGCCGCGCCGCACGGCTGAGCCGAGCCGAGCCGGGCCGGGCCGAGCCGAGCCGAGCCGGGCCGGGCCGAGCCGAGCCGAGCCGAGCCGAGCCGAACCGAACCGAACCGAACCGGGCCGAGCCGGAGGAGCCGCGAGTGCCCCAGCGAGGCGGGGGCCGCATCTCCTCGGGCCCTCTCTCGCCCCGCTCCCCGCGCAGTGCCGGCCTGCAAAGCGGTCCAGCTGCCATTGGGCAGGCGGCCCCGAGCCGGGATGCGTGGGGACACCCGCGGGAGCTTCTCGTGGCCCTGGCGCGGCCCAGCGCCCCGTCCGTGAGCGGGCCGGACGGTCCTCGGGCGAAGATCGAGAACACAAAGGGCTCGGCTTTGTGTTCGCCCCTTTCCTTTCCCCCCGCTCTGGGGCAGCATGGGGATCCAGGGCCTGCTGCAGTTTATCAAGGAGGCTGCCGAGCCTTCCCACGTGAAGAAGTACAAAGGGCTGACGGTGGCGGTGGACACCTACTGCTGGCTGCACAAAGGCGCCTATGCCTGTGCTGAGAAGCTGGCCCGAGGAGAGCCCACGGATATGTAAGTCTTTGTTACCTTGAAGTCTCGGCCCTTTTGCAAACGAGAGTTTTGTTAACTTGGCGTTTCTTGAACTAAAAACAAAGTTACGGTAGTTTCTCTTGTTACTATTGCTGCTGAATTCTGAGTTGAAGTCTTCAGAAATGGAAATTTTTGGCGATAAATAAACGGCTTTCCAGCTGTGCAAAATAAAAAAAAAAAAATTAAAGTATATATTGGGGAAAAAACCCCCAAAATATTTTTTGGTTAGAATACCCAAGGTTGTGTCAGGATTTTTTTTTCCTAGCATGTCTCACTCTCAACTCTAATTTCTCTGATGAAATTCTGTACCTGCAATTCTTTAATTTCAAATTTAATGTTATTTTCAGACGCCTTTTTTGTATGCAAAGAGAATTTTTAAATACTGCTGTGGCAAAGGTTGTAATGATGCCAAGAAATTTTGAGATATGTGTTGTGCTCTGAATAAGATGTAAGACTTTTTTGCTTAACATACTATGTTTTTAGTTAAAGTAGTTTTTTACGCAGTTATATTTCTAGGGAAGGAAATAGACAAGAACTGTGGTCATATTTCAGGTTCTACCTTTGATCAGATTTGCATTTCTGTCCCATCTCTGGAAATGTGGGTTGAGCTCTTGTTTTAGATTGGATATAGGTGAGGTTGGAAGGGGTCACTGGATGTCATCTCATGCAGGTTCCCTTAGAACACATTACTCAGGGTTATGTCCAGATGGCTTTCAAATATCTCCAGAGAAGGAAGAGGCTTAAGAACCTCTCTGCCCTACCTGTTTCAGTGCTCGGTTACTTGCACACTTAGGAAGTTCCACTTACACTCTAGTGGAATTCCTGCGTTTTGGTTTCTGCCTGCTGCCTCTTGTCCTGTTGCTTGGTACCACCCGGGGGACCTTGGATCCATCAAATGTTTGATTGGAAGCAATAGAGAGTTGGTGCTTTGCAAATGGATTCAAATATTTACTGCTGCTTGTGTCAATTTGAAGAACTGTGGACTTTCAATCCAACCCTGCCTAGAAGGTAGTGGAGGTTCCTCAGAGTCCTGAGAATAGGATACACTTCAGTTAAAGAAAAAATTGACTGTCAGGAGAAATATTCCTAGTCAAAGAAAATTTTGGAATGGTTGAATTTGAATACATGTGTACTTTATTGGCAAATCTTGTTTCTGTGCACATATGATCCTGGGCTGGCACCTTAACTATAGTGTAGAGTCCTTTCATACTTTAAAATTCATCAGAATGAAAGTATTATATAGCTACTTGCTATTTGCAAAGAATCAGTTATTTTGCAGTAGCTCCAAATGCAATTTTTTTCAGTGCTCACATCCTTGCATTCTAAATGCTTCTAAATCCCTCTTTCTTTCTCCTCCCTTCCTCTGTTGATGAGGTTGCTCTTGCTGTTTTAAACAGTGTCCTTAAAATAATAGAAAAATATTTTATCTTGAGCATCACTGCAATGTATTTGCTTTGTGTTTGCAGCAGTTATTAGATTTTGGTTCTGTGCTGTTGGTAAAATTATCTCATACAGATCTGTAGAAATAGCAGGTAAGGTCTGAGGCAATAAATAACATCTGGAATGCCTGAGAAATATTTTTTCAAGGGATAGGCTTTGAAAGCAGTGGTGTGTTGCCTCCTGGACCACATAACATCTTCACTGTTTGTACAGAAGGGGAACTTTTCTGTCTTTTGGAATATTTTCAGTGCTGTGCCTGTATTTCTGGTATGGGAAGATAGATTTGTATGTCTTGTCCATAGGATATATCCATTTTCTGGAGAGAAGAATGGGAAGTTCTATTAGGAGAGATTAAATAACTCCATCACTTCCAACTCAGAAAGTGGATTTAGTCTGCCTTTCTGGGGAAAGGTCATATACTGTGCTTGTGTGCTTCCTGTTTCCCTGGCCATTATGAATTGAGTTGCTGAAAGTAAAGACACAATCCATGTTTTAACTGGTCAAGTTTTGGTCAGTATTGAATCCTCGTATAGAAAAATCAACTGAATTATACTTGAATTCTTACTTCATTTTGTCCAGGAGAGAGGAGCAGTCATCCCAGTTCTGAATTGGGAGGTGGATTTTTTCTCTTGGTAAAGAAGCCAACTAAACTGCATTCAAGTGTTCTTAGTTTTTTATGATACTGGGGGAATATACAACCAGTTATGATTTTTGAATAGTTAGTCCTAAACTTACAATTCTCCTTTCCTGCAACTGGAAAATATGTAATAAACTTGTGGTTAACAAAGTTTATCTCTCTTTTCTTACTTTTATTATTGTTGATGCAGTTATGTAGTTTTCTGTATGAAACTTGTTCATATGCTCCTCTCATTTGGAATTAAACCAATTTTGGTATTCGATGGATGTACTCTGCCCTCTAAGAAGGAAGTGGAAAAGGCACGACGAGAGTAAGTACTGACCTGTATTGATTTGCAAGCAAAGCAGTTTCATCACTACAGTAAAAATCAAAAACCCTCAAACTTCAGCTAGGAAGTAAGCTCTGGTAAACCTTCCTGCAATATAGTGTGATGTTTTTTCATTTACATCTAAAATCGTACAAACTTCTTAGAGGTTTTATTCCAAAAATAGAAAGCACTTCATAAATGAAAGCCATTTTACAGAGGAAGGAAGTAAACCTTTGAGCAGTAGTTCCTGTAATGCATTAGAGGCTTTTACTTTACCCATACTTGTGATCTCTGGACAAAAATATTTTTTCCTAATATAATTTTATTTTAAAATAACACCCCTTTCCTTATCTTTCTCTACAACTAACAAGATAAACTGGTTTCAAATTTGGTTTCAGGTCCCTATAAATGGGACTTTTCACTGAAGCTAAGAGAATTTTTCAGTAATGGCTGTTATTTATGAATTCTCATGAGACACTTCATGTGCTTCTTTCAGCATGAACAATTTCCGATTTATGAAATTAAGTAAATTCGGTCTTCTGTCCTCTAAATCAATAAGTATCTAGTGTCAGATACTCCCAACTCCCATTGAATCTATTCTACTGCAAGATGAGTCAGTGCATTTCTTCTTTTACAATGCTGATTTCAGTTCCTATTTGTCACTGTTTTCTGAGAAAATATTATCAATTTCAACATTCAAATCTAGTTGTCCTTGTCAGAGCAATGACCTCATTATTCCTTTGTTTTAACAAATTATACAGTAGCCCAGATTTGGAAGATGTTGCAATTTTCCCCCCTTTCTTACCTGTCTCTCTTAGTCCCTTCTGCTGTTTGTTCTTTTAAGTAAAAATAATCTGAGATTGGTGGATATTTTTGTCTTTCTTTTAGGAGGCGTCAAGCCAGCCTTCTGAAGGGGAAACAATTGTTGCAGGAAGGGAGACTGTCAGAAGCTAGAGAATGTTTTGGGCGCAGTATAAATATTACCCATGCTATGGCTCATGAAGTTATTAAAGTAAGTTGTCTATTGATAATGCCAGTTTTAAAAAAATCGCTGTGATTGGTAGCATATCCTACTCTGCATCTTTGTGGCTACATCACTGCCTCTTCTATATAGGAAAGAAAAGTATTCCCACCTGCTTAATCTCTAATTGTCCTGCATATTATTGGATTGTGTTCAGCACAATTAACAAACTTGAAGTTTATTATGCCCATTTGTATAACTAATAATGATGTGTCAAACAAAACACATCTCTTTTTACCACTATGAACTGAATTTGATAACACGCCTTTTACTTTTGCAGCAAAAAAAAAAAAATTCTTTTCCCTTGTCTAGTTTCTAAGCATAGACTACAGAAAAAAAATTGGCTAATTAAAAATTGTTCAAGTAGTTTTTTGCTATACTTTCAATGCAGTCATGGGGTCTTTATGAAAACTACTAAGTTTGTTATAGTACTGTTCTCCTTTGCCTAGAATATAACTTGTGTGCGTTTGAAGCTGTCACCTGTGGTCAGATGCAGTGGCAATAATGTTATAGGAAAAGATATTTTTGTAAACCAGTGTATATAGATCTAAACTGCTTAAAAGCTGAGGTTTTGACTGTTTAATATTGGACTCTCACTGGGGGCAGGATGGGTATGTGATTAAAAAGATCATGGTTTTGGCTTTTTTAAAGGTTTTTATCCTTTCAGATCTCTTAAGGTAATTACTGAAAATTAATGCAAAGTACTTGTATGCTTCTTGTTTTTGTACAGGCTGCACGAGCCCAGGGAATTGATTGTATTGTTGCTCCTTATGAAGCTGATGCTCAGCTGGCTTATCTTAATAAAATTGGCATGGTTCAAGCTATAATTACAGAAGACTCTGATCTTTTGGCTTTTGGATGTAAAAAGGTATGGAAGAAAATACTAACAGCCTTTACCTCTTGCTGATATCTGAAAAGCAGTTTGAAGTTGCCAAATATGTTTGATGTATGGATTTACTCTTCTACAGCAAATGTGGGAAACAGGAGAGATGAGAATAGCGCTTTGCCTCTCTTGTTTCCACCAAGTGCAATGAACCACCTTATATGGGTGAAAATTATTGTTTTCACTTCCTCTTAATTTCCAGGTGTTTCTGAAAATTGACAAGTTTGGAAATGGACTAGAGATAGATCAAACTCGACTAGGAAATTGCAAGCAACTTGGGAATGTATTTACAGAAGAGAAATTCCGCTATATGTGTATTCTTTCTGGTTGTGACTACCTCCCTTCAATTCATGGAATTGGGTTAGCTAAAGCATGCAAGTTATTAAAATTAGCCAACAATCCAGATATTATAAAGGTAAACTCAGTTTTGCTTTGTATTTTGGTTTTTGTGAGCCTATATACTGTAATTTTTACTTAACACTGAATTGAAAATATGAAGGGTTCTTGACTTCCTCTGTTTTGAGGAGAATACTAAAAAGTATTTTTTACCTGTGCTTAACAAGATGCTGAACTAAACTTACTCAAGTGTTGAAGCTGTTATATATTTATAGGAAACATACCAATGTAAACTTAGGTAAAGAATTGTTTTAATCCTTTGAGGATATATTCTGTTTGAAGGGAAACCTGATTTTTTGTAAGACTTTGATTTTTTATTTTTTTTTTGGCCTCTCATTCCTCGATCTTCTGCTTCTGCAGATGAGTTATTAGAACTGCTCAATGAGCTGTTACTTTTGTATAAGTACAGATTTATCTGTGTGGAGGAGGGGCAGAGATTGGGAGTCCTATCTAATGACATAACATATGGATATGGACATTTCTATATTAAAAACACTAGGAAGAAAAGTGCGATATGATGCAAAACATTAATATAGGGTGAGTTTTTTCTTGTCTAACATATGAAAATAAAAAAGATCTAGTGTTAGGAAATACAGAGGCTAAGAGGGTGAGAATAACTTCTTCTGTGTGTGTAGTAAGGGAGTAGAGAGGTTAAGAGCCAATAAGAATCCTTCATGGGGCTGTCCTGGAGGCAGGTAAATCTAATCCAGAAAGGCATTTTAATATGCAGTTTAATTAATTTAGTGTGTTACCTTCTTTCTTAAATTACTTGTGTGTTTTAGTGTCTTATTTTTTTCTCTCACAGACAAGGAACTATGATTTTTAATTTTAAAATGTTTTGCATCATATAGAGCAGGCATCAAAGCAACTGGTTTGGCTTTTGAGGAAGTAAAAGGGGAACTTTGAACTTTTCCCATGCAAATCATTATTTGCTTAATGTATCTCTGAGCAAAATTCCAGGGTTTATTCTGGTTAGTTTTGCTTCTTTTTTTCCCCGTTATAAGAACACTCATGTATTGCTTATATGTCCTGAAAATATGAACAATAAACGTTTGTGCTTTAGTTTAAATAAATATACCTTAAGGAGATCATCTGTTTTTCTGATCACTTTTTGTATTGATTTACTTATTGAAGGAGATATAAAATTTGAATTGTGTTATTTATGTAATTGTAGACAGTTTGAGTGGGAAAATAATGTACAAAGTTCTATTTTATTTCCTTCCCCTGTTTGAGTTGAATCTGCATGTTGCAGTAGGACACTTATTCTATGTTTAATTACAAGAAAAGACAATTGATAATTGAAATGTATTTAACCTTTCATGTGACCTATTAAAATGAAACAGTGCAGTAATTTCTTTTTTTGACAGGTTATTAAGAAAATGGGGCAGTACTTGAAGATGAATATAACAGTATCAGAAGAATACATAGAGGGTTTTACACGAGCTAATAATACGTTCCTGTATCAGTTAGTTTTTGATCCTGTTGACAGAAAATTAGTTCCTCTGAATGCATATGGAGATGATGTTGATCCAGAAACACTGACTTATGCAGGACGGTATCCTTTGTGTTGAAACAGCAGAATGAGGAAATGAGGGTGGGCTGATGTGCTATCTTACAATTTTCATTGCATCTGTGGTGTACTTAGATTATTTTACTACATCCCTGCTTTGACTAAAGCCTGGCTTTTCTGCAGTCTTAAACTTTTGTGGGGATTTTCTTCTTTTCTCCTTTGCTCTGATTTTAATAATTTTTTTGAAAGTGTAGGAGGTAACTAAATGACCTGTTATTGATATATCATTTTAGGCAGAAGTTATTGATCTGGTTGTTTCCTTTAAAAACCAAATTGTTAAATACAGTTTAAATATAAACTGACTGCTGTATGGCTGTCATGACTTTCTACCTGTGTTGTGTTATAATCTTTTCCAGTTTAGTTCTTGCAGTTTGTGCTCAACTCAGTCTCTAATCTTAGCACTTCCTGTTTCACCAGACCTCTTGTCCTATAGAAAAGATAGCATTTTGCCACATCTGTGCAATATAAATTTCAACATGGAAGACTGGGAAAATGAAGGAAGAGAGGGGATAGTTAAAGCAGTTTCTAGCTTTGTACGTTCAAGCCATCTAATTTCTGGCATTTGCAGAAATTTGGAAGGAAAAGTTATTGCCTCTTCTACTGGTAACTGAAGGATTTAATTTTGACTTTCGTGATTTGCTAAAGACTGCAGATCTATTACAATTGCTGTTATATCAGATGGAGCCTGGTGTAGTAATATTTATCCTT
This sequence comes from Thryothorus ludovicianus, assembly GCA_013397245.1. Lineage (NCBI taxonomy): Eukaryota > Metazoa > Chordata > Aves > Passeriformes > Certhiidae > Thryothorus > Thryothorus ludovicianus. The sequence goes on from VZTB01007492.1 coordinate 35,585, forward strand.
TGAGTTAATATTCTAGCCATGCTTTTTAGCCAAGAAATGAGAAAGCAGCTGGTGCAGTAGTTGAAATATAATGTTATATTCAGATATTTTCCTTTACTATGATGGGAACAGACATGTTGGTGATGATACTGCTTTTCAAATTGCTATTGGCAATATTGATATCAATACAATGGAACAAATCGATAACTATAACCCTGACACAACACAGGTAACATCTTTGTTATAAAGTTAGATGTTGAGAATTTGATGTGGGTCTGAATGTTAATGTGGAAATGTGATTGAATATTATCCACAAATGAATTGTCAATGAAAGCTATTCTAGTATTACAGAAACTGTGTGCTCCCACATAATTCTCACTCTTTTTAAAGGTAAAGTTTTATTTTTCATGGCATTTGACTTTAATATCTGTTTTAAGTTCAGACTCTTTTGGTAAGTCCTTAAATCTGCTTACAGAAGTAATTGGTTTAAAGAGAAGATTGCAATGAGTTTTGGATTTCTTCCAAGAATAATCCAAAATTATTTGCCGTATAGAAATAAATTTTAAACTTTATATTTGTCTGAGATGAGCAGTTACTCACTTGTGCCATCTTGAAATGAAGACATCACGGGAGCACAACAGAAATTATGACAAGCATGAAAATTGTGGGAACAAAAAAAAGATTTATATAGAGTATGTCACTAGATGTACAAATGTCAACATTTCCTTCCTTATATGCTATAAGTCAGGAAATCATATATAGAAGGCAAGATTATAAACCTATGGCTTGGTTTTTAATTGTGTTTTGTAGCCTGTGCAGCAGAGAAGTTGTGGCTGGAATGACCAACGTGATAATCATGTCAACAGCATTTGGAGCAGAGAATACAAGTTTGGCCCCACTGAAGATCCTGCTCCTCCTAAAATGCATTTCCCAGAGAAACTAATAACCAAAGGCATGGAGAAAATAATTAGTGTTAAAGGACTAAAGGTTGCAGGAAAAGAGCTCTTGGCAAAAAGACCGAGGAGTGGTATGTTTATATTAAATAAGTATATGAATAACAGTAGAAGGCTGTGGGAAAAGAAAGGATTTTATCTTGTACTTATGGTATGAGGCTTTAAAGGCTTAACTCTTGAATGTTATTGTCTGTATTCTATTTTCAACAAGCTGCAAGACCAACAAGCCATGATATTAAAGCCTAGGTAATGATTAAGGATGACAGCAAACTTTCAACAGGACTTGATTTTAACTTTCTTTGATTTGCTATAAAACTCTGGTTGTTTCAATTTCAAGTTATGTTTAATATAATCTGTATTATTATATAGTTTTGGTTTTAATTTCTATCTCAGAATGGCTTATGAAGAAATTAAAACAGCCTGGTTTTCCTAGCATTGATATTAGGCCAGATAGAAAACATAAAAAATGTTTTCTGTACTCAGACTATGCTGTCTCTGTCCCTTGTATAGGTGCCCTTTATGCCAACTTTTTCACATTCTCTAGTGCATCTGTGATATCTTCCATGAGTTATATGTGCTCAAATAAACTGTGAGCTTGTAATAGAAGGGGCACTTCTTTGTTCCTATTGTGCTTTGTATTAAGTGTTTTCCTCTGCTTCCTTTTCTTTCTGATTATACTGCTGGGGCTTTATTTTTTCCCTTTGTTACTCCTGGCATCTTCCTATTCCTTTGCTTATCAAAGTCTGTAGGTACTTCAGCAACCTGCCTTTAAATCAAATGTAATTTCATTGTAGTTGTTCTGTCTTCACTCCATATACATTTTCACCAAGTTATTTTTAGGGCTGTGTTCTAGAAAACAATTAAAGACATCTAAACTCTATTGTCAATAATTTTCTTACCAGACTTTACTAATATTTTTAAGCCTGTTGGAGTAAATATGTGAAGTTTAGTTATCTCATAACTGGTTAATTGTAGAATGTGCTTCTGCAGTGATGCTTAAATTCTCTTTAGATTCAGAAGAAATCTCAGATGGAGATCTATTGAAGCAATATTCATTTTCAAAAACAAAAAGAATCAAGAAGGAGAATGATAATGGTGGTCAAGCACAAAAGAGTGTGTCAGCTTTACAAAGCCTTGATTCTCCAGGAGTTTCCATCACTCAAGAAAGCTCTAACTCCCTACCAAGAGTTAGAAATAAATTTGCTTCCTTTTTACAAAGGAAAAACAAAGAGAAGGATGCTGTAGTTGTTCCAGGAACAAGAAGCAGGTACGCTTATGTCATGTATTTTCATAAGTAGCAAAATACTATTTGCTGTTCTGCTTGCTAAAATAGCCTGAATATTAAAAATAGGAAAAATGCTACCTCAAATTTTTTATGCAGCTGTACTTGATCTCAGCCAAGATGGTGGATCCTTTGTGCTAGGCATGCTATCTATTTGTGAGACAGATAATGCTCATTTTTTACTACAGAAGCGAAGACTGAGACTATTCATAGAATCATAGAATGGTTTGGTTTGGAGGGGACCTTAAAATCATCTCGTTCCAACCCCCCTGACATTGTCAGGGCACCTTTCACTAGACCAGGCTGCTCAGAGATCCATCCAACTTGGTCTTGAGCACTTCCAGGGATGGGGCATCTACAGCTTCTCTGGGCAACCTGTTCCAATGCACCAACCTTCTCACATTCACTACACAGTAAAGAATTTCTTCCCAATATCCAATTTCAACTTCTTCAGCCTAAGATCATTCCCTCTTGTCATATCACTACATGCCCTTGTGAAAAGTCCCTCTCCAGCTCCCCTGTAGGTACTGCAAGGTGCTATAAGGTCTGCCTGGAGCCTTTTCTTTAGGCTGAACATCCCTGACTTTCCCATCCTGTCTTTGTAGGAGAGGTGCTCCAGCTCTGTGATCAATTCTCTCAAGAAAATATTCAATATCTGTGGGCATCAAAATTAATTAGGAATTGGCTGGTAAAGGACATGTGACATACCTCAAAAAAACAAGAGTAGCTACTTTGTGGTAAACATGTAAGCAATGAATGCATGGACTTAAGTTGACAGGGCTTTTTGTTTGTTTCAGTAAAGCTAAACCTGGTCATAGTCTATGACAAATACCTGTTCTTATCCCATCCCATTCAGCTGACACTGCTGATCTCTGCAGCAGCACCTTGAGAACAAGGACTTTGTTAGGTTTGGTTTTTTTTATTTCATCACGTTTGGCCACAATTACTTAAATTTGTTTTACAAAACACTATCACAATTAAATCTATTATTGTGCAATCTTTATCTTAAATAATCTGAATGTTTTTGAGCAGTGCAATTTTACAGTGCAGTCTTAATATCTTAGTTTTGAAGCACACCTTTCTGAACTTTTTTTTATTGCATCAAAAATTAAGAGTTGCCACTGATGGCAGGTTCTTCCCTAAATCTGTGCTCAGTATTCTCAAGAGCAGTTGCTATAGCATAGAAAAAAAGTAGTAAGGTTCTATTTTCCTTGATAAGTGTGCTGAAGTATTTCACTAGTAGCTTTATCATTGTTATTCTTCAATTTTGTCAGATTTCTAGATATTTCTCTTTCAGGTGAAAAATCTTAGTATTTCAGTCAAAGAATGCCATTTTTACAGAAGCTTTTTCCTTCTTTTTTTTTTTTTTTCTTGCTAAACATTTTCCTGAGGGACTTTTTCCATTGCCAGAATAATTTGCCTGCAAGTATACCTTGAAAATAAAATAGATAAATACAATGGTTGGCAATGGCATGCTCATTTGCATAACTTTCTTTCCCCTTACCTTCACCTTTTTTTTTTCTTTTTTAGGTTTTTCTGCAATGATGCAGTTATGTTTGACAGTACAGCAAAGAAAGAAGACGGTGATCTGACTCAAGATGCTGAGCAGGATTGCCAGAAACAGGAAGTAAAACATGTAGCTGAAGACGTTTCTAGGTTTTCAGAAACTGAAAAAACATCACAGACTGTCTCTACACCTCCTGGAGAAATGCAGAAAAGTTGTTCCCAATTGTTTAGCAGCCTCAAAAGTAACTCAGGAGATCTTAGTCCATCTCATATTGTATTTTCACAGCAGTTTCACCAGCAGAGAAACAACTGCATTGTACCCCAGGAAGATCAGATTAATGGGGCATTATGTGATGAACTGGAGGAAGAGTCCTCCCCCTTAATAGAGCTGGAACAGTCATCGCAGTCTCTTGGGTCTTGTGAGCCATCAGAATGCAGTTTGGAGTCTTCAGAAATCCTACAAGTGTCCAACAACAGCTCAGGTGCAATGGTAAGAAAATTAGACATAGTTTCAGGATTTGTTTTCACTTTAAATTATAAAAGAAATTATACAGTGAAGTCTCCTTTTCTGAATGGTGGCCTAGAGATGATGTAGCTTATGCTAACAAAACTTGGCTCTAAATAGAATCACAGAATGATCATGTTCCTGTCAATGCTTAACATAATTGTACAGAATAGATTGACATACTAGCTTAAATAAAATCTGTTCTCTGCTTTTAGTTTGTCTTGAGTCTTTCTGCTGCTATCACTGCAGTGCCTCATAGAACACCTGGTGGGCACCCTTTTGTTCTCTGCTTTTAGTCCCTGAAGTGCTTTCAGAAGCATATGCATGCCTTTGTAGTGTTGCTTGCTAAAAGCCCAGGTTTTTGTATGAGTTCTTAGAACTGCTGAAAACATTATATTTTAAAGTATATACATGTAGATATGGAAACATATATTGTGTTTACAAAAAGACAACTTGTTTTAAAATCAGATCAATTTTCTCTTGAAGGAATCTGATTCAAAACTGAATGATGATCGATGTTCTCGGTCTCTGCTGTTCTCTGCTGTTCAAACTAACAAAAAAACTACAATCATAAAGACCAAGGTAAGAATTATTTTAATTTTATGAGCTTTACTAAACTCTAAAAATCAGTTTCTACGAGTTCATTTTAGAACTTGTAATGAAAGACTTAAGTAATGCCAGTGTTGGCAAGACAAAGCTACATTCTTGGTCATCTACCCTGGAGCTGGGGTGAAATATAAGCACTTATGATTGATAACAGTTGCAATTTGTTAGGGGATTTTAAATGCTTCTGTGTGAAGTAAGCCAAGGCAAAGCAAGAAAACCCACTTCAGGTTTTATGATATAAATTGCAGTAATGTTCACAGTCCAGATACAGTCACTAGATACAACTGTAATTTGACTTCTGTGTTTTCTTGAGTGTCTAAGAATAAACTTCCATTCCTTGTCTTTGGAACATTTCTAAGAGCCTAATATATTTGTCTAGTTGATTACAAACTTCCAAGACTTTAACAGTTCTGACTCCTTAGGTGTTGCCATTAGAAGTGGTCAAAAAGTGAATAAATAAGAGGCAGATGTTTTCATCCTTCTATGTATGCCCCTACTAGGTTTTCTTGTAGACAGACTAAAAATCGAAAGCTTCTCTCTGCTGGACAAGAATACCGTGTGTTTTGTAAAATAGTGACATCTTGTGGTTTTTGTTAGGAACTTATTTGTTAAAGAGAAATTAACATTCATATTTTGAAGCATTAACATTTTTCCTGCTTTTACTCAACAAGCCTGAGCATGGAAATCATCCTGGCATTCAGAATTTTTATTACTTCAGTTTTAAGGCTGTATTTAATATGTTTTTCATAATTTTGTTCACCTTAGAAGGTATATGGGGAGAATGAATATATTAAATATTGAGGGATCACATTATGGAAGTACTGATGTAATGTAAGCATCACGTGAAAACAAAATTTCAGCATGCTTGGAGCCCTTCAGAAAACAAAAACTGCTGAAAATCTGTGAGGACATTAAGGTCAATTTAAAGCAAGTGGCTAATAGGAGGATTTCCCCCACTTATTTCCATAGCCATGAATTCTCTCCTCTTCCTTTATGTGCTAGTTATAATAATTATAAAGAAAACTGGCTTGGCCAAAAAGTAACCTGACAACAACAACTGAAAGGTCAGTCATATTGTAACTTGGGTCCACCCAGACCCTTGGACTCCTGTGAATTGTAGCACCAGTGAGACCATAGGAGAGAGAAAGCAGAGATAAGGAGCATCACTTTTGGCTCAGTTTTCTTCTGGAATTTATTAAAATCTTGTTAGGATATTTATTAGGATCCTGTAAGTGTAAAACAAGGTAAGTGTTTGCTGGTGTTAAATACAGTAGAAGATCCAAAGGGGAAAATGAGTTACAGATCTAGGGAAGAAGCAGTTAATCATCCAATGCATAATTTATTCTGACTTTGGTAAGCTGAATATCAGCTATGTAGATTTATTTGGAGAAATATAATAACTGGGGGAGGCAATCTGAAAAATTTGTCAGCTCTTATTGTGATTCCAATCAAAAAATGTGAAGTGCTACCTACTCAATTCTAATATCAAAACTAGTAGAACATTTTTACTGACAAATGCCTATGTGATACTAAGCTTCCTGAGACCTCAAGTTTTTTTCTGTGATACTATTTCAGCTGTGGTTTTTACTGCTAATTATTTTTCACTATTGCTGTGAGCTCAGCCAAGAGGCTAATACTGATAATAGAACAGAATATTCTTCTCTGGCTTTAAATTTTTTAGCAGGTGTTCACCATACTGCTTTGCCTACTTTTGGGTTAGTAAAATTAAGTTATAATTCTGATGTAATTCAGTACTACAGGGATACATAGGATTTGGGTGCCTTCACATGCTGCAAAAAGACCAAGGTGATTGATTAAAAAGCAAAGTACTTTAAAGCAGTCCATTTCAAGATTTCATTTTATTCTTCCTGTTATTCCTGTTCCAACTTTTAGCTTACATTCTAAACACTTTTTTCCCCTCCTTGGGGAAAAAATTATCTGCTTAATATGATTTGGTAGAAACAATAATAATTTTAATAATAAAATCATAGAATCAGTAAGGTTAGGAAAAAAACGTTTGCAGTCAGGTCTAGCTGTCAGCCCAGCACTACCACGTTCACCATTGAACTGTATCCTGTAGTGCCATAACTACACAAGCACTACCACGTTCACCATTGAACTGTATCCTGTAGTGCCATAACTACACAAGCACTACCACGTTCACCATTGAACTGTATCCTGTAGTGCCATAACTACACAATTTTTGAACCCTTCCAGTGATTGTGATCCTGCCACTTCTCTGGCTAGCCTGTTCCAATGCTTTACAACCCTTTGCAGGAAGAAATTTTTCCTAATCTCCGGTCTAAACCTCCCCTGGTGCAGCTTGAGGCCGTTTCCTCAATTCCTATTGCTAGTTGCCTGGTGGAAGAGGCCAACTCCCTCCTGGCTGCACCTTCCTTCCCTTCAGGAGGTTGTAGGCAGTGATAAGGTTGCCCCGAGCCTCCTTTTCTCCAGGCTAAATGCTCCCAGCTCCCTGAGCTGCTCATCATCAGACTTGTGCTCCAGACCCTTCACCAGCTCTGTTGCCTGCCTCTAGACTCTCCAGTGCCTCAATGTCTTTCTTGTAGATAGGGACCAAAACTGAACACAGTATTTGAGGTGCAACAAAACATATAACAAATGTGTATGGTGGGGAGATGGCAAAATGCCATGACATTTCAGACAGAACTAAGCTGTGAATTCTCTTTGAAGAAAAGGCTGCTGAGATGTTCCAACTTAAGTCTGGTTGCATTTAAGAGAGAGAGATTCTGGCCAAGCACAGCGTTTCTGAGCTGCTGGTATGGAAACTGGATAAAAAGGTCCAGCTAGGGCTCTAATGATTCTTGGGGTCATTGTTCTGTTACCTGTGCTCTTGCTTATGGCTCCATCTTCATGAAATCTGAGTGTCAGAGGAAGTGATAAACAGGGAGTTGCTTCTCTTAAAATTCTAAAAGATGGCATTACATGAGAACATGACAAATAGTCTTCAAACAGATAAAAAATAATTATTCAGTAGACTTTAAAAATTGCATTCAAAAGAAATGAGTATTTACAACCTTATTATGAAGGAAGCTGGTTTGCCAGTTCTTACACCTGCAATATGTCTTGTGTTTAAGATGCTTTTTTTTAGATTATAGCCTATCTGAATATGCTTTGTTGTGGCATTTCAGATTGCATTATCTCAATGCAATGTAAAACACTTTTTTATTATAAGCTTTGCAGCATGATATTTGTTGCTTGCAGGTTGTCATTTTAACTATGTGTACTGCAATATTGAAACCCCCCAGGTTCCTGGATTACGTAAATGCAGTAATATAAGGTCACATATGGTAACAAAGCTCAAGCCATTGATACCAGCTAAAGTAAGTGGACTAAGCAGGAAACTGTCACCTGTGCAAAAGAGAAAGGACTGTGATACTGAAAATAGGGGGCTGCAATCCACTATTGGTGACCTCTGGAAAAGCTTCCAATTTAAAAGGTGAGTTGCTTTAACCCTTTACTTAGTACACTGCATGCTTTCTTCCCAAGGAAACAATTTTCAGAGCAGACTCTACACATGTTCTCCATACAATTCAATAAGGATAACAGTGCAAGAGTAGATATTTTCTACATACAATTTATAACTTCATAAGCTTGATGTAAACATGAAGCATGATTTTTGGTAAATATGTTTTGATAATTAGTTTTTTCTTACTAACCAGGAAAAACTCTCAGCTAAAATTAACTTACTGAATTTTACTGATAATTTCATTTAGTTTACAATAATGGATATGAAAATCATTGTCATTGTTTGCCATCAAACACCAAACATCATTTCTTGACGTAAAGCAAAAGCTGCATTGAAGTTGCTAAATTTGAGTACATGACTGCTTCTATTTAACTCTGTGTCCCTCACATTTGGAGATGGCTGATTATCAGAAGTGTTCTGCTTTCAAGATGACAGTGAATTGATGGAATATTTCTGTTAGCAGGAGTATCTGGTTACAAGAGACATTCCTGTACATTATATAATGCTGTTGCTTGTGGAGATGACTTGTCTTAATGTTTGAATTTGAAGGGCGATGATTATCTTAAAAAAGTAAAACAGAACCTGAAGTATAGATCTTTTAACTTACACTATCTTGTTGGGCTCAGATAAAAACTCCTGGTGCCAGTTTTTCCAGCATTAAGTAGCAATCTCAACTTTGAATAAATAAGTCTTATTTAAATAAAATTATTTTCACTAATTTGGAACCAAATGTGAGTAGGACAAAAATATTCTTTGCACTGAGTAGTAAATGTTGATATTAGTGAGCATATGTTAATTCAGATGAATGTATTTTAGTAAGTTTGGGCCTTAGGATAGGTTATTAGAAACATAAAACTGATTTCTGTTAATAAAATATGACTTATGGTATTTACATTTTTAGAAATCCTACTTTTTATTATCCTCCTTAGAGGGTGTAAGAATGATTGGCAGTTTCAAGGAGGAACTGAAAGTGTATATTTATTGCTTGACCTCTATTTGGGAATGTCTGACCCAGGGTTGCTTACAGAGAGAAAGTTCATAAATTTGGATTTATCAGAATACAGGCAGATAGAACAGGGTGAGCCTAGGTGGCACTCTCTGCTGGTGGTTGCAAGAGTTGGCTTCCACTATGCACATTTTATCCATCTAGTTTTGGTTGGTTTGTAACCTCGGGGTGTTTATACTGGGGATATATACTTTTCTATTTCTTCTCTGTAAACAATAGTTTATTAGCTTTTAGGGGATTTCTCAATGCATTTCACAAATTGGGTTTTTTACTGCTAGAACTTGCTTTGCTCTTTTTTCTTTTTAGATTTTAAGATGTTACTAAATTAGCCTTACGTTTAACAATTACGTTACCTTATGGCAAATAAATCCTGTGGGACACTAATCTGTTCTGCCTTAATGTCAAGGCTCACAGGAGATTTATTAAAAAACTACACTTATTCAGAAGACTTAAATGTTAAGGAAGCATGTACAGCCCAAAGTAGGATGGGGTACATACAGTGTTTCATAAATAAAGCTAACAGCTATTATTCTGTCACTTTCAGTGAAGTTGTTCAGCTGTACTGAAATTGAAATTAAAACTTTGTATCAGATATTTTTATTTTGTACTTATTCATAGGTGGAGTGGATAGTTGGGTGAGGGGTCATGCTTTGTTTTAACCTGTATATTCTTACTGGCCTGCAGTTAGAAACACAAAATATCATAATGTTCTTCAGTTGTGTTTTGTCTTTGTTTTTTGTCATACAGAGAGTATGAAAAACTTCCTTCTTGTAGAAAGTCAGATCCTTTGTCTCCAATCAAAGATAATATACAGCTCACTCCAGAAACAGAAGAAGAAATCTTTAATCATCTGGAACATAGTCATGTTCAGAGAGCTATATTCCAGTGAACTGCAAGCTGTTTGTGATGGGATGGATTTTTAATCATTGTCAAGATTTACCTTTTGGACCTTTCATCAATACAAAAAACATGCTTTGAAAACCAGCAATGTACTTTAGTCTAACTAGTGATTTATCGTCTCTTTTATAAAAGCATGAATTCAAAGGTAGTGTTACATCAAGGTACAGTTCTATACTGACTGGAATAAAATAATTCAGATTCCTCTATTCTCTTATTCAAAGTCCCCATGCTAAATTTTTCTCCAAACACGTTTACTTGCCCCTGGACATTTTATGTAGGTCTTACATACAATCCAAGTTACTGCAAGAGCAGCAGAACAAGTTTGTGTCTTGATTTGTAATAATTAATAATTTTTTGCCTCTTTCTTTTTTCCTCTTGAGGCTAATCTGTCTTCAGTACAGGTTTAAAACTGCTGTTAAGTGTGTGTAACAGTCTGCAGTACACTTCCAGCACTCTGATAACTATTTATTTTCTCTATAAGGTAAGTTTTCCTCTCTCAACAGTTGGCTTTCTGTTTTATACAGTCATATTGGTGGTGGAAATAACTTGGGATCTGAAGAAAAGAATATCACAAATATCTAGTCCCCAAAATTCTCACATTGATAGAATGCTATGCAAAAAAATATAATGTATTTGTCTGTTTAACCTGTCTGTTTCACATTTATATTCTTCTCCAACAACAGACACCCAAAATGAAAGTCCTCAGAGGTAGGGTTACAAAACAGCATTGTCATCAGAACAGGCCGAGCTGCAGTGTTCAGCTAAAGGGAAAGAATGCAGCTAAAGGGAAAGAGTCCTTGCTGTGTTTGACTCAATTACCATGAAATAGTATGATGGGATTTCAGATTTCTACCTTGCAAATCAGGATTTGAGTCACTGTACAAGTATGTTTGAAACTTTTCTATTTTAAAAATGGATAGTATTTCTGCAGCAGATGAAGGTACAAAAAGATATCTTAACCTGTGAAATATAAATTTTCTGTTCCTGAGATTAATACTTTCCCTCAGCCTTTGAACTTTTTGCAAGAGTTTCAGGTTTAAAATTGCCTATGAGAGGCAGAGGTTTTTAGGTTGAAATGTACTTTTTTTTTTCTCTCTAAGAGAATTTCCATCTATGAAACTAAAATGACCAGCTGAATTAAATTGCAAAGAAGCTGCTTAAAATAACGTTATGCATACATTTGTGGGATCAGCCATCTTATTTCTATGTTTGTGTTGGAGGTATGGGATACAAGGAATTGAGGCAATGATGCTCTAGGACAGGGTTTCTCTCATGCATGCACTACTAGAAAAATCCCTACTGCTGAAAAGCAGATTTTTTAGTGTTGATCTTCAGTGAGAATTATCTCAGGTATGATGTTACAAATGTAGGCCAGGGATAAATGTTTGTGTTTCCAGTCGTAGAACTATTGCCTAGGATGAATTTTTATGGGTTCCTACAAACATAATAAAAATGATAGAATGAGTCTTTGAAGGGAAAACATAAAAATAGTTTGTTTTCATCCATTGCTTATTAATCAGTGTGGAAGTTGCAAGGTTGTTTGATACAGTCATGCTTTCCTTTTTCCTGCCTCTTCACTCAGAGGGCCACTTGTTCCTGCTTTAGTGGATCATCATAAGAGACAAACTGTGTCTTTTTGTACTTTCAGGGACAGGTGATTTTAAGGGATTATCTTATGTGCAAGTTAGATTGTATGATCTTAACTCAGATTTCTTAAAAATACTTCTGTATAGTTCCTGATGTCTCTTTTGGAGGTCTTGGGTGCTGACTTCACATTACAGAGGATTCTTCACAGGAATAGAGGCATCTGTTATGTTACATGTAAATATGTAACATGTGTAAGCATATAATAGCATGTAAGTTTTATACTTTTAATGTGGAGTTATTGTGTTGGTGTTTGCTCTGTGGAAGGTACAATAACATAAATGCAAAGGAATTAGGGCAAGACTTTATTCCTGACTTTAATACAGTAGGGTAATATTCCATAGTAAAAATTATTAAATATCAGAATAGGAGAAATTATTACAGGTTATGATGGCCCGGGTAGGATAAAATATAACACAGTGAAAAAAAAAAAAAAAAGAAAAAAAGAAAAAAACATGGAGGAAGGGGGGTTTAGTGATTTTAAAAAAAGGCATTTAAAAGTTGGGTAGTTGGAAAACAAGAAGCAAGTAGAAGGAATTGAAAGCAAATGGCAAGCAGAGGCATGACTATGTGTTGCTTGCTTTATAAGCTTATATAAAATACTAAATATACTTTTTTGATATCTATAACTAATATTTCTAATTTTATCGGCAGGACTTGAGAGTATTCTTACAAAATGGATGGCATTGCTATACCATATTGAAACGGTCAATCTGGCCCAGAAAAACTAAATTTACTAATGGTGGTCTAATCAAGCTTCACTTTTGAAAGTGCTGGCTGGCCATTCCTTCATCAGAATTCTCATATGACCTATAAATATTCAGTGTCACAGAGAATTAATGTGAGAGTGTGATCATCCAAATCCAGTCATGGTTTTGAAACTACAGGTGACTTGTCAAAATTCAACTGAATATTTCTGCTCAAATATTTTTATTCCTTCTCACACAAATCAATACAGTAGTTAGTAATTTTTATGAATGCATGTGAATAAGGTTGTTTTGAGGTCAATTAGCAGCCATTAGCATCCTTTTTTTAACAACTAGCTAATTCTGTTAAACTAAATGCAATTTTAGATATTTCACCTCACCATTTTTTCTCCAATGAAGACTATTTTAAATTAGCTAATGCTAACTTTAGTGTATTAAAACTACTTTCATTAGCAAACACAATGACCTTCAATGTTCACCTGAATTACAATGGACATTTTTTAAAAAGTTTTAGGTAAAACTAAATAACATAAGTGTTGATTTATAAATAATTTCTAGTTTAAATATAGAGAACATTAACTTCTGAGACTATGGTTGCTAAATACAAGAACCCATTGAACATTTCTGGTGGGTTTTTGTTTGGAGATTTTTTGTTGTTGTTTGGTTGTTTTTTTAATAAGGTAAATTGCTAAGCAAAATAGAGTTCAGTTAGTGGTCTAAAATCTGATCAAAACTAAGCTGGATTGTCCTGTGTCCAATATTATATGTATGTTCAGAGGCTTAAATAAGCTAATATTTGTATTGGATTAAGAGTCTACTTGGAGGTCAGTCACAGTGAGAACATCCATCTTCTCACTAAACTATAAAAATGATACAATTTTGGAGGCTTCTGTGGTTTGTCTTGTTTTTCTTGGTTTCCTGTGTCTGGCATGCATGTTTTGCCAATGCCAGAATCCTAAAGTGATATCTGTTGGACAAATTTCTGTCTGACAGTATAAAGACTGTGAGACTTTGTCAGTTTTCTTCATGTTAATGTGGATTTTACCCACTTTGATTTCACAACATTACTAGCTTCAGGCATGCAAGAACGTTATGCAAGAACTGGTCAGTATTTTTAAGTCAAATTTCAGATGGCTTTGAAGAAGAAAAAAAAAATTAAAGCATACCTACTGGCAGTGCTTAGCTGAATAAATACAAACTACACATAAATATCACTGTGTTTGTAGTAATGCATCTTTTGCATATCCTCAGGTCTCTTTTTTAAACAATTCTTTAAAACACATAAAAACATTGCATAATATATAAGTTAGAGTACTCAAAGTATAGTTTTGAGGTGGGGGGTTTTTTGGTTTGTTTTTTGATTGGTTGGTTGGTTGGAGTTTTTTTGCTACCATTATGTTATTTCCTCAGCAAAAACAATATCAAAGGCTTCCCTTCTTTGCCCTAGCCTGCATTTTGATTTATTTATATATTAAACCACCAACATGCCTTCTGCTTATCTGCTTTTTAAACCAGCAGCGACAAGTGGAGAGAAAGAATTTTGTGTATTTTCTGGAAAAGTTACAATAGTCTGCAGCAGCAATTTCCCCAAAATTAATGATTGTTTGGTCTGTCTTCAAATCAGTCCACTGAAGATTTCTCTAATTTCCCAGGTTATAGATTATTATTCTAATCTTGTTTACTCAACCTTGAAGTTAGTTCACTGACGTCATTATTTGTCTTCAAGGAAACACTGACTACTGAACTTTACAGCTGTGAACTTCTGTTTTCGTTCCCTCATTTAAGTTTTAGACTTGTTTTGTAGTGATGGCATGAAAGTGGAACAGTGACTTAAAATATACTTACTCTACCTCTCCTCTATAGCTAAAATATACTTACTCTACCTCTCCTCTATAGCTAAAATATACTTACTCTACCTCTCCTCTATAGCAAAGGATAATATTTGGTGTGCAGCCCCATTTTTATTTTCTCATGCAAAGTTATACAGGTATAATTAAGCACTAAGGGACTGTGAGACTAGATGCCTGAGTTCTGTTTTACCTGAGACTCACTGACTTCTGTGGATCAACACAGATGTTTAGAAACAACAGCCCAACTTGCTGAATTTGTTTCAGGTTTGTCCAGTACCAAGTGTAATAAACCACTGACCTCAGGCAAGTATTTGAAAAACAAAATCCTTCAAATTCTGGTAGAAAATCTCATTAAGATCTGTTCCAAATCCTCTTCAAAACTACAGCACAATTTAAGGCAACAGCAAATTAAGAGTAGGAGAGGTGTTACCGATTAATAGAATGAATATTTAGACTACATTAGTCTAGAGCATTAACTAAGATTTTTTTCATAACCAAATATAAATAGTAAATAACACATTGCTACCTGTAAAGTTTTAAGGCTAATTGTGACATCCAATTAACAGGTCTTCAATTGCCTTTCATGAAACTGTTTCAGCCTAAAGGTAGAGACATTAACAAGGCTTTATACTTTGCAGCAGTGCACAGCTCAGAAGGCTGGGGTACTCAGTGTGTTCTTTGTGGGTAAGGCTCTTATGAATTCAAATCACTATCTGTGTCTAGAAAGCTGGGTAATATTTATTGCCATGTTAATTAAACACAAAATAAGATAATTGCCATCCATATCTGAAAACCTTGTGAGCCTGCTTGAGGGTCTGAAAACAGGGACCATTTTGCACAGTGAATCAGAGCTTACTCCTAATTGGCATACCTTGTAATAAAGGAAAATATATATTTACAAATTTCTGGCCTGAGGACCCTGATCACAAATCTATACCTGAACCCAGCTTTCATAAGGAAAGACTCTCTGAACATACATCTTCAGATGAACTGTTCAAACAGCTTCCAGCACTTACCAAGTATCACCAAATTTAAGCCAAATAAAGCAGTTCTTGAGTACAAACATTTTATGCAGGGTGTGTAAAGTGCTTCTTCCACTCTCCAGTAGCAATTTGGGCACCATACTTGGTGGAAAATGTAGACACCCTGGAGACAGTCCAGAGAGAAATAAAAAGAATGAGCAACAGTCTAGAAGGCCGTATGAGGGAGGGTGGAAGGAACTGGCATTGTTTAGTCTAGAGAAGGGAGAACTAAGAAAAGATGGGATGTCAGCCCATAAACCATGAACACTGTTTCTGCAAAACAGAAAATATCAACTACAGATTGGGAGAGGAGTAAAGAAAGCAGCAGGGGAGCTTCAATCTTGTGGCTAGAGTAGCTTTCCTTAAATAGATGGGTTAAAGGCTTAATAGAGTTTTCTGGCTACTTTTCATTTTCAGTTTAAAAATTGAGTACTGGTATCTGCAAAGATGTGAAGCACAAGTAAAATCTGTATATAAGCTGTAACTTCAGGAGCCTTAACAATAAACTTTCTAGGACGTCTGGAAGATTTTTATCTAAAACAAGTGCCTGCAGTCAGTCATGCCCACTTAGGATGGCAGAATACTACTTGCTGAATGCAACCAAGTTGAAGGTAATTAGTTCTAAGTTGATAAGTAGCCATACTCTGTTTTCATTTGGGTTTTTATGTCATTTTTCAGACCAACAAGAAAATCTTCTGGGCTGGTAGTGGTTCCATCCTAAATTTTATTTGAATTATTTTCTTCTTGTGAGCCACTGAACAGAGGTATTAATTCTGCTCACAGTCATAGTAGTTTATTTTGTGTAAGATCTTACCCTCTTACCCTCTTTCTATTCTGAGTCTATAATGTTTCCAGAGTGGAAAAGTGGCTTTAGAAACTTTTAAACCAGTTCTGGATCTTTTTGTGCTTAATGAGGAAACTGGTTTTCCCTTTTGTATCAATCTTCTTTATTTCTGAATGTTTTGGACTTGAGTTTTCAACCCTGTCTTCTAGCTTCATTCCTATTCCTTTTTAGAGATCTAAATAATAAATTCACTATAGGGTATCCACTGTAGCTATAAACAAGGTATAAGTAATCCAGGATATTACATCTAGGTATGCACAGTGAAAAATTATACAAATTAAAGGATATCTAGGCTCATGTCCTTCTGAACTGAAACCTGGGACTTTATAGTTCCTTTGTGGAGAGGAGTATTTATATCACTCACGTTTACTTAATTTGTGCTTCTAGAGACCTGATAACTTGGAAGAGACCATTTACCAGTGATTTGCAAATGCATCTAGTCAGAAATGAGGATCAACCTGGGCTCTCCTTCCCAGAGGGCTACTAGAAATCATCAGATATGGCAGGTAGAGGAAGTTACTCCATCACAGTTATATTTTACTTAATGTGTTATATTGTGCCAGACCTTCTTTATTCCTTAAGTATGCAAGTTTTCTGGAGTAGTTACCTGCTTAATAGACTACAGAAACGTACAGCTGTCACACACAGCTGTAGTGAGAGTAAATTCTGAGTTGCAGTCATTTAGCTTTTATGGGTCTTAATAACAGATCTCAAAGTAGCAATGGTCAGCAGTACTGTCTTCATTTTTTTAAAAAATAAAGACTATTTGGACTGGCTTGGAGGATTAGCCACTGTTCTCCTCTAAACCAGTGAGAACATAAAAAATAGCACTTAGATACTTTAAATTAGAGTTCTGCACTGTAACAAGGAGACAGCATTCCTGAAATCACCTGAAAGCACTTTAAAAATTATATCAGCAATGAAACCTGGTTATAAGGCTATTAATGTGACCTTCTGCAGTGGGTCACAGGTGGTCAGAAAGGAATAGTATAAACATACAAACCCAGAAACTTAAATTCATAAGGCTGACTGTAAACTTAAAATCAGCTTTTAGGTTATCTAGGAACACCACTGCCTCTTGATTTATTTTCAGTTCTGCACCCGAGGGCAATGGAATAATAGGGATATATAAAAAGATGAGGAGCAATGTCCAGCCAATTAGACCTCACCCCTAATTCCAAGAAAAAACATTCATCTCATTACCTTTCCCAGCTTGCCCTGCTTGTATATAACTGGGTGTTAAAACAATATTCTTTGAGAACAGTTACATTTCAGCTGGAGACCAAAGATGCAAGTTTGTTCTGTGCAATACTAAATGAATAGATGACACAAGAATGCATCAGTCCAGTGAGGTATACGTCTAAGCCTCCATTGTCTGGAGTATGACTTATAAAGCTGCTTCTGCACTTGAGACATGTGCCTAATATAGCTGTGGGTGAGAGCATCCGAACATTCCTCAGCTGTGCCTGCAGGAGGAGGAGTGCAAAAATGTTCAATCTCCCATATTTATGGCTGTTGTGAAATGCTGGCACGCTCCAGCAATCAGCATTAATACTTGAATTTGTTTTGCAGATTTATTTAAATTATACTAATTTAAGTTTGAAGAACTTAAATCTCCTATATGTGATGTGGATTGAGATGTGAGTGTGCTAGTGTCTATGTGTCTTGGAGATGAAGAGGTTGAACTAGGAGTCTTCTACAACTCTTAAATACCTGTGGATCAACCTTTAAATATTGCACATGTGTAATTCTCTAGTGCTGCCCTCCTGGATGGCTGCAGGCATATGTAGGTACAAAACAGTGGGTATACAATGTTTGCTATGATGCCAGTAAATTCTTACATCCTGGAATTTAATCATCAAGATAAATACTGTAACTTAATTAAAATGAAAACAGAGATGACTTCTGCAGTGAGGCAATGCAGTGTATTTTTATGTATGTGATTTTCAAAGAAATCACTAGCCAGTGAAGTCACTCAATTGGCTCCATTTGTCCTTTTACAAAAATAGATTTGGTGTTGTGCACTGAGAAGTCTATTCCAGTTGTGCTGCAGGAGAATTCGTTATTTATCATGGATTTTTAGGGGGAGGTTTTTTCCAGGACAGATTAAATATTTGGGAAACCACGCATCAGTTAGAATGAATGTCTGTTGTTTAATTCAGGTATTGGCTTGTACCCTGGGGAGTTGCAGCACTTGAGGACTTTGAATGTCATTCTAACCTTTCTTAGCTCTACCCATCAGTCTTGCCTAGAACCTGACTCGGTGGACCAAAGGTTCTGGCTCACAGTGTCTGTGCAAGCAAAATAATCCCTGAAAAGCATGATAGAAAAGATAATTGGTGGGGTCTTATTTGTATCTATACATGTGGCCCACTGAAGGTGAACTCAGTTTGCTGAATAACGGTAACATCTGGCAGATTTATTTTCAGTCAGAAATGTATCTTATTTTTATTTTTTTCTTTGTGATTATATTTTTTTCAAACAAAACTTTACTGTTTTCAGTTGTTAAGTGTTTGAAATTCACAACAATTTTTGCTTTAAACAAGTCACAATAAAGCTAGATGTTTCAAAAATATTTAGGAAAGGTGATATATATTGGGTAATAAGGGAGGTAAATGCTCAAACTAATGCATTGTATTAATGTTATTTAGCACTCCTATGGAGGAGAACTCTAGAAAAGGACCTTTTGCCTCAGCTTGACCAGATTGTAAATGTCTGGCCTCATTAATCCAGAATGCTAGGTTAGCCTTTGTTCTAAACTCCCTGTGCTGCATGAGAAGGTATCCCAGGCTGTTGTTATTGGGTTATTTAATCTCCCAGATGTCTGTGCTGCTGCCAGAAGAGATATGCCTTGTTTTTTCTCCTCTCCACTAACCCATTGCCTTTTGCCTCCTGGTTTCCTTGTTCTTGCTCTAGTGTGCACCTAACAGCCTTTTGAATCAGGCCAAAGAACATTATCTGTTTGAAAAATAGTATCAAGGAAACAAAAAAATCAGTGTGCTGACACACATAAGTCATACGTTTATCTGTTGAAGAACCCATTATGTATTCTTCCTGCCTAAACTTTTAAGGATTTTAAAAGAGTAGTTTAGCCATATCTTATCCATAGGTAAAATAGGTGTTTTTTCCCAACACCTGAATCATTCTCTTGACAATTCTTTGAACTTTCTCCAAGTTGCAATATTAATCCTGAATTGTAATCACTAAACTGAGTGTAGCAGCAATCATTCCATTGCCTGGCACAGAAGTAAAATGATAACTCTTCTCCCTGTACATATATCAAAAGGATTGTATTACCCTTTTTTTATGATTGGCAACACATGGTGGCTACCATATGATTATTCTCATATTCTTCTACAAGAAAAGGCTCAGCAGCATCTCCTGTAGTTACAGCTGTAGTTGGATTTTATACATGGCTGTTCTGTTACAACTGGAGGTGCTCACCTTCACCCACTAGCAGTGATTTGACCTTCACTTTTTATCAATGTGTCTTGCCCTGTAAAATATTTACAGTGAGATACTTCTCAATCATTGCTACTCTAATTGCAATTGTGACATTGTGTTTCTTTCTGAAAACTTCCAGAATTCAGATAGAGAGCTTCCATGTTTCAAATGAAGAACAATATGGGAAGGTGGGCAGGGTCTAAAAAGCCCCTTTCTAATACATAAGTAATCCCTGGCACATGGGCATTGACATTCTTCCCTTCCTTTTCAAACAGCCTTTCTTTTGTGAGGAATATCATGTCCCTTTCTTTGAGGCTAAACCATCTCAGTTTGTTCAACTTTTGTCATACTAGATTTCTCCTCATCATCAATAATCTTCAAATTCTCAAGTGGTTCACATTCTTCTTGGTGTGCAGTGCTTAAACTATACACAGTATTTCAGATGAAGCCCTACCATTGTTGAGTATAGCACAGAACAGACTTAATTCGCACATCTTGCTGGCTCAATGCTTGGTTAAAAATCTCAGTATTGTATTTTCTTTTT
This sequence comes from Thryothorus ludovicianus, assembly GCA_013397245.1. Lineage (NCBI taxonomy): Eukaryota > Metazoa > Chordata > Aves > Passeriformes > Certhiidae > Thryothorus > Thryothorus ludovicianus. The sequence goes on from VZTB01007492.1 coordinate 55,864, forward strand.
TCACAACAACATGATAGTGTTGACTTCTGCTTAGTTTGTGATTCAGTACATTCTGTGGGCTCTTTTAAGAAGAAATGCCAGCAGCCACTTGTTTTCCACCCTATATTTATGCAGCTGATTATTCTTTTCTTAATGTTGGGTTTTACATTTATCCCTCTTGAATAGTACCCAGGCAGTGATGAGAGCCCTCTTCATTCCTCCTGTAAGATCTTTGCTGACATTTTGTGTTTCTTATTGCAAAAACCAACAGGACTAGCTATTCTATGGATTCTTTTTTTGGCCTTTGGATTCATATCTTTATTTGTTTAAAAGGCAGAGTAAGTAAGGGTGTTAGCAAGTTCTATTAGCAAGTACTTTGTATGTGGGCAAGGAGACAAGAGAAGAGACTTCTCAATTGGTGGGGTAAACTCCCTAAATTCTGATTTGTTTAACCAGAGATTAAATGCAGATGTGAAGCAAACAGCAATAAGAAGAAAAAGGCAGGAGCTGACATTGGTTAAACCTTTGTAAAATTCCATGACGTCAAGCAGATGATTAGGATTTCAGTCAGGAGAAAGACCTCCAGCATGTATAGATTTCCTTTGTGTTCCCTTGCAGTGCAATCATGACTTCTCGTGCAAAGTAATCAAAGAATTAGATATAAAGAAAGTATCTCTTCTCAGTATTTTATAGAAATAGGTCTTTATACAGTATTTAGCTCACACTTAATAAGCAAAAATAAATAAATAACTCTTCAACAATTTATGCTGGAGCCAAAACTGGTTTTGAACACTCCTGAGAATATGGCAGACATAAGAAAATTTGTGGGAATAAAAGTATCATTAAATGTGAGTCTAAGCACTGTTTTTGTATCACAAATGCTTTTACTGGTAAACGTAAGTATTTGGGTTTAGTAGTTGATTAAATTTAGCATGTTTGCTTCAAAATACAAAAAGGATCAGGATTTGTTTTGACTTCACTTCCACAGTTTTGGAATCACTGTTCAACTACTCTATTTAAATTTAGTAAAACAAAAACTGGGACAAAATGGGACAAAGTGTTTTGAGCACTGAAATTGGTCTGAGTCTTGAATTTTGGCCTGCTCTAGATGCTGGGGTTTTGTTAATCTCTGATTCATTTCCTCTAGTAACCCAGAAGCAGACCAAGAATGATTTTGAAGCATCTATTTTTTTTAATTGTTTGCATAATATACCATTGCTCAAAAAATCAGTTATTGATTAAGGTTGTGTAGCAGACTTCAGTGTGGCAGTGACTTTGATAATCAGAGAAATATAAGAAATAGTATTCATGGGCCTAGTCACAGAGTCAGAAAATACAGGTGTAGAGGAAAATTCTGTCCTCTCCAAAGCATTATATTTTCAAATTTCCTGATACTCTCCCTGCAATCTGGTCTCCTTATAGCATTAATCTCACAAGAACTGAGGGCTTGTTAACAGATTTCTAGAAGCAAAGGCCCTACGTCAAAGTGAAAAGATATATACGCACAGCCCTGAAGTATTCAGTTTGTAGTATGACTCTTTTTGAAATTAAATTTGACTCTTAACATGCTCCAAAGAGCTTGCCAGCAATAACCTACTGAGCTTCACAGTCCATGGATACACAGGTGATGTTGCTCTTCTGTTTGCTGACATACTGAAGGCGACCTTGATTTAGTGCTTTCTTACTTCAGTAAGATCATAAAATATAGTCCAGCCAAAAGTGTGTGGATCTCATTTATGTGTAACCAAAACACATCCAAAACCCCCACAAAACACAAAAAAAATCCCATTCTGAGAATTAGCAGAAAATTCCACCTGATTTTTAAATGAGATGTCTAAAATGAAACAACCCCTCTTTTGGCTTTTCAGTGTTATCTGAGTGCCTCTTGGTGTACATATTGCAAATTTTTATGGCAGTTACACTGGTATAATTAATAGTCAACAAACTCTTTTTTTAATTCATCTTTTCCCCTATATAAACGTAAGTTGAGATTTGGATTTTCCCTCTTGACAAACAGCCTAAGTAAAATTAATTTGACAGGGGAAAAAATAGATTAGCTTGAATCAGGAAACAAGATACTTGGCAAAACCATATTTTGAAGAAAAACTTTCCAGAAACCTAAACATAAGTCTTTCATGTCTGCTAGAGTGCTTGACCTTTCCTTCTCCTCTCCACCTCCTGTGGATAAGTGCTTCCTCCTAATAGTAACATGGTAGCTTTAGCTCTGCAGCCTTTATGGCTCCAGACACTCATTTCAGTGCCTGCCCCAGCTTCTACTGGAATTGCTTCATTTATTTTATAGGGTTTTGCCTAAATTTTCCACTAGTAAAACTTCAGACTCTCACAGATCCTGCACTTGGATAGTTTATTTTCAGAATGAGAAGGTAAGCTGGGGGTTTATTTTGGGAGTTGGGTTCAAGCCCCTTAGCCACACACCTCTGCTTTTCCCAGTTCTTTATCCATTGAGTTATAAGGATGCTCCTCTGTGAAGCACATGACAATAACCTTGCTCAACACTTGCCTAGTGGACCAGCTGCTTTGGAGGTCAGAATCAAAGGAAACCTTCCTTTAAGGAAGGGTATTTATGTAAGAAGTCCTGACAGGGACTATCCTGCAGACCTATATAATTTCCAAGGTCCACCTATACCNCTCATTTATGTGCAACCAAAACACATCCAAAACCCCCACAAAACACAAAAAAAATCCCATTCTGAGAATTAGCAGAAAATTCCACCTGATTTTTAAATGAGATGTCTAAAATGAAACAACCCCTCTTTTGGCTTTTCAGTGTTATCTGAGTGCCTCTTGGTGTACATATTGCAAATTTTTATGGCAGTTACACTGGTATAATTAATAGTCAACAAACTCTTTTTTTAATTCATCTTTTCCCCTATATAAACGTAAGTTGAGATTTGGATTTTCCCTCTTGTNCAGAAATTCCACCCTTCAGTTTCTTGTGACAACCCTCCTCTGCATCAAACCCCTCCTGAAAGCTGTCATCTCTCACCAGCCTGCACTGCATGGCATCCTGCTTCTGTGCCAAAATCATCTGGATGAGCTGGGGCATGAAATTAAGCTGCTACACTAATCTATCTTGTTGGACCTCTAGCGAAAATGGTTCTTATTGGTGAGCAAGGCTAACCCACACAGCTGTCCTTCAGCTGATTCAAGAAATTTTGTCTCAACAAAATTCACTGGGAGGGGAGCAGTTTCCCAAACAGCAGTAATGGCTGCAGCTGTCTCACTTAAACTGCTGCTCCAGACCTGACAGAGGCTTAGAAAACTGAGTGACTGAGGTACAGCCAAATTTTGTGGGTTCAACATAGGCTGAATTACAACAGCAGAACAGCTATGAATTATCATACAAGTTTGTTACATGGCAACTAGGGTCATATTATTTATAATTTTCAGCAATCTTGGAACCTGTACCCAAGTTCTGCAAACACACAAGACCTGGACCCTTTTCAAAAAAAGAATAGGAACAAAGTCAGTGTGCAAGAGGATGGCTGAAAGAACTGAGGTTTAAACCAAATCCAGCTGCCTCCTAGGAAAATGCAGTTTCTCCTGAAGCCTCTCTTGACAGTTTTGACAGGTTTATAGCATAGCCAATATAATTTCAAATAGCAAAATTATCTTCATAAACCCTGCAATGCTTGGGTTACCCTGACAGTCTAGACAGCACAGATGTGTCTGCACTAAGCTGGTGATTCTGCCCTCACCTGCAGCACAGCAGCTGTTTTTTCTATCGATGGCTCTTTTATTTTGTAGGTGACTAATGCATTAAGCTGCTAGAGAATGAGTTAATCTTCCTCAGCCAGTCAGCATTCAAATATGCAGCTCACATCTCTATCTCATTTTTAATTTTTGAGCACAGATGCAGCATTTTTGGGGGAAAAGGGTCAGACAGAGACCATACTCCTATCTATCACTTGACAAGAAGTTTTTAAGTTCTCAGAGTAAGGGCCAAGTTGCCTTGTGAAGTAGTGCCAGCACCAAGAATAGAATTTCTTTATTTGCCATGTCTGCCTTTCAGCACCGTTCTGTGTGGTTTTTTCCATTGACAGAGTTCACGTTTTGTTCAGGAAAAGGCTATATCCACCCTCCATCTGTGAGCATTTGTTTCTTTCTCATAAGTTCTCTCTGTAAGCTAATGGCTGTAATAGTTGCCTTAGTGAGATCACACCAAGGCTCAGGCTTTCCAGGCAGACACAGGCAAGCTTGTGAAGAGTACATGGTTACAGCTGCTTTGGGTGGGAGCACTGATATGCATGCTTAACCCCCTGGCTCACTTCTTCCCCTTTCCTCACCCACTGGTTAGCTGACCTAAAGACTTCCCTGGAAATCCATTTGTTGGGATGTAAAGTCTTGGCTCTGTTTTTGAGAACAAAAAATAAATTTTATGTCTACTCAGGATCTCTTCGTCAACAGCATCAAGGACCATGCAATCAATAGCATTTCTGACATAAAACAGGCTTGAGCTCAAGGTCTGAGTAAGATCCAGACCATGCTGTTATACACAGAAAGCAAGTAAAGCCAGGGTCTTGAAATATTTGCAAAAATAAACACCATCAGCCAAGCCCACCCTGCAACAAATCACAGGCAGCCTCATAAAGGCCCTTTACAGTCCCTGACAGACATGATGTAAGTGCTGAGTGGCCCAAGCATCCCCTCCTCAGTCCCTGCCTGCCTGCTCTGGAAGATGCATGTGTACCCAGGCAGGCACACTCCCTCCCTCCTGAGGTCTCCCACTGCAGGGGAAAGGACAGTGCTGCTTTTGGAACTCTGGCATTGAGACTTGCCCTGTGTTCCTCAAAACCCACCTGGACTGCACTGCTACAGTTGTGTGCCACAGGAACATTACAGTCACAAGAGAGGCACCATATTTTCATATACAAGAGGCAGGAAGTGATCTGACTTTCTGGGGAGAAGCTTTAAGGGTATTACTAATTTCATTAAAGTTACATTCATGTCCCTCTAAACTATGTATTGTAGGACCTAACTGCCCTTGCATGTTGTGGACTGTATAGGAACAAGCAGTAGCTAAGTTAAACTCCTAAGAAGCAATCTAAAATCATCAGGGGAGAGAAGTGGGTAAAGCTAATGTTACAAAGCAATAAAGCACCTTAGGAAAGCTAAAGAAACTAAACATATATATATAGGTAGAAGTCTGGTTTTGGTTCTTTTTCTTTTTATCCTTTTCTCTCTTATAGGTAGATTCAAAACTATATAAAAAGGAGCTATTTAAGATTCATGAGATTTGTCTTGAAATATTTCTGGAACAGTGGTTCTTGAGGGAAGTTGTATGCCATTACCAGGACTGCATATAGGCACTGTAACATGAAATTGCATTTCTCAGTCACCCTCAGGGATCCCTTGGAGATTTTCCATAGAAACCCTTCCACTCTCACCCCTTCCACTTCATACTGCATAAGTTAAAGCATTGATTTTCCAAATGTTTCTGTCCTGCTTAGGTCTTTTTGTTTTCGCCCTATAATTTCTCTACAGGCTTTCTTGAAATGAGAATATAGCAGGGCAGTTTAATGCTGAAGGTTATATTCTGTCCTATTATCTCATTTTACCTTCTAAATTTACTGTATCTTACCTAAACAAAGCAACTTATTTGTAGCAGAGGATACCATCTGTCAGTGTGTGTAAAATATTTTTATCCTGAAACTACCACCATCTGGAAATAGTTAGCATGGGGAAACAATAAAAAGCCCATCTAAGTTCACAAGTGTTATTGCCTTAAACAAGATTAGTGCTCCCATTCATTTATTTATTCTACCAAAACATAACATTAAGTCATTTTAAAATCCAAACAGTTTGGAAAGCTCCTGATGTTGCTTATGTGTGCTAAAGCCCAGGCTGAGGTTATGATGTTTGCCTTGCAGCAAATGTCAAATTGTCCTCCATAAAGCATTGTGCACAGGTTCTAGCTGTGGTTGTACATGGCTGTAGGACATACTTCCCTCAAGGACCACTATCCCAGAAAGGCCCTCATACTACTCTAATATTCCATATCCTTCAGGTTGATTTGGCTTATATTTGAAGACAGAGCATCTTCTGGGATTGACCTAGTAGTCTATGGAAGAAACAGAAGTATCCTCAGAATGTTTTCTGTTCTCTGGTGGATATCTTTGATATTAACGAACATGAGTCCATATTCTGAAGATAAAACTTCTAAAAACAAACGGCATCTCTGCCATCTCTTTTACATTAGTGTCACATTGAAAAGATGTATAAAATCTGCTTGACACAGTATTGTGTCAACTGAAAAAAATGTACCTGTTTCTAATCAATACGTATTTGCTCAGGCAAATATTAGCTCTTCAAACAGCAGCTACATTGGAAGTAGCTGCAGTTATCTCAGTTGCATGTCAGAGCAAAGTTTTTCTGTTTGCTTCTTTTCTAATCCTCTTTCTTTGCACTTCAAGAAAGAATAGGTTAAATTCAAACCTTCTAATCATACCAAGGCAATTCCACAAGCAAGTCAACAGAATTATTTGAGCATGTAACTCCTAGTTTATTATTTTAAGACCTTGTGAAAATTGTCTTTGATAGTTAATACCCCATCTTCTTCAACATCTGATAGAAGGGCAAGTCTAATACTACTACACAATGATGCTTTCCCAGTTCACAGGACTTTTTCTAGGCTCATCAGGCCAGTTTAAACAAGTTTATAATGATGCTCTTTACCTGCAACTGACCTTCTTCTTGTGCAACTTTTTTGGCTGGGTCTGTGACTCAGACTGTAGACATCATAGCCTAATGTTAATAAATGCTGGAGGGACCAATACTTACACCTCAGCTGTCAGACAAAATTTTCCCAGCCAAGAAACTGTAATGCTTCTCTCTTCATGTACCAAGTATCACAGAAGATAGGAAGACAGAGGGGAGCCATTGAAGCAAAATATTAGCCCAATGCTAGACTGGTAAAAGAGCTTGAACACAGAAAGTTTCCCCTTGCTCCTCCCATCCCAAGGTTCTCACAGCTGTTCAGCATTTCTGTGCAGTGCTCCTGCCAAGCAGGTGTCTCTGCTTCCCTGAAGGGCTGGTGACAGATGACTATTCGAGTTCAATCTGTGCAATGGAAACTGTTTCCATTACAAGCACAAGTGAAATATATCCAAGCAACTGATTCTGGGATCCCAAAGCCCACATGTTTTTATAACCTACACCAATATAGCCTTATCCTTTCCATAGGTCAGTTCAATGATTCCTTTGTTCCTCAGTTCATGAAACACAAGTTGGCAAACACCACCACCACTACAGCAGGTACTCCTCTAAATCCCCTGGTTTAGAGGCTCAAACCCAGGTCTGCTTTGAGCTTCATGTTCAAGCGATTATTAATGCAAGAGAACCACTGCAGAAAGCTTACACACACATTCCTTCCTCATGCATAACTTAAATACTGTCAACACTTCTTTCTTTGCAGTCTAGTAATTCATACATTAATCATTCTGCAGTTTAGTACTGAACAGAAGAATTGCATCATATTGTAACTATTTGACCAATCCTAAACTAAGGCTGCCAGAGGTTGATTAATAAACTGCAAACTGTGACAGATTTTAAAATTACCTGGTGCTTTTAATTGATTATGCATAATCAGAGCATTTCCAGCTTTCCAACACATTTCTCACATACAGGGAAGACAGCTTGAGCTATACTTCAGACTAAGGCTCACTTCAAGTTTTCCTTTAATACATGTTTATAGGAACCAAGCCTGTATATTAAAATGAATCAACATTTTACTGCATGGTATTTCTGATATTTTCAACATTTTCCAGAAACACTGGAATATCTCTTAATCACAAGGTATGTGACTTGGCTCTAATATTGAGAGAAAGTTCACTGAAGTCATTCAGAATACCTGAGAAGCAGGTGCCTGCAGGGGATGGATATGACAGACAGTATCTAGAGTAACCACGCTAGCAAAATTCAGCAGCAAGAAAATAACTCTTGAAACTTGATTACTCTTCAAGTCTCACTATCTGCATTTCAGTTATGCTGACGAGCAATCAGTTTGCTTATTACTACAAATAGTTATCTATACCACAGTGCTTTCTGTAACAGCTGACAGTTTATTCAGGTGTTAAACTTAACACTGTCTGGCACTACTACTTTAATCACACAGTCCAGATACCTACCTCAATGAACCTTTCACAGTTATGGTTTTGCTCATGGGTGACACAATTTAAACTTTGATATTCAATTCAAAAATTCAGAGTAGCTGTGCAAGCAGTGTTTCATTTAAAAGGCATTTAAAAGATCTTTCTAGACAAATTTTTACAGTCTTTCCCCAGATTAAAAATAACATTCAACTCAATACTTAAAAGGTTCTTTATTTTACTCTTAGATTTAGGCTTTCAGGAAACTTTAAAACCAGTTACACAATAAAGACTGATATTGCAAAACAGTGGAGGTGCAGTTCAAAGGAAAAAACCTAACCCACAGTGTCGTCAAATATAAAAATATATATCCAAATTATTACCTAGGGAAAGTGTACCACCATTTCTGTCTTAAGCTGGTCCTGCCAGCTTTTGGGTCATAACTCCCACTACAGAGCTCAAGAGCTCACATTGGAAGGAGCATCTCCGAGATTCATGTCATAGGCATGATCCAGAGCAAACTGCTTTGCTGCAGCATATGAACCCAATCTTAAGTTTTCTGAAAGCATTCCATAGTTTTCCCTTGGGCAGTGGGTAATAAGCATCCAAACATCTCCTGGGAAGCATAGGTCATATACACAAAGCCATCTTCATCTTTGTAGTCCCTGTACACTTCTGCCATTGTCAAGGACATACTGGCTAGGCTTTTGTTGTTCACCAGCAGGTAGAAAGCTTGTGTAGCTGTTAGAGCCATCCTGCTTCTAATTGAAAAAGAGAGGAGAAAAAGAGGATTACGCCTTGGCAAGTCAAATATGCTTTCAACTTCAGTCTATGACATACATTAAGCAGAGCAGTCACATGAAGAAGGTACAAGAAATGCTGTGTAAAGTTATTGTGTGGTTTAACATCTCTGTCTGCAGGAATTTAACTGGGAGCCAAAGGCCTGTGCTCTGTGGAAAGGCTCACATGGCTACACCAAAGGTGCTACTGAGCACAGACTTGGAGTCCCCAGGGGAAAGTGTGAACAGAAACCAAAAGCTTCTGTAGTGCAGGTTTTGCAAAGGATTCCAACTCCCATCTCTTATACTTACTATAAAGTCTACCTTCCAAAACAAGTCCTTTTCAGAGACATTACATGCAAGGATTACAATCCAAGTTGTCCAAGAGCCAAAAACATCTTTTACAGAAGTTACAATCTAGAAAGATCTTTTTTTATACTTTAAAAGGTGTGCTGAAAAACATAGCTTTCATATTTTGTCAGAAAATACCACTAAATATGTTGGGAGACTTATTTGCTGTAATGTTTCATAAAGACCATTTTAGCAGAACATTTCATTTCACTCACATTCAAAAGCTGCTTTGAATTTGAGCAAATTCAGCTAGGTGCAGTAAGAGAGCAAGGCAATGACAGTCATGAGCAGAACAAGATCACAGAGCCCCAACACCCAGTCCATGAGGCAGGAAGAGAGCAGAACAAGAGGCGCATACAGTCTTATTTCACTAGTTAGGGAGAAGGGAGAGGACTATGAACCCAAAAAAGACCACATTTTTCCCCAGAGCGCACCAGTGAAAACATCTGTTAATTGTCTTCAGACACTCACAAGAGAGGGAAGCCATGACATTACTAACACCTTTATCCTCCTACGCACCAAAGGAAGCAAGATGTCCCCAGCAGCACACTGGGACATACCTTCGGGGCGAACAGCAGCCAAGCCCCCGTGCAGCTCCAACCCACCAGTACCCACCTGATGATGGTTATGAACTGTGCCATGGTCAGCTCCTCGGGAACCAGAAACTTGGTTTTGTCCAAGAGAGGAAGGTATTTCTCTTTATGGTATCTCTCAACAATCACCTGTTTTAATCAGAGTCACACTTAGCAAAACCTGAAATATCCACATCCCTTTCCCTTCCCTCGCACACTTCTTTCCTTAAACAGCCGCAACAACCTCCGATAACAAACCAGAGATTTACCGGGATTTTTGTCGGGAACTTGGCTCGGATCCCTGCTACTTCTTCCCGGCGGGTGGCTGCGGGGCAGAGGAGAGAAGCGAAGCGTTACGCGTGTGCGCAGCCCCCCGGCCCCGCGCAGCCCCTCCGCGCCCCCGGCGCCCCTACCA
>VZTB01007492.1:66184-86576 GCA_013397245.1 Thryothorus ludovicianus
CGCCGCTCCCGGTTGCGCTGCGGGGGTGCGATTCACCCTCGCTGCTGCCAGGTTTCCTGCCGGTGCGGTGCTTTGTGAGAGGTCTTCGACCTGCCCTGCCCAGCGGTTCTGGGGTGCAGCTCAAGGCTGGACTGCCCCCAGCTGTCTTCCGCAGGGCCAGCCTTCTTCATACCGACAAACCGCTTTCAAACTGTTTCTTTGGTTCTAGAAGAAAACGAGATAACCTACCCCACGTACACAAAAAAAAAACCCCAAAAACCAAAACCAAAAAAATCCGCCTCCACACAAAAAACAACCATCCGCCCCTGTCATTTTTTATGTCCTTAGGCTACCAGATGGCTTATTTTCCGAATGACTTGAGAGCTGAGTTTTGACTCTGGTTTTGTCTGAGGAACAGTTGTGATTTTAAGGGGTTTCAAGCGGACTCTATGTCCATCTTTGCAAAACATGACCAGACAGGTTCCTTGCTCTTTGGATGCTGGTTCACCTGCTTTTACTTTAGCTGGCAAGATGGCTCTGCAGAAAAACATGGCTCAGTAAGAAGCAAAGTTAACTCCAGTCCGGTGATTGTGTTTATGAATCATCTTTGTGAGGGGTCTGGAACTGATCCTCATTACGTGTTTGCTTTACTTATCCCTTTAAAATATAGGAATTTTCATTTTATTTGATCTATCATTCTGATAATGATCTAGTTGATGTGGCACTTAGGAACATGTTTTATTAGTGGATTTGACAGTGCTAGTTATTGGATGGATCTTACAGGTCTTTTCCAATTTAAATTCTATTATTTTACCAGGCTAAGGGTGACTGGAAGTCACAAATTTTTCTGAATTACAGTTTTTAAGCTATGGATTTGTCTGCTTTGTCAAGGCAAAGTCAGCAACTGTCACCCAAAATCATTTTGAAAAGGAACATCTTTAATAAAGTGTGTGTACACTATCTATGCATATGTCAGGTTTTTCAACCAGCCTCTCCAGAACAGTTTCTAGTGGCTGCAGTCCCGAATGCTTGAGTCCTTTTCTCTGGATCTGGAAGGGATGAGCATTAGCCACAGCACAAGCTCCCCCACGTGGCAGCACAAATTTTATTGTGCTGAGACGACTCTCGGCTTTGGGGAACTCATATGCAAGAGCTCTGAACTTTGAGAAAGGCCTTTAGCCTACCTTGGAATGACTTGAGTACAACTCATTGCTATGATTTGATCTTTGCATCAGGGCAGGTAAGCCCAGGGATTGGCTTAATTATCTGAGTCTATCTTATGATCTTTTGAGTGGAGATGAGGTGACAGACTGAGGAAGCCTGGGTGAAGGATGCGTGCCACAGAATTGACACAGTGCCTTAGTATGGTGAGTTGTATTTAAGAAGATGAAGGAAAAGAGAAATAATATGAAGGGTAAAGAAACAGCCTGGACAGCACAGGAACAAAGCATGTAGGAGACAGGAGGATGTGTTGAGACCACAGGGTGTTTCTTTGGAACTGTGGTCAAGTATGGGGCTTTCCAAAGCTCTTCAGGAAATGTATCGGTTCTTCCACACCCTCCTGGTTTCTGCCCAGCAGATTCGGTAAAAAGATCTGTGACCCACTTTCTGTAGAGAAGAGAGGACCTCCTACACCAATGCTCTGCTTCCTGTGTTACCTTTCACTGCAGATAAAGTACAAAAGTGTGGCTCCACCCAGGTATGAGCAGCCCTGCTCACAGGGAAAGGTGGTTTCTTTTCATGTTTATAAACTCCTATAGCAGCATCTGGAGAGGAAAGTGAATACCTGATTAGAAGGTGAGCCAAAGAAGAGGAATTCCCAGCATGCCTGCTGACCAGTTATGGTTCTAATTTCTGTGAGAGCTAAGAGTGAGCAAAATCCCAGGCTTTAGTTAGCATGTGCTAACTAATAATGTAAATGTGTCACATTTTCTGGAGGTAGAGAGAATGGGATGTGTAATATGTCTGCTTAGCACCTACACTTGCTTCTGTAGTGAAATACTCAGTTTGAGACCTAAATGTGGAGTCTATTCCTTCTTACTTCCTTTCTCTTGGAAGTTTTTCTTAGATGCACATAATTAATGAACTGATAAAGCAATTTTGTGTAGAGAATTGAGTACTCAAAGTATCCTATTGATACAGAAATGGAAGGACCAAAGGGAACTATTATTCTGTTCCTACCAGCCTGAGTGTCCAAAGCCAACACTTACAGGCATCCTGTAAGTCCCCGAACATTAAAGCACAAACTCAGAGTTCCATATCTTATCTAGTCCAGTTTCATTGCCACATTCACAACCTCTTCCAAAGCCCAAGGTCTGCAGCTGTGTAGCTGCATTCTCATGTATCCATTGTCTATATAGTGAAGTGATCTGCTCTGCAAGTACTCTCAAACACTCCAATGTGTCCCAGGGATTGAACAACATAGCCAAAAACAGGCATCTACTTTTTGCAAGTGCTGTGAGGCTTGCACTGCTTTCAGCTGGATCTGTGAGCTACTGTGGAGGTGAGGGTCAAGTTATCTGTAGACTAACAATTTAAATATGAATGATACAGTGCTGAGATTTATTTAAGCAACCTAACTGAAGAAGAAGAGAAACTGCAGCATGATGTTCTAGGGAAAAAAATGTGACTTGGCAAAATGAGGGCTTATTTGTCACACTGCGAAAGCCTGTGAAGTTCTACAGTATGCATAGTTATCTTAAATAACTATGTTATCATGAGTGTTGTCTGTAAGTGAAAATAGTCAGGAAGTTTTGAAGAGCCCTCAAGCAGTCAGGCTCAGCCAGCCAATTTAATGGGTTTTAAAAGAGCCATCCTAAATATTTGCTCGCTTCCTGAACATGAGTAGGCACAGATATGGAATTATTTGCTTCCTTCTTCCCTTCTGCAACTCTGAATCTGTCTATATCTCCTCCTGTGACACAGAATCAAGCCCACTCTTGTGGTTAAGCCTGAAGTAATTATGTACCAGTAACTAAATTTCTGAATTCTTAAGTCTTTATACCAAAAAGCTATCTGGAGTATTATTATGTTTAAGGGGATGCTTAGTACTGTATCTCTGATTTTGGTCCAAACTCACCCACTAAAAAGACTCAGAGTATAAATTTATCTCAAAATGCTAAGTTCAAAGTACGGCAGTTTTCTCAGTTGATTGGCTAGGGTTTATATGTACTTTTGGCTCTTTTTCTTTGTCTCTTGACATTTTAACCCTTATATTGAACCTAGATGATGATTTTTTGGTGTAGCCACAAGGATTAGAATTAGTTATGTTACTTTTAAACAGAGATTACATGATTGTTTTGTACAAGAGCTTGAGATTTTGATCTTAAAATGTCTCTTCCGCAAAAGAAACTTCAAATAAATCTCTTGACTTTTTCTTACCTTTACCTGTATGCCTGGTGTTCAGCTCATTGTGATGGAATAGTTTCTTTATGCTAGTATTTGGATTCAGTGCACCAGTTGTACTTTTGTTGAGTGCTCTATCTTCCATTTCAAGATTTTTAAAATCACTCTGAATATTAATTAAATAAATTTTCAACCTTTTTGAAAGATCTGAGCTTCAGTGGGCTATCCTCAGTAGTGTTTAAGGTCTTTCATACAGTAAGGGCTCTGGTTTAGCATTTTAAATTTTACAAGAATTTGAGACCTAAATTCTCAGTATTTTTCAGCAAGGGTTGCTCAAATTGGTGATTCTGACTAGATGTAAAGCCAAAAATAACCTAGTGACTCTTTTTGAGAAAAGCTGGTGTGGGCTGGCAACCTGTTGATCAAAGTCCCTGCAAGTACATATCTGACTTTCTGTTTCCTGCTATAGTTCACTGGCTTTTTGTCCTACAGGGGCTGAACTCAAGGCCTAGGCAAATGTTAAAAAATGGAAAAACATTATTAAATGTTCCTTTCCTATCATCTGCTCTCTTGTTATCATTACTAATATGCAATGGGTTATGTTTTCTGTCTACAGAAAAAAACAGAATTGATGTTGTTATTAGGCAATTTCCTTGATCATCTCTTGGGGAAACTAAAGCAGTGTTCTTGTGGACTGGAATCATGGGACACAATTTCTTTTTTATCTTGCTGTGTCTGCTGTTTGACTTGGTAGAACATTTGCACTCTGGTTTGCTGGTTTTAGTAATGTCCCTACTATGAGTACAGATCTTGGTGAGGGTGCCTTGGTGAGAAATAACATCATCTCTTTTTCTGCAAATATGGATATAAAAGTTACTCTTTGTCCAAATATGATCATAATATTGTTTGAAGTGGCTTTCCTTCCACTTAGAGCTTTCAAGTATTTTGTCCAGTGTAGTTCAGTTCTTCTCAGATTGGATGTCTTTGGCTTTATATCCAGACTTTTCCTGGCCTCCCTGTTGAGGCTCCCAAGAATGTGTCAGACAATGCCAAAAGTATCCATGGGGTTTTGGTTTGTAGATACGGGAAATTGGTTTCTATTTTAACCTACAAAAAGGGTGTTATAACTGACAGACAGTAGAGGATTTTAAAAATAGCTTCAACATGTCCCTGTGACCCTGACAGAAGGGTCAAGAGAGCCAAGCTCTTAGCATTGAAAGCCTCCTCAGGAGAGCAGTGCCAGTTTCCAAGAGTGACTGGGACTCCTTGGATCCCTCTTTTCTCAGGTGAGTGTTTAAGAGACCTGATCCCTACTAGGAAATTGTTCTGTCCTTAAAGTCTGGACTCTTAAGGTACCCTCATTTAAGTACTCAGAAACTGTGGCTTTCAGGACTTGAAGTACCTTTTGAATTATTTCAGCAGAAATGTCTTAAGGCTTAGACAGGTCCAAATCCAAACACTATAGAAAAACATGTCTAAGTATAAAGGAAAGATTAGATTCCTTCTCTGTGGTGTCAAGACTGTTACTTTGTTTCAGAAACCTTTTTCTGGGGAGTTTTCTAAGATGTTAGGAAAAATACCAAGATTAATGTATGTAAAAGAGAGGGCTGTTGCTCAGCTATTTTCAAAGAGGGACCCCAGATAACTATTCTTGGTGGCTCTACTGAGTTCTGTGATCTTAAACAAGTCCTGGGAGGCTGGCCAAGCCCCTGAGCCATATCACATACTTGGCTGCATAACAGATGCGCTGCAGAGCTCAGCTCATACCCATGTGCTATGAACAAGGCTCAGGAGAAATGTGAACAATTTATTGGATATAAAAATGCTGACAAGTGCTATGGATTGATATGGGATTACTGCAAATAATAGCCCAAATCTGTACATTAGCAGATACTCAAAATTGTCTACCTCAGGAATCTAACTGGGGATGATGAGGTCCAGAACCCTGTTTCCTTAGGTGCTGTGTATGGCCAGTGGAGAGAGGGAGAGAGAAACTCTTGCATTTGGAAAGCAGGTGACTTTCACCCTGTGTATGCTTTCAGGTTCCCTATCCTCTTTTAAACAGTATCTTGAGAAGCAATGCAGTGCTGCTTTCACAGAGCAGCCAGCAAGAGCGAGGTCAGGAATAGATCTGCGTTGGTGACTCCGGCCATACAGTGGCTGCCAGCACCAGAGAATGGCCTTTGCCCTGACACCTCAGTGTTTGTAAGGGACACTCTCAAAACAATAAGAATCTTGCATGGGAAATACTGCTGAAGAGGATTTTCTCCATGTTTTAAATTAAAGATTAGGTACAGCAGATCTGAGATCTGATGAAAGTCTCATCCTATAAAGAGACATAGATTAACAGGGTAGATGTGGTGGATGGCAACTGTGGAATATTGAATGGCTCCTGTTGGTAACCTCAGGAAGCCCATACATAAGGATCAAATGACTCAGAGTATTGGTAACTGGGTCATTCAATGCTAAGTTTCTGATATGGATCCTTCATATTGTCAATATCTCATATCAGTTTGTCTGTGATGAAGACCTTTGGAGCAAATGCATAGGGTAGTGTCACTTTAGTTTCTATTGTGCCCAAGTAGCATCATTTTTGATAAAGGACAAGCACCAAGTGTAAATTTTCCTCTAGTTTTAAAGAGGATGTCTCAAACACAAGGTTGAACCACACTTAGAAGATAATGGTCCAGAGGGAGCCTCTGGAGTTGCCCCCAGGTGTTTGTGGACAAGTGGTAGGTCCTTGGACCCTTCTGACAAATGTAAATCCTCTCCCCTCACATGCACACTTGGCTGTTTGCACCAGCATGATGGATGTTTTCTGCTGCCACCAAAGTCTCCTGGGCTCAGCAGTCAGAGGTGTTCATGTCTAAAACTATCTCTGCTTGCAGGCCAGGGGTTCTCATTCAAACCAAACGACTCCAAGAAGGCTGTGATCAGACTGCAGAAGAACACACTAAGATTTTAGATTGAAAAAGCAAGTTGTCCCCATTATTCTGTTTCAATAAATCCTTAAAAATTTCATCAGGTGCTTTTCTGAGTTAATGGTATTCTCTCCTTCAAACAGCTTTTCCTTTTTCCATTAGTTCTTCATATACTAGCTTTCTTACATCCATCTGTGTGAACAGTGTCTTGCTACTCTGAATTATGTTGAATATTATCCTGAAATATTAATACTGATGTGTATTTCCATGTATCACTTATTGTGGGACCAAGTTAGCTTCGCAATAGCTGTGGCATTAATTTTCATCACTTTTTACTGTGGAAAATCAAACCAAATTACTCAGACTCTTGTCCCCATCTCTTATGTAACATTGACTCTATGCAACTCTTAAGTGCAAAATCTGAAAATAAATGTTTTATTAACATAAGAACTCTTCTTGCCCTTGAAATTTCAGTGTCGTCCCCTGTGATCTGAGTACATTCTGTTCTTGTATTTTCTTTATTGTACAATGAGAAGCTGTAATCACATCAGACATTGCAGATTTATACTTGTGTATATAAACATGGATTATTATATATAATAAGAAGAACATACTTATACACACACATACATTATATATGTATGTATGTTATTTCTTTTTTTCCACTAAAGATATGAAGTCAGATACACACAGTGGATTAAATAAGTTGCTATGGAAGTAAATGATACTAAATTATTAAACAGCCCAGCTGTCCGTGGTCAAATGCAGCATCTCATGAAACACTTCTCCAAACTAAAAATTCTTCAAAGGAATAATTTATAATTTAGACATGTAAAAAGGTTTCCTGGATAGCATTTGTTTCCCATGTGCAATGTGGTTTTAAGTCTACTTTCTGATCCAACTTTCTGCAGTTGCCTCTGAAATGGGCTTGGTGACAGATGGTGGCAAACTGCCTAAAGATGAATAGATATTTTTGCCTCTCTAACATACATCTCCGGAGTGGTGAGTTAATGTCTAGCATGGTAATGTCACAAAGCAGAGGAAGTGGGGTGAGAGAGTTGCTAATCAAGAATTTCTGGAGGTGGACTCACAGAAGAAAAGCTAAGCAGTCAACTGCCCAGACTGATTCTGCTTGTTCCATGAAGACTTAAATCTCTTTTTAGGAGAGATTTTGTTCAAGCAGAACATCTTTAGAAGTTTGCTTTCACCTGAACAGGAGCAGGATCCGTGTCCTGTGCACATTAAGTCCCACTCGTGAAGATACTGATACATGAAACTGTATCTCAGGCCAACACAACCTCCCACACAGTGCAGTTTGGTAACTGGTGAAGATTTTCTTACCATTAAACTCCATTGACCTGGCCATCTTGGCACTTCTGTATGGCTCTTTTTTTTTTAGTTTCCCATAACAGCAAGTACAGGAAACTAACCTAGGCCTGTTCCAGCCCACTGTGAGCTGGCTACAGCATTCTGGCACCAGGCAGTGGTCATTATAAAATGATAGTTTTGTTTATCACAAGAGGGGTTTGCCTTATGTGAAGACTGAACTCTGAGACTCTGGATTAACTTCCTAGCTGTGTCACAGCCATCCTGGGTGCCTTTGGAGCCTCTTTCACTTCTGATGGGGTTTTCAACAATATCTACAAAGAAGAGGTGCCAAATTTCTCATTTGTTCTTGGTGCAGTGATTAGCACAGTACTACTTTGTCCTCATTTGGAATACAGTTAATATCTTGAAATCCAAAGAGAAAAAAGTGGATATTATCATTTACTATGCTCAAAATAGGGGATATCCTGTGAATATTCTCTCTAGAATGATTTTGAGAAGTTAATTTCTGCATTAAAAGCTACAGTTACACGTTATGACTTGTGCATGTACTTTTACATTATGGACTAGGTAATTTTTGTCGGATTGCTTTGAATAATGAATAAATTCAAGGAGACTGAAATCTAGTCAGACACCTAGTAATGATGCAAGAGCAAAATCCATCAAGGTAAAGGTTTACTATGAGTTATTTTTTGTGTTTCAGAGAACTATGTAAATACATAGTTCACACCAGTGAGTCTCCTGGCCGACCTACAGTTGCTTCAGTGCAGGTGCCATGTTTGTGTCTCTCTCCCTGCTCTGCCTCAGGTGCCTTGCTGGTGGCAGCAATGACCTTCATGCAGCACCACCACCATCTCAGTCCAGTCACCTTCCAGTTTGTGGCTGTGGCCAGTATCCACCTGTAGCCAGCACTGCCTTTGAACCACGCCTTCACTACCAACCAAAGTTGAGAACACACTATGGGGCCAAATGGACCTTTGTCTGACACAAACCTTTTTGTCCTGGCATTACTAAAATGTCTAAGGGAGTGTACGAGAACATGAAATTATACTTGTCCAGCCTCCACCATTTGAAGTGCAATAATTTCCTGAGCCAGAGGTAGCAGTTAATACCCTCAGACGTCTTTCTATGACTCTGTCCAACAGCCTTTTTAATTCATGCTGATATAAACCTAAGTATTTGCAAAAGCCTGCTAGCAGTGATTCCTGCAACTTAGCTACATGTGGCATGGGGAACCACCTCCGTTTGTTTATTCTGAACCTTCTGGTTGTTAGTAGTTTAATCCAATGATCCTTCATTCTGGTACTTAAGAAAAGGACAATCATCCTCTGTTCACCCAGTCTGACATACTACTCATCTTTATAAATGTTCCTGCAGTGTGAAAGCAAAACACTGATTTTATTCTGAGAAATACCTGTTGAAACCAAATATTTTTTGCCTTGGATGATCAAATTAAGCAACAAGAAGTGGCCTGCCTTTATGCAGCTTGCCTTGCCCTTTTGCAGCTTCCAGATAAGACTCTTGATTTAGGTACAAGTTGTTGTCCCAGTTTTCTAAATGTGAGTGTTTAAGTTATAAGATTTTTGCATACTGTTTGATTGGCCTTTCAGGGTTATTTAAAAAAAAGAAAATGGAAGGTTGCAGTTTCCACAGTCAGCACTGACTCGGGCACATAAGAAGCAAGTCTGCAGAGGGAGAAGGTGGAGTTTTTCGTATAAGATGTTTTCTCACTTTACCCACACTGCGACAGACCATAATGAAAACTCAACAAGCTTCTGTCAGCCTCTGGCTCTGTGCAAACCTACTGGGGACGTTTGTGTTTGCCTGATAGCAGAAAGCCATTTAGAGGCTGGGAGTTTATTCCCTGTGGTGATTGAACTTCCAGAGAGATATGAACAAAATGTGAGTGTGTTCCAGAATGATTTGGACTTCAAGTATGCAGTGAGTAACATTATTTTCTACCAGATGGCAGTAGAAAGTAGGGCTGTAGGAAGTCTGCCTATATGAAAGTCTTTAAGAGACACAAAACATTTTTTGCACAGTACAGCATATCAGATGCAAGTTCAAACAACCCAGGATGTATGTGCTGCAGCTCAAGGTTTGGGTATGGCTTATTTAGGATAATTGCCCAGCAGGGTAGTTGTCCCTTTCTGGAGTGCACTGGAAAATCTAAAAGTACTAGAGGTAATAATAATTTTATAATCTTGTAATATTTCTGAGTACCTCTGTCAAGATTACAAATACCTTAAAATTTCCCTGGCTTCATAGTCAGCAATCTGCTAGACCTCATTCTCGTACCAATGAGTAACACTCTTATCCCAGAGCTGGACTGCTAATTAAACAAAAAATTCCCTTATATCTCCAAAATAATATAGCTGAATAACCACCTGTTATAGAATTATATATGTTGATAATGATTTTAATTGGTAGGGAGAGGTACTATTCGTATTTTCTTCTTGTTAGTGTCAGCTGAGTGCTAAAGACCCCTCTTATAATGGGTGCAAAACATACCCTATACAAAAGGAGCACCTTGCCATGGTTTCCACCTGAGCAGTGGAGAATTTTCTTATGTTTTTAAGGGGCAGTAAGCAGTAAAATGTTTTTGGGCACTGTCTCATATGGGACAGTGGTTTTGAAGTGCAGCCAGCTGAAGCTCAGCCACTCTCAAAACATCACACTTGAAGAGAGACCAGAAAAATATTCCTGACGCTCAGGCATGTTGCGGGAGTTTCCGTAAATTGAAACTTCAATTCCCATTGTTCTTGGTGCTGTCACGACTGCACAGATGGTTCTGTAGCCACTGCCTTTCTCCTTTGTGCCATGAAAACTGGTGCCTTACACAGAGCTTCCAGAGGAAAAGATTGGGTTTAAAGTTTCCTCATGGAACAAATTTTATTTGATAGAGTCCATGTTTTAGAGTCTAAAATTTCTTGCACTTGAGAACTTTTGCTGAATGTCCAGAGTCCTGAAGTAACCCCACAGCCATCCCCTGGGAGACTGGCCAAGGAGTCAGGGAGTCTGGGAAGCCCCAGCCTGCAGTAATGCTGATACCTGGCTTTGCTGTTGGTATTCGAGGGAGTTTAGCTGAGCCGTTCCAGTGTCTGAGCAGCTTCCTGCTGACTGGAGAACTGGGAAGAATAAAAAGATTTCATCTAATTCAGACTGAAACCAAATTCTGAAAAAAATGAAGTTTCCTGTTAGCAGGAAACCCCCTCTCCTGGCTGTCCTCTATCTAACTTGGATGATTTCATCTTCTCATCTAAACTCGGAACATTTGTCCTTCTTGACTTGGGCATTTTCTGTACACTAAGGAAATACATAAAGATAGTGGACTGTAATGATTGATCTAATGAGAAGCACAGGAGGGAATTACCTACATTTAAAGTCCTAATGTGTTTCCTAACACTGTTTCTCTCTAAACAACTGGGTAAATCACACTAGGTTTTAACAGATGATGTTACATATACTTCCAGAAATAAATAATCTGGCACTGTAGTTGGAAGGGAATTTACTCTGTCAAAATCTAAATAGGTTTTTAAGTCAACAAATCTATAGTTATAAATCTAATAAAATTAAGAAGCAAAGGTTAGGCCTATCCCTCTCACATCATTTGTAATACAGGCAATAGATTTTCACCTAGTTTTTTCCACATTTATAGCAGTTATTCTTAGAGCGGGAGGCTCCTGCAAAGTGGTAAGGATGGTGGCTCTTGTGGGAGAGGACAAAGGTCTTCCACACAGCAGGGGAGGAGGAACTGTAGAAGGTGGAAGCAGCATGGTTTCTGGACAAAAGGGGGAACTCAGAAGCTGCAATGGTTGGTAAGTTCAGCAACTTTATCATCATGTGATTAAAAATGAAGGGCTCTTCCCTCAGGATGCTTATTAGAGCTCCCAACAAAGGTACATGACTACATTTGCCATCAGCTCCTATGTATTTTGGTAATGGGACTGAGCCGAAGGATTAAGATGAAGCAAAGATGAATCATCCACTAGAATTAATAATCATATTGAAGACCAAAATCAGGTAAAAAAATTTGGCATTGGTTGTGTTGCATTGTAATTTCCGAATCCTCATTTGTATGTGCTGTTCACAATACCTTGTAATTCTTACTCCCCTATCTCCATGTTCCACAATCTTTTAGGATCTAACATTCTCTTGTGCTCTGGATGTAACCTACTTACCACTCTTCTCTTGCTCCATCAACCTCTTTGCTCTTTGAATAGTAACTATTGTTTATGTATTGAATAGTAGATATATTATGTGTTTCATTATATCCTTACCAATTAGTCTTCCATTTCATTCCATATTGGAATATGATGCTTTTTTCCTGGATATTCCAGTTCCTTTGATAATAGCTATTATGTTTGTAAATCATGTCTTGCATATAAAACAAAACATTTTGTACAGATGTTCCCTTTAGCCAGGGGCACTTGGATTTGAAATGTCTTCCATCAAGACTGAACAAATATAGGCTAATCCCAGTCACAACCTCTAGATGACCTCAATTTTCATGAAGGAAACCAGGGCAAGATAGAAATGAGGAGCGACAACTTAAAGAAGCTGTAGCATCTTTTTATTACTTGAATGACTATACATGCAAAGATCACAGTCTGTGTGAAATGAGAGAATGTAACAAAATGAATGTAATCTGCAAAGGAAAAGACATGGCAGCAGAAAATATTGAAAAGCAGTCAGAATAACAATTCAGGTTAGAAAACTAATAATAACACTACAAGTTCTCAATAGCAGTCCAGCAAGTAGAAGCATTTGTATAAAACAGCCACACATGAAATATTTTGCTAGTTATTTGATCTTATTTGATTTCTGGGACACATATTGAGAAATTATAACGTATAAATGGAGAAACACCATAAAAGGGTCTGCCTTGACATATTTACTGGGAAGGAAATTTTAGGGGAAATGACAGCCAATACTAATTTTCTTACTTTCATTTGAGTACTGGTACAAAGGAAAAAAAAAACTCTAATCCAGAATTTGTACCTGTGGGTTTTTTTTATATATTCTTTGGAGAGTTTTGCTCTACCTGACCTCAAAATATTCACAAGAAGATATAGTATATATTCATGAATGCTGAGGGTAGATAAATGGTGCTCCCATTCAGAGACAACAAAAACAGACCGTTCTCAAAGATCTTGAAAAAACTGGGTGATGATGGCTTAAAATTCACTTGGCAGAAATGGAAGTTTAGTGCTGAATAAGAGATAATAAACAGATTGAGGAGAAATGCTGATTTACAATTCATCACTAATTTATCTGAAGAGTAACAACTTGAACAAAGGTATACTGAAATTATACAGGATTCTGGAAATTCATGCCAAATCTACCTGCTGAAAAAAATCTTAAGAGCTTTGTTACAGAAAGAATACAAAATGGACACAAGAGGTGAATCTGAACTGAGAGTTTGAAAATGTCAGGGATTAGAGAAAGCAAACACTTATTCCCAGAGGCTCTGATGACACCTGGCAAAACTGCCAAATGATACTTCCAAGCAAAGCCACAGGGCAAGACTTTCTCAAAAGCAGGTCAATGACTATAAACATGTGGCTTGTGGTGCTGGCACCTTCACTTGAACTGAATAGCAATGCTCAAATCCAGAAAGAGCCCAGCACAGGTATGAAGAGCTTCCTGTTTCTGCCTGTGAGACACACCCTGGCATGGACAGACTGCAAACCATTGCTATCAGTAAGAGGTCAGCAGGCATTTTTTCTGCTTTCAGTTGCAGCTGTATGAGCACCAAAGAAGAAGGCAGAGTCAGAAAAGACTTCAGCAGTAGCTGGCATTTTATCTGCAGTTTTTGGAGAAAGTGCTGGGGGAGAGTAGGAAGCACCAGATCCTGACATTTTAGAAGCAGCTATGGTGAGGTTCTCTGACAGAAAATGTTTTATGTTATGGGGTTAAATGCCCCAAAAATTTTAAAATTATACTAATGCTGTGTAATAAGTACTTCTAGGTGAAGTATATTCCATATTTGTGTACAGAGAGGTATGTGTGACACTTCCCTGAGTTCTGTGTCCTAATGGTTACCTTTCTTTTTATAAGCAGAAGGTTCAGCAGTCAACAGGCTAAGCTCAGAGGCGCTTAGCCTGTTGAGAACAACTCTTACATCTTTAACAAGACCAAATTTCTTTCTTACTTCCTTATCTTTATTCCAGTGTGCTGCTTCATAATTTCTTTTTTGCATGTCTTCTTTGGATGGGAATGCAGTCTTGCTGAGGAGCTGAAATGGGAAAGAGTAGAACTGGACTATCAGGAAGTGAGTGTTGAGTAGTCATTTTCTTCCCACCCCAGTTTATTTTCACAGCTTTTTGTCTACAGTCTCAAATACCTTGGGGATGTGGCTTTGCAAGAAGAATTTAATTCAGGAGGGATCTTGCATACTAGCCCTTCTCTATTCTTCCATTGTTACTTTAGAAAAGAATCATGATGGCACTCACCTGTTTTCAGAAACACAACCTTTTCCCTTGGGAAATATCTTGCTTTTTATATTAAATTTTGCCCTATTGTTCTCTAAATTGCAATGGACTGCAATGCTTTTGCCCTGTTCAAATACTAGAAAAATCTTGGTATATCTCAAGACATATTTTTTTCTCAGTATTATGTAATTATTAAAAAAAAACAAAAAACCAGTAAAGTCTTATAGGCCTGCAAGCCTTAATTTTATTTCTGTTACAGTGGTTGTATCTGCTGGATTTCTGTTTAGCTTCCCCACAAAAACTTAAAAATACCAGGTCACTCATCTTTGACAGCCTGTTATCAATATTCTGCATAGAGCACTTTGTGTTCAGCTATGTCTAAGAAAGCAATTTACTGTTCATACATAGACACTCACCTGATCATCGTGGGTTACCACCTGCTGCCTTTTCCCAGAAGGAGGGGAGCAGTTCTTGGGCTGAGAGATTGTAGTCATCTTGTGTGAAGAGAAATGTGTTTTATTTGATGTTTTCTTTTGGGGTGTGAGGGTAGCACAGGTTGCAAGATGTTTTATGTTCTGTTTCACAGCATCCCCTCTCAACAGCAGTGGATGTGAAACTTGGAATGTTAGTTTACGGACAGAATGACACGTAATGAGCCAAATGGTGGTCTTCAGAAACAACACATGGTGACCAGGTAGTTTCATTTTTGCTGCCAGATCTTCATGCCCCATTACATATAGAAGGTAGACTTGACCATTATAGATCATTAGAGCATTTCCCTTAAAGAGAGGAATTTCTGGTTGCTCTCCAATAGGACTAACAGATGAAAGTGTTGACATATTCCTATAATCCTTATTCTTGATATTGGTGAGTGACTTTAAAATTTCTGAAACAGCACTGTTAGATGACTTTACAATAAGAGGATAGAATCTTGCTGTCTTTCCATCTGGCTCTTCTTGTGCAAGCTCTTTCACTGGGGTTATTTGGGAACATTTCTCATCTTCAGTTACATCAGGACTAGAATAGTGCCTTGTTGTGTCTGGGCTGCTTGGTATTAAAGACTGTGAAAAATTGTGCCAGAAGGATCTGGAACTCTCCTGTATCTTTATTACTGGCCATATGTAAATCACAGATTGTGTTTCTGTAGCTTGCCTTGCTTCAGAGACCCTTCTCCCTGCAGCTAACAGTAGTTGCTGTAGTTTAGATGGGAAAAAAGATAATGGTATTAATGTGACTTTGGCTTGATGTGGTATCTCTAGATCAGGTTTCAAAATCCGTACCTGAGGTTCTTCAGTAACTCTAAGAGGACCAGGGGTTTCAGAAGCAGGTACTTTGTCTTCTTGGTTAGCATGACTTAGTGAGAAAGCTCTTTGCAGAGAGTTCTTTGCAGCTAGGTTTTCATTACTTTGAGCCTTAAAGTCAGTTGAGAACTTTCCTCTGCCAGCAGAGGTCCCGACACTATTTTCTAGAATGCTGAAATCTTCCTTGCTGCTCATTTGCTGATCTTCTCCCACCAGAGCAGATGTAGCCCTGGTATCCACCTCCTAATGAGTGTTGTGGCTTTACTCAACGGGCTCTGCTTCGACAGATGAGCTTTTGTGAAGGGGCAGTTATACACCTTGGGGAGGCTTCTGGAGGGAAGAGAGTTTTTGTCCAGAAGCAAAAGGAGTTTCAGCAGGTCTCAACTATTTTCACCTCTTTCCTGAATGGCTTCATTTGTGTGGCCTGGCATGCTTACAAAAAAAGCGGACAGAAATTAAAATGTGATTACATGTTTGTAAATGTACACAGAGATTTTTCTTCATTACCTCAAAGAAAATTAATAAACAGAAAGGTATTTGTCATTTATTAACTACAGCTCATCTAGCCAGTAGAATTTTTCTGCAATATAATTTGCTGTGAGATACTTCCAATCATGCCTTAAGTCATGAAACTCACTTGGCAGTGAGTTTCTGCTTGCTTCCATAGGAACTTACCCAATGCTGCAAGCTGCTGGTGAACAGGATCTATTTTGTTTAGATGTAGCACTCCCCCATGTCAGAAAATACAATCTTCTTAGACATTTTTAATAAAAATGGTCTTAACCAAAGACCTTTATAATCAGTTTTGTACTTTACTTGCAGAATGCTTTGGCTTCAGCAGTCAGCCCCAGCCTACACTACTTTCTGCTGTAGCAGAATCAGACCCAGTAGCTTTGTTATGGCTTTTAATAGAGATGTAAAAAATATCCAAAAAAACAAGTTCAGATGTTTATCTGATACATATTAAAATCTTCTAAGCACCAGTGAAATTGTAAAAGGCTAAGCAATTATAAGAACATAGTTGAATGTACAGAAGAAAGAACCAGGAAATTTAAATTTGTATCCTGAGAGAAATTAACAAAGTAACTTTGAATTAACAGCTGCTTCTCTGGAGGTTATATTCTCCTAGCAATAACGTACTCATCACTACTGACTTGATTTTGTAGAAAGGAAACATATATATTCATGTTATTTGCATGTCAATCACACAACCCTAAGGTGTTTTTTAGCCATCTTAAACATTAAAAAACATAGTGAGTTTTACCTCCATAACTGAAGAGGTTCTACTACTTAGAAAAAGAAAAACAATAAAGACAAGATCAGCAAGCTTCTTTATAGGATCATGAAAATTAAATTTTCTGAGTCCTTTTATCTAGCAAAAATGAATAAACAAAAAAATAAAATTATGTTTCATCCTCATCTAGGCTGTATCTCCTGCATTTATGACACATACATCGAGATGTAATCACAGAGTTCCTGGACTCTAATCAAGAATAATTAGAAATAATTATATCAATTGTCAGCAAGTTATTTGAATAATTAATTGTGCATATAGGAGCAGTGAGGCCTTCTGTAGAAGCAGACTCTAAATCAATTTTTTTCCTTTGCTTTATCTGATGAGTGGAGGTTTTTTTGTTCTGCTTTTACACTTCTGGAGTTGGGGTTTTTTATTATATCCAACACTGTAGTGTGATAAACCTAGGGCCAATCTTCTGAGCTAGAAAGTCTCTTAGCATCTTAAAAAATGGAAAGTCTCAGAAACCTAGAGATGCAGCAATTAAACTAAAATTAAAGAAAAAAAATTATATTTTGAGCTAGAGAAATCTTGGTTAATTGTGAAACTAGCTGAAAAAGAGGCAAATATCACTGCAGAAGAGAAAGTCTGATTCTCAGAAATCATAGCTCGACTTTGAAAGCTCTGAACTGCTTGATGTAGTGATGGGGCTCATCTAGCATAGTCTCCAACTTTGATGATTAATGTACTGTACCTCACACTGCGCATCTTAATGTACAGTAGTGAACTTGGTTGTGTCATTTTATCAGTCTTCGAGTTTAAAATATTAACGCTTGTGTCATGAGTCTCAAGGTTCCCAATAAAACTGAAAAAAGAATGTCCTTATTTACATATGCAAAGAAAGATCTGATAGAAATCCTTCCTTCTTCTTCCACCTTAAAATTTGAACACTGCCAAACAGAATTTCATGCTTAGGAGCTGAGCAGCACACATTTCCCTGTTACTTAGATTTCATGGATATAAATCTTTTCCATCTGAAATGGTCTCACAATCTCATGTTTATGACTGTGGCTCACCATTGCCCTATCGTCACCAGAGATGAAGACAGCAAAGAGTCTTAAGAGAACTCACAAAAATGAGAAACATTCATATGTTAAGTTTCCTTATGTGCACATGCAAGGGGCCGTTCTAGGCCAGTCCCTGCCTCTGATGGCGGCCCAGAGCAAAGGCCCAACAGCAATCTGAGTAAAGGCCATGTACATGGTGGCGATTTGCAGGATGCCCTCCAGGCTCTGAGAGAGGGAGGCACAGGGCCCTCCCGAGCCAGCAAAGCTCTCTCCATGGGTTTCCTGCTGGCACCAGGCCCTGCTGTGTAACGCCCTCAATTTTGCCTTCAGCTTCCACCCCACAGTGGTGCCCATGGGGCCATGTATGCCCAGAGCACCTCCTGGGCGGGGGCCAAGCCGGGTGTCAGCAGTACAGGCAGCGTGGGCTGGGGGAATGGAACAAGGGGATGCGGTTTAGTTACCATTACAGCCAGAGCACAGGCACTGGGCTGGAAGCGCAGCCTTCAACTGCTGCAGCCGCTGCTGTGGCAACTGCCAAAATGGCAGAGAGCCTTCCAGAACCTTCCAAAGGCTGCTGGACGCAGCAGGTTTCATGGCTGCTCTGGGTGATGCCGGCTGCCCTGTGCTGCACCAGTCACTGTCTGCAGCCCTGGGCTGTGTCTGCACGGCCCCCCCAGCCTGGCCGGCCATGCCCCGTGCCCAGCCCTATGAAGGGCACCATGTGGCTCCCATCCCTGTATGGACCATCCACTGCCAGAGTCAGACTCGGCCATCCTTCTGAGTCCCTTCCAACTCAGATGATTCTGTGACCTGTGCCATGGAGCCAGCCCTTGTGTCCCTCTACCTTTCTGTCCCTTTGGCCTTTGCAGGGCTGCAGTGTCCGGGACCGCAGGGGCCAGGGGTGGCAGTTCTGCCTGTGGCTCACCAAGCGTGCCCCACCTTTCCTGGGGGAGCCCTGGAGGCTCTGCCTGAGCCCTCCCCATTGCACAGCCTGGCCACAGGTCCTTGCTGCCCCGTCAGATGTCCTTGTCCCCAGCTAGGGCCTCGGTGGCTCTGGAAGGGAAGGCAGTAGCAGGCCCAAGCCTCCTTCCTGGCCTTTCCTGAGCGCAGTTTCCCCTGCATTGCCGGGCAGTGCTCAGGAGTGGGGGCAAAAACAAGCCCTGTGGCCAAGGTGAGCAATGAAACCTCTGCCCCTGGCACACCTGTGCTGACCCTGCCCATGCCAGCCCATCCCATTATTCCCTGCCATGGCCCCTCTCAGCTCAGCCCAGCCCTTCACGGTGACAGACCATCTGCTGTGCTCTGCTGGAAAGGAGGCTGCAAACAAAAACGTGTTCCTTACCTGCTCACTGCTTGGAGAGGGGAGAGAAGGTTTCAATACCAACCCTCTATCTAGCTCTTTCAGGCTGATTTGGGAATGTGACACTTCATGTCACAGACAATGATTAGGTGTTAGACTTCATACTGATTTTTTTTGCTTTTTTTTGCCTGCACAACAGTTTCCTTTCAGTGCCTGGGAAAAGAAATCAAATGTCAGTGGGTTCTGGACCAAGACCTAGCATATCACGTACTTGCTCATAATACACTGTGTTTATTTATCTGTTTCAGATGCTGAGCTTGACATATAAATATGATATATACTGCACAGATTTTGGAGAAAGGCTTCCTTCAGCTTGTGACAAATCCTTTTTGGAAACAATGCATAGCCTCCAAGGGGAAATTTGAAGAATAGGAAAAGGCAAGCACTCTTGTGCAGGCTGAGAGTAAGCTATGACCACATGCAGCACCAGAACGAAGAACACCACACAGACAATGCTTGTGGGCCTTCAAGGCACCAGCCAGTCTGTACATGCCTCAGAAAAATATGGGTTTGTAGTGTTTCCTCTGAGCAGCTATCCCCTGCCAGCACGCTGTAGGGCACAGCGCAGGCACTGGAACGCACCAGCTGTGACAGATGTGAGCTCTGCAGATGTGAGGTGCCCTGCAGAGCTCATCAGTATGTCAGCACATCCTCCCATGCCTCTGCTGTCAGGATTCTTCCATCAACCCCGGCACCTGAGTGCCTGAGGTGCTCATTTCATCTACAAGCTGGTTGTGTCCCTATTCTTGTCATGTGTGGCTCTTACCAGCACATGGCACAAGAGACTGAGTGGACTGCCTGCACTCCTCGAGCAAGATTTCTGGGGCCTTACAGCAACCTAGAATGGCACTAAATAAAGCAGATGCTTAGGAAGCTCTGTTTAGTGAACCAGAATCAACTTGATCT
This sequence comes from Thryothorus ludovicianus, assembly GCA_013397245.1. NCBI lineage: Eukaryota > Metazoa > Chordata > Aves > Passeriformes > Certhiidae > Thryothorus > Thryothorus ludovicianus. Next base: position 86,058 of record VZTB01007492.1, read on the forward strand.
CATTGCTTCTATGCACCTTCCATAGTTGAACAGATGGATTACATTAAAATCTCTTCCTTTTTAAATGATTCCACTTATTGCGGTCCTTAGCTGACGCCTGCTCCTCATCCATCTACAGTCACGAACTAGATGCTTCACGGTCACCAGCTGTGTGATGAAGACGGGGGAGTTATGTCTCCCAGCGGTAGATCTTTGGGTCTGTCAGGTTTTTATAATTGTAAGTCCAGCTTCTTGAGCTTGGGCACAACAGTTCAGAATGACTCAGTGTCTTACACGAGCATGGACTGAGCTAAGGACTGCCCGTGAGACGATGGATTCACCTTCCCTGGAAGTGTTAGCTCTCATCTTGGATTCGATCTCAGAGGGGCGTCTTTTCCAACCTAATTATTCTGTCTGAAAGTACACAAGGATCTTACACATCAACGAACACCCTGCCCTAACTCTGACGCGTTCCTCATTCTCCGCCAGCCGCGCCCCCAGGGCTGCGGGCTCGTCCCGTCCCGCCCGTGGCGGCCCGCG
>VZTB01007492.1:86723-107968 GCA_013397245.1 Thryothorus ludovicianus
CTCCCCCCGGCCCCGGCTGGCCCTGCTCCCCCGGCCCCGGCTGTCCCTGCTCCCCCCGGCCCCGGCTGTCCCCCTGCGCGGGCAGCTGGCGGCCTCGAGCGGACAGAGGCCGGGGGATGCAGTCAGCGCTTGCGGCCGCGGATGTGCTCTGTGCTAAATCGAAGGGCTGCCCTGAGCTTGTTTCTCAAGTGTTTGTAAAGGAACGGGGAGGGAAGGGGAGGGGGGAAGTGTGTTTATGTATAACCCGCGTTTAGGGTTCTTTGACTCGCTAGAGATGATTTGTAGGAAGGGAGGAAGTGCTAGGTCTCCTTGGAGCGTTTCTCTCAGCGTTTATAAGTTGTACCCTGGTAAGTCACGACACAATCTGCTCCAAAATCACTTTTCTGCACGGTAAACTAGATCTCTTTTACATCTATTCTTATTGTATCTGGAGTTTCCTTTGTAAATGTTGGTATGATTTCTTACAGCTTGTTTGAATTTCCTGAAGCTCTGCAAAGTAAAGTATTACAACTATTGTCTTATTTATAATGTACAGGTGAGTATTCTCAATTCCTTGTTTTTCCGTTGGTTTAAAATCATAAACATGAAAGCAATATCTTATGTATTCTCCTTTGTAACAGAGGGATTTTATTATACAAACTGGAGACCCCATGGGAACTGGCCGTGGAGGGGAATCCATATTTTGGTAAGTGTTTTTGTATAAAAATGATACATACATATGTATGTATATATATATATATCAACACACAATTTGTGTAAGGCAGTAGGAGCTCCAGTTAGATTGTCTTTCTTAAGGCAGAATTACTGGTGGGAAATAAAACTGTTGATGCATAGGCTTCTTTGGTTTTCATACTTAGATATCTATAACAACATAAAAAATTTAAAAGAATGCAACAATTTGCTATATCCTGTATATTCCAAATTCCTGTATGTAATCCTGTCTATATGGTGAACTGATTTTGCACATAGATATATTTGTTATCTGTTTCTCTTGTGAGATACATTTTTGATGTAAATAACTGCATTTTTGCAGTGTGGAATAACTTATTTTTGCAGAACCTATTTAAAAGGTGTAGTTCTTTCACGCCTCAGAAAAATGTTGTGTACTGCATTTAAAAATATATAAGTATACCCTTCCCACTCCCCAAAAAGCCTCTGTGAAATGTCCAGAGAAAAATTTGTTGTTCCCTGTCATATAAAGTGTGAAAGTGTACAGGTCCATAAATATGTTCATGGGTGCAATGTAAAAGCTAGGTTTTTCTGAAGGCCTAAAGTAAATGTAAAATGTAAAAATTTTTTTGAGGTGTCATTTAAAGTTTTACAATGTTTTATTAATTTCTTTTTCTTGTAACATACTTTTACATATTTTTTTTTTTTAGTCAACTGTATGGTGATCAAGCCAGATTTTTTGAGGCAGAAAAGGTGCCGAGAATCAAGCACAAGAAGAAGGGAACTGTGTCAATGGTGAACAATGGCAGTGATCAGCATGGATCACAGGTCAGCATATGGTGTTGGTACATGTGTAAATAACTAAAAGTTCCATGAGTTTACAAAGGCTGTGGAACAATGACACTGTCATGTCTACAGCATCATCTTGTAAAACCATGTTAAAAAACCCACCACAGCTAAATATTTCACATAGCATTCCAGGTGCTAATGGGTATTTGGTTACAGATAGAGGAATTAAAGTGCTCAGATTCAAATCCTATCCCAGATTAATTTTGTTTGCTAGTTCTCAGTCCTGTATTTTTTTTCCTTTATTTATTTCTCTATGTTAATACTTTCATGTGATTTTGCTAATGTATAAAATGGCTAGGAAAAAAAAATCTGTAGTTAAATGGAAGTGAAAATTTAGGAAACTGAGTTTTGAAATAATGTTGACATTTTCTGCTTATGGCTTTGTGTTAGTTTGGAAACTGAAATCATATTACAGTTTCTCCTGTATGTTTACTTGAAAGTGTGCATTAATAATGTAAGTTTGCAGTTTTACCCCAGTGCTGGTATAAAATAGGTTTTGAAAGTGGTCTTGTTCCCTTTCTTGTTTGATGGTCATGCATACAAAATTTTTGCTGCAGGTAGTTCTTTTTACTTATTTTGTAAGGCATTTTTATATTTAAAGCTCACAGAACACTATTATTTCTAAATTATTATTGTTTTAGGTTTATTGTCACTTCTGTGAATTAAAATGCCTCATTGTAATATCCATATATTTTAATTTTTGATCAGAGGGATTTTTAATAATCAAAGAACAATTTAAAAAAGGTAAGGTTTTATTCAATCTAGAGTTGGTAATACATACAGGTAATTAAGCTCCTTCCCTGCACTATAGGTATAAAATGGCATGGTTCTGGGATTTAGGAAAAGAGATGACATTAGTATTTATATTTAAGATGCAGCCTGTTAGTGTGTATGCAAGCACATGGGAATGAATGCTGTTCCCAGGAATGTTACTACAGCATCTTCCCTGGGGAAGAAAAATTCCAGAAAGGAACTGCCTGGAGTTGCCTTACAAGTATAGTTTAGATAATGTAATGCAATGTAATGTAATATAATATAATATATAATACTAAACAGTCTTAACTGTGTTGTAGAGAGAATGAGAAGTGGGATGTTAGCAGTCAGACTGTAAAGTGTGGGTGCAACAGTTGTGTCTTCTTATTTGTGCAGGTCTGCCTCTTCCTCCCTCCTCCATTACCCCGTGCCCTCTATAATTTGTTACTAAATTCTCAGCTGGTAACAATTTTCATAGTTTCAGTTTTGTCTGAAGGTGAAAGATCTGATTTGTGGTAAGATACTTTCCAGTGCCAGTTCGAGTTGATCTAAGTCAGTGTGTGCTGGTTCTTCTCTCAATGCTACTGGATCCTGTTTTTCAGGAGATAAGAGTTTGTGGGAAGAAAGGAAAAAAAGTGTGGATGGAATTAGATAAAGATAGTACTGTGGGAGATTTTGCTAAATTTATGGAAATGCTTGGTGAACAGGTGATTTGAGCTCAGCTCACAAGGGGTAGCTTTGCTCTTTCTGTCCTCTCCCTTTTGTCACCTGTGATGCCAGCCACAACCTTTGCTGGTCTTGCTCACCAAACCTCCCCAGCAGAGAGCTCTCTGTTCCTCCTCTGCCCCTCTGGTTTTGTGCCCGATTGCCAATTCAAACCAATTCACAGAAGGGTCCAGTGAGCTGCACCCACAGGCTCCTGCAGGGGAGATGTCCTCAGGCAGTGACTGTGAGCTGTACATTGGCTCACCATGTTCTCAGAGCAATCTTCTACAAAGGATGGAAAAAGGTTTGTTTTCCCCACTAAATTCAGTGACAGTGTGTTAAGGTAAAAAAATAACAACAAAAAATCACAAACTGAATTTTTTTATTTACTGTTCCTACTGTTTTGTATCTTCTATTGTAGTTCCTCATTACCACAGGGGAAAACCTGGATTACCTTGATGGTGTACATGCAGTGTTCAGAGAAGTGACAGAAGGCAAGGATGTATTGAAGACAATTAATGAAGCCTTTGTAGATAAGGATTTTATTCCATATCAAGATATCAGGTGCGACTGCTTTTAACTTTACTTTTTGAGGAATGCATTATAATTGAATGAATTTACTCCTTTTTGGAAACTAGATGAATATCATGCTGTCAGGTGACCTGTACATGCTGTCTTAAATACTCTTTTTCCCAGTATTAGTGGTAAAATAGACAAGTAATAAATAAACAAGTATGTATAAAAATATTCAGCCATGTTGCCCGTACAGAAGCATCAGTACTAGAATTTACAAGCACGCAGGATGTTTGGGATACAGCTGAGAATTAGTGGGGCTGGTTTGCTGTTAGTTGGGTAAACCAAGTTTTACTTGCGTGTAAGCAGTGCTGATCTTGATTTTGTTTTCTCTCAGGATAAACCATACAGTAATTTTAGATGATCCCTTTGATGATCCACCTGGCTTGTGTGCTCCTGATCGCTCACCAGAACCTACAAAGGAACAGCTCGACGTGAGTGTTTGCGACAGGGAAAAGTTGGAAGAAACAATTAAATAAGTTTATCTCAATTAGTGTCCAGCACAGATTTGGCCAAAATAAGAAATCAGTCTTTAAGATTTTGTCTCTCAAATCTGTGTCCTAAAAGAACTACACATTCTTTCATGCAGGAGGTGTTCTTCTACTGTGCCAGCTGGAGTTCTGATATGTGAAATGCTTGTCAGTTACTTGGAGCTACTGCTGTGTTTAATCAAATACAGCTGCTTAACCTTTCAAGAGAAGTGACTTGGGTGCTCTCCCCTGTGGCTGCAGTGGAGTTATGTTTGAAAGCTGTATTTTTGGTTTCTATTTACAGTTTAGATAAGCAGAACATTCAGAATATTCAACTCTGGTATTACTGGTTTTCTGTCTACTCTGGTAGAAGGCAAAATATAACTAACATTTATTGATATTAAAATGGTTACTGCTGTTTTCCTTTTAAATGTGAATAGGCTGTGTTTCAATGGAAGTAGTATTGGTCATTCTTAGAGCTATATGTGCAAGCACACATACTGCTGTGGGCCATTTGTTCAAACAGAAGGAATTTTCTAAAACATAATTGCAATTATTAATAATTTACTCATAGTAAATTATAGAAGTTGTGAGAAATTATAGAAGTTGTGAGATTATTTCCTTGTATGAAAATAGTTGTTTCAAGTAATAAATTAATTAAGTAGAGAGAATATTGTTTTAATTTTAAGCTTAATAGATACAATTATAAGATTGAAATTAGGCTTTTATAGTGTGTGTGTGTGCTGTGGTTAATCTCTGATGTACCTTCAGATATGTTAAGAATAAGGTATTTAATAGCTCACTGCCAGCAGCATAGAAATGGGAAGATTTGTACTGAGTTTTTTTCCCTCATAGTCTGTCTGAGGATACCTCTTCTAGCATGGAAATGGCTATAAGAAAGGCAGCATTCTAGAGATGCTGGTGAGGAGAAAAAATTAAACCTCAAGTCCTGCCTAGGTATAGATGTGTAAAAACAAAATTATTATTGTGCTATGTTCTATTTAATGTCTCGCTAGACACAACAGATATTTACAGTGTTCCTTACCTTCATTTGTGGCAGGAGTTACCTGAGTTATAAATGAGTTGACACTTGTGGTGAGATGTTGAGTATTAAGTGGGTATATGTAAAAGAATTTAGAGTACCTCACTGAATATGGTTCAGACTGGTCACAAAAGTTCAGAAATAGTTCACAGTGCCTGAAATATGAGGATAACATCTTCTCCTTTTTTCCTTTGTTCTGATCCAGGTGGGAAGAACAAAATGAAAGCCCAGTTCTGCAGACACACAGTGCTTAAGCATTTTTTGTGTCTCGAGGGGTGAGGGGAGAGGTCATCCAAGTAATAGTTGGAAAGTGATAAAGAATTTTTGGCCATGCCTTGGTAATCAATAGCTTTTTCTTTCATGTTTCAGAGTGGCAGAATAGGAGCAGATGAAGAAATTGATGACATGAAAGGACGAACTGCAGATGAAATAGAAGAAGCTCAGGCAGAAAAAGAAGCAAAAACTCGTGCCATTCTTCTGGAAATGGTGAACATTTTTCTGTGTTTACCTTTTAGATCTTATTCCAGTGTGTGTGCATGTTATTAGGTTTAGGAGGATGTGTACTACTTACCTTGGAATTACCTGTCTGGTGTTGATGTCATGTTTCAGATCTGCTATTAAATATCTGTTGTACAATGAAAGAATTGAGCATGAGAACTCATATGGTTTTCTGATAAAACTGGTGATACTTCATTGTGAGAGTGGGCCCGTGGAGACTTTCTAAAAATGTGATAGAAATGCATCCAATTCAAAAATGTAAGATACATTGTATGCTGCTGAAATACCTGCAGTCCTGGGAAGGATTTAGCATGTGGGGGGGAGAGCTGAGCTAATTTGTGACAAACTCCTCCCAATGTATACAGTGGTAAACTTCATCGTAGAAAAATTGTGAACAGGTTTTGAAGTCCTTTTTTGTTGTTTTTTTTTTAAAAGAAAATTATAAAAAGAATACACACCATTGAAGCACTTCCTTACAACTACCAAATTCAAATTTATGGTGAATAGTTTGCAGCAGGGTCTGATTCCAAGATCAAACCAGATCTGGCCACAGTGTTGCAGAAAATTTGTAGGGACAAAAAGGGTGCACTTCCACCTTTTAGACCTGTCTGTTTGTTATACTAAAAACAGAAAAAGCAAAGTAGAACGAAATTGTGAACTTTAATGAAGTCCAGCAGTGGAATTACAAATAAATAATAAATTTTAGGTGCTACAGAAAACATTTTTTTGTGACACTGAGGAGGGAAAATATTTTCTTAAGTTTTGATTTTGTGATAAGAATGTGAGATCACACAGAAGATGTGTCACAGTGTGCTGTGCTGCCTGTAGAGACCTTTAGGCAGAAGTGATGAATGTCTTCTTTATATGTTCCAGGTGGGAGACTTACCAGATGCAGACCTCAAGCCACCAGAAAATGTGCTGGCTGTTTGTAAACTGAATCCTATGACCACAGGTGAAGACCTGGAGATAATATTTTCACGATTTGGTCCCATTAAAAGGTAATTATGATAAAAGAGAAAACCTTCTTTGTTGAAACTGAACTTGATTTCTCACAGTCTATTTAGATTTGACTGTGAAAGAGTAGTCTGGTGTCTCAGGAGATTTATGCTGTTTGGATAGAGGGATACAAAGGCAGATCTAGCTAGATGAGTATCCTGTCCCCAGGAGTGGTTTTAAGGAAAGCCTAAGGAAGTGTAGGAACCAAGAAAGTATATGGCACTCCTTTGTGCCCCACATCCTCTCGCTCCTTTCAGCACTTTTTATGTCAGATACTCGTTGAGCTGTGTGGAGTCTGGGCTTTTCTTTCCTGTGGGAGTATGTGTGGTTTGGGATAAAGCACCAAACATCTGTGGCATCTTATACACTCCTTATAAAGTGTTCCCCATTCCTGCTACCCTTCTCAGTTTTGACCTTGGCTTCTAGTAGTTTCAGCTGATTCTTCCTAGTACTGCAATCAAAAGACAGGATGGGCAATGAAATCTGCTTTCCTACACTTCTCTATCCTACATCCCAAGTTTGGTTTTTTTCTTTGCTAATAACACTAACCTACATATCCATGCTTCTTTGTAGTAGAGACTTAATTATTTGTTTCACTTTTCTTGTCCTTTTCCTGTTCTTATGTTTTCATCTCAAGATGTGAGAACCAGAACTGCACACAATGTTGAAAAAATTACAAATTTATAGTGTAACAGTTTTGTTCTCTATATTGCTCTCAACACCTTTTCTGGTGAATGCTAAAGCTGTTTTTTTCATTTGGGTTTTTTTGTGGGGTTGGGATGTTTTTACAATATACATTAAAGGTTCAACCCATGTGTACCTTGTTGCATTTATCTACATCATGAATGTCATTTGCTCTTTTTTGTCTTGTAAGGACTTTCTGTGAATTCTTCAGTCTTTTTTTTTTTGCTACTTTTAACCATTTAGTATAATCAGTACAATTCAGTACCATTGGCAAACTTTGAATCATTTTACTCTTACCTGGTGTTTTGCATGTTTATCAGTGCAAAGATATTCCTTATGCCCCTGCTGCTTACTTTCCCCAAAAGCCTTTGGTGCAAGAGTTTATTGGAATTTGCAGAGGGATTTCAAAAGACTTCATGGAATGGATCATCATCATCATCACCACACGTGAACATATTGACTCTGTTAGAGCACTTCACTTAAATTTATTCAGGTGGTCCGGAGTAGGCCCTGTGTATTCAGATGGATGCTAACTCTGTTCTGCTTGGAGTTTTCAGCAGTTTGTGCAGTACTGGCACACAGACCTGCAGGCTCCCAGATCCTAATCTGCGCTGTCTGTGTGTGAGTGATATTGGTGTTGTGTGACACTCTTGAAACTCCAGCACGGTTTCTCTCTGCCCTAAGGATTTCTAATTTTTTGTTCCTCTGTCAGAGTTGTCGCTTTTGTATTTTTTTCAGTTCTTCCATGAAGGAGAGTTCTTGCACAAAACCATTTTGCCCTCTGCTGCAAAGAATTCCTGTAGCTTGTCTGAATAGGCTTCTGGTCTAATTTTTTCTTTTTTCCCCTAGCTTTTTTTTTTCTTCTGGCCTTGATCATCTTTTTGATTGTGGATCCTGTTATTTTATTTCCTCTCTCCACGTGGGGAAAGTCTCTCATTATTCTCACCTTAATGCCACATATCCTGCCCATGTTGCCTGTGTGCTCTCCTTCAGCATCCTGTAGTCAGATTTCTTATGTCCAGTACAAGAGTTGTGTAATACTGATACAATACTATTCTTCCCATTTTACACTACTTACTCAGTACTTTTAGGCTTCTTATTTTTGCCCAGTGTCCTGCATGATAAAAAGATGAGCTGCTGCAGAGATGCTTGCTAAGTAGAGAAAGTTTGTCACAGGATATTTGTGTAAACTTTGCTTAAAATTACAGAGAATACAGGACGAGAAATTTCTTGTCTTGCATTAGTGAAATGCAAAAAATTAGAAACAAACATTAGTGTTGGAAAATATATTTTGTTTCACTGATTAGAAATTCATCTCTAGTTCTGTGCTTTATGTTAACCACATGTGAGTTTAGTGTTATTGCTCAAAGCAGAATCTTACGCATTTTTTTCTTGCAGCAGGGAGTCTCAAAATCTGGTGTTTTAATACCTTCAAGGTGTTTTGGTTTTGTGGGTTGGGGTTTTTGGGTTATTTTTTGAACTCTTACTCTCCCTTTTAAGCAGTGCTTTCCTACCCTACATTTTTTGCTCTAATAGTGTTGACATTTTAATTTCCTATCCTTTTTTCAGTTGTGAAGTCATCCGAGACTGGAAGACTGGTGAATCTCTTTGTTATGCTTTCATTGAATTTGAAAAGGTATGGGTTTTAGGTATAACCTGCATGTAGATCCTGCTTGTAAAAGCCCCTTTTTGGTTTACTTCCATTTAGGAAAAACAATCTTCAAGTGTTAAATAGGTCATATTTTTTCTTACTGCTAGAAACTGTAACTTAGTTATAGAAGTTGTAGGTCCTAAATAAGGCAAGCATTTAAATCTTTCTCTGTTTGAGCAGCCAGTACAAAAATGTGCTTAGGCTGTCTTGAAACCAGTGGAGTCTCTGTCAGTATTACAGTTTTTTCTGTGTGTACAGCACAGAATGAGACTGTCACAAAACTGTGTCTCAAGCCATTTTTTATTAAGTCCAGAGGAAGCTCACACCTCCCAGCACAACCTTTATCCTGTAAAATCATCTCTAATCGGTTGAAGAGGTCTATTTCTGGCTTAGATAAGTCTTGACCCATTCTGCATTGATTTCAGCTGTCCCCTGAAAGTACTAAATCACTGCTTCCAACTGTTGAGCTGCCAATGACCAGGGGAAAATCCATTTCTTCTTTTATCACTGGGGCCCTGACCCTGGCTACCCTCTCAGGTCCAGAAGGCTCCACAGAATCCTTTTCCTCAGCACTGGGGCACCATTCTGTGTTAGCTATTAGAATTTTTTCTGTGTATAGCACAGAACGAGATGGGGCCAGAAGGAAGCTGCACCTCTATTTTTATTAAGTCTAGAGAAAGCTCACATCTCTCACCACAACCAAAGACTTCCTTGTTAAATTTCATTTTACAAACTTAAGCCAATAGCATAAAGCAAAAGCTTACAGACAGTTCTTTTAACCAACCATTAAAAGTACACCTATGCCCTCTTAGAACAATAACTGCTTGTAGGCCTCTAATTCTAATATCTGCAGTCCCAGGTTTTGAGCTAGCCAAGCTCCAAGCACTAGCTAACGTTTTTCTGTCCTTGCTCTCTATATCTAAAGTAACTTTTCCTCATGACAAGCCTTGCATCTTTAGCTCAATTCTAAATTAATTGTCTTTTCTCTTCTGTTTCTGAGGCCTTTTAGTTTCTCTAAGATACTTTAGTTTTAATAATTCCCACAGGAGATGATCAGGCCCTTTTTTCCCCAGAGCACATGAAGACTTTGAAGAGTTAAAGAAAGGAATGCTAGGAGCATGCAGCATAAAGAAAGGAGGGTGTATGGAATAAGATAGATCCATGTGTACTGTAGTTTTTCCCTTCTGGGCTTGTAAATGATGGTTACTGTGTCAACAGACTGCTCTTACTGTGAGGCTGATGGCAATAGTTCTCTTGGTGGTGTGTTGCTTTATATGTGCTGATATCTCTCACCAGTGAGGAAAACACTGGAAAGTGTTCTCACTTTTCTTTAACCTACTTATGTAGTTAAAACGGACCTTTTAACAGTTGTCCTGTTTTCCTTTTTTTTTTTTTTTCTGTGCCAAATGTGTGGCTGGATTGGCAAATTTTTAAAATAGTGAAATGAACTGAAGAATTGGGAATTAAAATGCTGATACTCAGACAAACCCTGACTATTTCTTTTGAAATGGTACAATTCAAGAACTGTGGTGCTTTAGGCAATTTCAGAAAAAAATGTATGCCACCAAACAGTTGGATTTGTGTTTGAGCTCTTCAGTGAGTATTCCTAGGAAATAATCATGACTCAAGATTTTCCTGGTTAATATCAGGAGGAAGACTGTGAGAAAGCCTACTTCAAAATGGACAATGTGCTGATAGATGACAGACGGATACATGTGGATTTTAGCCAGTCTGTTGCAAAGATTAAGTGGAAGGGAAAAGGTAGGTAATATTTGCAATTCTTTGATCCTCATAACTTAATAAGCCATGACTTCTAAACTAAGCATTATATAAAGAGTTAGGGGTTTAAATTGTCTCATCTTCAGGCGTATAAATGTTCCTGGTACTGTAATAAATAGAGCAACACAAGTTTTAGCTCTTCCCTTCATTTATTGAATAAAAAAAGTAGAAGGGTTTCCTACTGTTACTAAACATTGCATTGCCATTGATTCCCTTTTTAGTATTTTTATCACTAAAACATTTTTTCATCTCGAACTTTGGACATGATTATTTTTAATATTACTTATTAACAAAATAATGTGGCAGTACATTGTTATTTTCTAGTTTCTTTATTCACTGTATGATAGTCAGGTGTATACAGGAAAAAGTCAGTATTCAGGCCAGGGATTTCTGCTCTTAACCTCTTGTAGGTCAAACATACTGCATGGCAGGTTGTATGTTACAAAAAACCAGACAATTTTAGGTGTTTGAGGATGTTCTGGCCAGAGAAGGGTGGTGGAAGAGGTAGAGGCAGTGGTTATTTGATTACTGGCGACATGAAGAAAACGCTGGACTTGGAGAGGTGTCTGTGTATTGCATTGGTGACATTCTTGTGTGTGTTCTGAAAATGCAGTCAGCCCTCAGTTGTTGGCATGCGGTTTCTCCAGGTAGGGCTGTGGCCATGAACACTGAGATACTGGAACTTGTCCTGCACAGAGCTGTCTCTGTATTCTGTCTATACCAGGTGCTGCAGTGCATCCTGTATTGACTGCCTGTGTGAGAAGCTTTTTCTGAGGTCTAATCTGTCCAAAATACTGGAAAGCTAACGATATTGTTGTCTTGTGCTTGCGTGGTACCCAAGCGATGCCCTTCCATGCTGGGCGGTGGTTTCTGGCCTAGCCAGCGGCTGTTGCAGTTCTGCGGGCGGCCGTCAGAGGGCAGCACGGTGCCGTAGTTTGTTGATGTGTGCGCTCGCTCCAGCGAGTGAATGCAAAATGAAATCTGTCCTGTCCCTCTTTAAATCTAGACGTGAACATTTTTTTTTTCATAGCTTTCCGTTTGAATTATTGAGCTGTAGCTGTCTCAGAGGTTTCCCTCAGTGCAGACCAAAGCAAAAAGTCATTTAAAATTACAACACTCTGTGGGCTTTCATGGTAACAGAATTTTAAGTAGTGTGATATAGGACCTGTAATAGACATGAGGCTAAGCCAGTTGCTGAATCCTGCTTTGTGATCCTCTTCGTGTCTGCTGGACATGAATGAGGAGAAAGCTGGATGTTGTTTAATGCAAGCAAGAGAAGGACAGAACATTGCAACGTGTCCTGCTCTCTTCTACTGTTATGCAGATGTCTGTGTTGTTTCTGGAACTCTGTCGTGCTGTGGAGCTCTCTATGGTTATAAAAAGCCCCTAAATCATCATCAGAACTTTATGATAGTTGTGGATCTTGGTTGTGTTTGTGGTTAGAGTGAAATGAATATATTTTTCTGTGGACAGGTGGGCAGTATACCAAGGAAGATTTCAAGGACTATGAGAAGGACCGTGACAAACCTTCGAAATTTGCACTGAAAGAGAAGGTAAAACCAAAGCAAGAGTATCCTTTTCTGGTCAAATTAACTGAGTTTATCAAAACAGCCTGGGAAAAAGTTCTTATTTTTAAAGCCTGCCAAATGGATGTTTCTTTGCTACCTCATATAACCATTTGGTGTTTGAGATGGAATTTAATATTTTGCGATTTTCACTTAGATTAATTTAGTGAAATCAAAATATGCTGTTTCACTTCCATGTTGTGTGCAGGTAAGTAATGTTCCAAGTCCAAAACCCTGGAATGACATATGGCATAACAGAGTTTTTAAGTAGTTTCACAAGGGGCCTTCTGCATCCAGAATGAGACCACACTAGTACTTAAATCATTCTCTGAGATTATACTTTGCTTGTGGTAAGCATGAGAGAAAACACCATAGCTCGTTCAGATATCCACAGGTAGAAGAGAAAGGAGAATGCAGCCTGTCTGTACTGTTTGACAGGACAGACTTCAGTCACTTTAGCACAGCTGATTTTATTTTCAATGTGTACAACTGTGTTCTGACTGAAATATCTGTTAAGTCTTGGTAAACTCTTGTTGGATAAACAGGGCTTAGTTTGCTTCCCAGGCTGTTGTGTTTTGCTCCTTACTGATACTGGGAAACAGATCTGTCCTTAACTAGCACTATCAGTGCCAAGTATGACCTGGTGCTGGATGAGGATGTAGAAGAGTCTCACACAAGTCAGTCACACTTGGCTAAAAAACAGAAGAAGAAAAAGCACCACCATTCTGAAGATGAAGATGATGACAAGAGGACAAAAAAATCTAAGGTACTTGGCTCTTCATGTATTAACTTTATTCCTGTTCATTGTTTTCCTCATAAAAGAAGCCACGAAAAAAAGTCAGATATTGAATAAGGACACAGTGTGCAAAGTCCTGTGTAAAATACAACAGTTGTAAACCTACAGAAGGCTGATGTTAGTATTTGATTATGAAAGAGGGTTTCCAAGTCCTCATGGACTTTCGAAGCTTGGTGTGTCTAGATGGTTTTTTGCCAAAACATCCTGAAGAGGCAATGTGAAGTAGGAGATCTTCAGCACTTTGAACCTGTTCACATATTCCTAGTCATAAGAAAGTAGTTAATCATGTTTCATGACTGTGGGCTATGTCTCATTTTCTTGCCAGATCATCATATATTGGGTTTTTCCTATATGGAGTTGGGAATACAATCTCTTTACATTATCTTTTTGTATTTGTCCTTGACTGTTTTAGAAGTGTTAGTGTAAAGTCTGCGTGTGAGTTTGCTTGCATCTGGAATGTGCAAGCCCATGGTGCTGTGAGGCTGGGGCTGTGGAGGACAGCACCAGGAGACAGTAATTCTGTCATTCATGAGTTCTGCTACAGCCTGTCAGGACAGCATTCCCACATTTCTGTGAACTTGGGATATTAAAGGTGTGTGATGTTTTGTAGGAACAAAGTCTGCAGTGAGAAAGTGGAGGGTTAACCACCACTAAAGTGAGCATTAGGAGGAATTGATCTAAACTGAAAAAGAAAAAAAAACAAACCCCTGTATTTTAACAGTGCAAGCTTTATGAGTAAGAACAAAGCTGTCTTCTAGCAACTTTGCAGAAAGTGAAAAAGTTTCAGCCACAGCAAATGAGGCTATTGTCCCATCCTTAGTTTTGAATACTGCTGAAAGTTCTGTGTACACAAAGCATTACATGATTTTGTTCTTTTACGTCATTTCGTGCTGTGATGCTTGAAAATAATTTTTCTCATGACCATCAGGAATTAAAATCTTTCAGTGCCAGCTGTGAGCCTTATTGCTCATTCATGGACACAGTCTTTTTGTCACTTTTGTCACAATTCAGTCAGGGTCCTGTGACTAGAGGGGAGGGGCTTGTTCAGGTAAGTAAAGTCTTGAGTGCAGCATGTGCATACAAAAGGTGTGGACTAATGTTGGTTCAGACTTTTTCCTGTCTGTTTGGCTGTTGAAACTGTTGCTTTAGTCTTCTTGAAACTGGTGTTTTTGATGGTAATCTTTGTTCCTGATGGTTCAAGAATTACACCCATGGAAATGGCTGGTCATGCATTATCAGCAGAGAACATTTTAAAATAATTTAGAAGTCTTCCCCCTTGCAGGTGGCACAACAAGTGCTGGCAGCAATAGGTTGGTAACATCTGTTCTAATCATCGTGGAGGGATTTTGAGATTTCTTAGCAAAAAACCATGAATGAGCACAGAGGGATTCCTGGTGCTATTTTCAGGTTCTGGAATAAAACATATTCTGATGCTTGTCTTTGTGTCTCTCCTCTGTGTTTATGTATATCTTTTTGTGATTTAGTCGTCTGCTCCTGATGTGGTTTGTTCTCAGAGTCTGCTGCTGCTGTGTTCTGGTATCTTCTTTCCCACAGCTTTCTTCTCTCTTAGTCACCTTTACCCATTTTGCTGTAAGTAGTTTAGCTTTCTTATGCTTGAAATCACAGATGGAGGCTTGCTCCTATTCTCTGAAGGCAAGCATCATAGTTCCCTCTTGGAGTTGTGAAAATAATTTCTGGGAAGAATTTTTCTCTCTGGATTTGAATAGTCTCATTAGTGTGTACAGTACAGTGTGCACATACTGAGTAGTATGTACTCAGTCTCACACAGACTCAATATTTTGGGCATGGCCTCTCTAGCGAAATCTGCAGCCAGCTTAGATGATTAATCCTGTTTAGCATAAACAAAATTTTAGTTTTATTTTATTTTTTACTGTTCATACTTTGGGCATAATATGTGAAACTAAGGGGAAGCAGGCATGTTCCTGAGGTGGAATATTGAGTGAATATTGAGTCCAACACAAAGCATAACAGCATGGAAACTTTTTAGTGAATTTTTAGTATAGGCAAACAAAGCATTCTCCCTTAACCCTCTTTTGTAAATCACTGGATGTATTTGTGGTAAGAACTTTAAAGTAGAACAGCAGCAGACCTTCCACAACTCATCAGCCAAAGACCGCAGTAGCCATGCTTCACACAGAAACTTCCACTGTGAGTCCTTGGTGTGGCAGAGATTTTAATTAAGAGAGATGTGGGGCTTATAATGGGAAGTTCTGGCAACTGTAACTGCAGTTTGTGCTATCAACTCTAGCTATGACTTGAAGGAGTTTTATTTTCTCAGTAGTTTCCATGATGTTGAGTTGTTTTTCTGTTCTCTTGCTGGTGTTACTTTTTTTCTTTTGTATATTTTGACTCATCCTTTTCTTAGTCTGACACCTATTTCCTGAATCTTAGGCCTTTGTGTTGATGTTTCAAGAATATATTTTGGAGTCTTTCGCTGTTTGACTTCATTCCAGTGGGTAGAAGAGGTAGGGTGCTGTGGCTTGCTTTTAGTAAGTAACAGGATGTGGGCCTGGGGCAGGAGGGTGGACTGCCATGTGGGTTTGTGAATAGGATTTGGTAGAGTTTTTTTGAGTACAGGACATGCTTCCGCCTGAGATCTGTATTATGACTTTCTTTGCCTTCCAGTTTTCTACAGGTGTTTTCTCTTGAATTTTATTTTTTAAGATAACTGGATCTATGAAGTTGTATAGCCTATCTGATAGGTTTTTGTGAGACATAGGGACTCCTCAATTTCAGATTTCTGCAGTGCATAGTTTTGGCAGAGGTACTGATTTTTCTGGTTTTAATTTCCTGCTTTTACTGTTTATTGGACACTGTTCCTTTTATATTGAGGGTCAAGTTTTATCAAAATCTCCCCCCAGAAAAGGCTCTATATATTTGTTCCTTTAAACCTTTAACTAGTGTGTTTAATGTATGTAAGAGGTGGTATATGCATTCTGTTTCTGTGGCTATGATATTTCTAGCTATTTCACCTGCAAATGCTGTTTAGCAAGGTAATGCTTTTTGCAAAATCAGCCATGAACTTCCAGAGAAGTGTCTTTCCCTCTTTTCTTATTTCCTTCCTCATTTGTGTTCCAGCACAGTGCTGGATTAAGAATTGGGGTGATCATCACTTACTCATTGACTGATGAGAAGCCGTGATCCTGGATTGAGAAATACAAATTTCAGCAGTAAGAGAGAGCCTGTTTTTAAGTACGAATGTTTTTCTTCTTCTGAAACAGCGTGTTTCTGACTTTGTGGCATAAAAATTTGGTTTCAAAATACCATTATTTTTAGTAATTTGGTGTGTTTTAAAAATTGACCCATTTAATGCCAAAGGCTTTAAAATGAAAAATCTTGTATAAGGGGAGATGTAACTTATGCTGGCAAGAAATAAAGATGCAATTCATTCTGTTAGCTCAAATTAACACATTTTTGTTCTTTACATTGTGGTCATATTAGCTACTGTAGCGACTTTGTTGCATCACTTTCAGACTTGTTCTGTACACTTCTACCTTAAATGCTTTTGTGGAGGTCACTGAGATTGTTTAACTCAATGCTTTTATGACTTCTGATCCTTTCAGCAAGTTGTCCTTTTTGTATGGCATTCAACATGGGCTATTTGTAGTTTGAAATGTTCACTGACTTGTTCCCTGGCCCCACCTGGACAGAAGCCTTGTCTCCTGTGTTTGCTTGGTAGATTGTTCATCTAAGTGCTGTCCTGCTTTTTTCCTGTTTCTCCCATGTGCTGGGAGGAAACTCCAGCAACAAAGCAGTTAGAAGGCAGCCGTACACCAAGCCCACCATTTGGTTTTCTGGCCAATATTTTTGTCTTGTTCCTTTCTACCCCTCCATCAGCATGTCCATCGTCTGGTGTTTACTCAGGCCTTGTCACAGAGGGGCTTGAAACCTTTTGGCTTTTTCAAACACTGGGAGAGAGAGACTTTTGGGTTCAAGAGTAATATGATTGTGCAAAATTTTGAGAATGGATGGACAAAGCTCTTACAAGTGGCTGGAAGAACCACCAAGTCTTTTTGGTGGATCCAGATTTTGAAATCTATAAAGTTTGACAGTAAAGATGTGGAATAGGCATGTGAACACCAGTGAGATTGCTGTACCCAGCAGTAGCAGAATGTTTTTGTTATAGGTCAAACCTGTGATTTTTCATGTGTCTTTATCCAGGGGTTTTATGTTGCTTACTGTAACCCTAGTAATTTCAGCATTATTGATGTCATTCTAAAGGTGATGTTTGCTCTGGGAACCACCCCAGCCACTGGCTTTCTGCATAAAATCTCTGTTTAATGTAGAGTTTTTTCACTGTTCTTTTGAATAAATGAGGTTTGCTTGTTTGTACATGGAGTATAGGTTTTAACCACACAGTTATGAAGGCTGATGTCATGGTACGTCCTTAAAAAAATAATATCTGAAATGAGGAATGAAATACTATGTGATATAATGTAGACATTTTACTTGACTCATATTGGTCTGTGCTTAACAGTGTTGTTATTAAAATCCCATAAAATTGTGTATCTCTATTAGCCCATGCAGTGGTATTAAACTCTCAGGTTGTTCATTTTGCTGAAGTCTAGAATTTTGGCCATTAAGAATTATTACAGGCAGATGTTAAAATATGTTATGCATCTGCATAGCACTGGAATGCCTGTGGAGCTTGAACCAAAACCTATGGAAATTATTTGCATTGCTTAGGTAAAAAAATCCAAATCTAGCTTACAGACTTGTTTGATACTTTTGAAGAGTTTGATAATATCCATTTGAATGGAATCCCTGATATAACTAATTTTTGCAAAAGCTCCTTAGGCAGTACAAGAAGCATTCCTGACAGCCATGCTTTTTCCCATAAACCCTGATAAAACTTATTGTAAACTTCCTTTCTTCAGATGGTTTCAGTGGGGTATTTTTGTGTTACCTTTTCCAAATCATCGTGGATGTGGATCTCTTTAAGGCAGTACCAGCTGTAGCTAAGGACCCAGCCACGCTCAACTTTTCTCCAGTTCTCTCTGTGGCTCCGTGTGTTTTCCCCTCGTTTGTAACTGCATTTCTGTGCGATTCCTCTGGCAGGATTCTGAGCGAAAGCATGAAGAGCGCTGCAGGGAGAGGACCAGGAGTGAGAAGAAGGACAGGCACCGGAGCCGCAGCCGCTCTCAGGAGAGAGATTACAGCAGGCAGAAAGACAAATACAGGGAAGACGTGCGAGTGAGAGACTGGGATAAAAAAGCAGACAGAAGCAGAAGTCCTAAGAAATCAAAAGACAAAGAGAGGTCCAAGTACAGATGAAGGACAAGGAAAAGACAGAGGGAAATGAAAATAATAAATTTAACTTTTTTCTTTTGTGATAATGTATTTTTCTGTAATACTTGCTGTAGTATCTGACTGCAATATGCAGTAAGATTTCATAGCTTGATACCCCTCGTTGGAACATGCTCTGCTAATTCTAAAATTCAAGATGAATCGCTGCAAATTGCTCTGCCCTGGAGTGCCAGTAGCTGTGCCTGGAGTATTTCAGTGGACTATGAAGAAAGAGAACTTCCTATTAAGATGATTCTGTGGGAAAGCTGATATTTAAGGATCATGATCAGCTGAAAGTGTCCCATGGCAGAAAATTCTGACTGAGCAGACCAGGTGGGGTGGTTGTGATCTCCAGACCTAAGCTGAGCAGGGATGCTGAGGGTATTTAATACAGAAATGTGCTTTCCAGCAGCATCTGCCCTGTCATTGCTTTGTTAAAAACAAAGCTGGAGTCCAACATCTTCAGTGCTTGTGGTAGTTAGAAAACAGAACAAAAAACCCCACCTTCCTGTAATGTTGAAAATAATACCGAAAACGTTGTAGCAGAAGCATCAGCTTGTTCACTTTGACAACGCTGATGCCTGTTTGAAGGGGAATGCCTCCTGCATTAGGCTCTTTGTTCGTTAGTTGAAGACTTAAAAACCAGCTCCTCAGAGTTTTCTATTGGATTCCTTTACTTGCATCAGCTCAAAAATGTGATGTAGCCTCTAAATTGTTTTATTCTGTGGATTTGAGTAAATTTGAGACCTATTTTGATGCACACGTTGCAGTTCCTTTAGTTCTTCGTAGTCTTGAGTTTGGGTCCAAGACTTAAAGTGGACTTAACCAAATACAGGAAGTGTACTTGGCTAAGAAGCTGCCTTTTGATGAATCTCTAACTTTTGTATCCTTCAAAGCACAGAACTAGAAATCCAGGGCTTCCATAACTGTCTACTGGCAAAACATTTCTAACCTCCTGAGACCCTACAGGGGCTGGTGCCATCCTTGCAGAGTCTGAACAAGACCCCCCTGTCCCAGAGAACAGGAGGCCTGTTCCTGGAAGTCTCTTGGGGAATCTGGGGCTGAGAACCACTCACTATTTCTGTCAAGAAAAGTTCTGCCTTCTGTCTGGGCATGAGAAGATTCCAAGGACCTGTACTAGGTCAGGATATGGTGCCTTTGGAGTAGAGCTGTGGAGGCTCAAGCTCTTCCTGCTCTTGGCCTGCTCTGTTAAAGAAACAAGATTTGCACTGTTACACTGTTCTCAGTCCTACTGTCCTACATCACATTTTTAACTTGCAAAAAGCACTGTCCAGATTTGACAAGGATGTGGGGATGGTAAAGCAATTGCATTCTTGTTTTCTTTAGGAAGTGGCAGTCATAGAAACAAACAAAAGCTTCCAGTTGGGGAGAATGCTGGATTCTTGCTGAACATCAGAGATCCTCTTATTGGAGAGTTGTGATTTAACATCACGAAGAATTTCAGCAGCCATTCCTAGGCTTCTGCTAGCCCTCAACTACCTGTGGGACATACAAAAATTACCAGTGTTCAGAAACAAACACCCTATTTCAGGTGAATGTGCTCACTTTTCTGCAGCAATGGCTTTTCTTTTCTTTGAAGCAGATTAAGAACTGAAAGTTTAAATGAGTAGTATATAGAGTAAATAGTCCATTTTCATTGTTGGCCAAAGGGTCTTCAGAATAGAGGGTTAAAAAATCAGTACATCCAAAAGGTTTCAAGTTTCTTATTTTCAATTTGTCTTGGTGCTGTTAAACATACATAGTATCTTCAGACTAGCAAAATTACCTGTTTATGTTTTTTAAGAGGAAGCTTTCAAATGTGGATGTTCAAAAATAAGGTGATATTAATAGGTGATTAAATACATACAAAAGCTCCCAATTTGGAGGCAAGTACTTAATTTTAGGGCTGCATTTCTAGGCCAGTGTGCTGACCCTGGAGGATCGTAGTTCACCTGGCACAGAGACAGCTGAGCATGCTGGGTTAGATGGGATTTGCTCTTCCAGTCATGGGAGATTATGGCTGTGTTCTTGTGGTTCTTCTGGAAATGGCACAAACAAGCTGGATGGCCAGCTAAAACCACAGACATTTCCTGCTGTTCCTGTCCAGCCAGAGGTGTTGGAGTGGACAGGACTTTTTATTATCTGGAAATTGAAGAGCTGACTTGTTTCAATCTAATGAGAAGTCACACTTCCCTGTCATTTCATTCTCAATGCTATCTCCAACCTCGGTTTCAATATTGACCTTTGGTGCTTGTGGTAGTTTAAAAAAAGAACAAAAAACCCCACATTCCTCTGTAATGTTGATAATAGCATTGAAAATGTAGCAGAAGTATCAACTTCTTCACTTTGACTTAGCTGATGCCTGTTTGAAGGGGACCACCTCATGCTTTAGGCTCTTTCTTCAGTGCTTAAAGGCTTAAAAACCAGCTCCTCAGAGTTTTCTGTTGTATTCCTTTTACCTGCAACAGCTTAAAAATGTTAACTGTTTTATTGTGTGGATTTGAGTAAGTTTGAGACCTGTTTTGCTGCCATGTGTTGTAGTTTCTTTAGTTCTCTGTAGAACTCTTGAGCCTGAGTCCAAGACTTGGAGTGGACTTGGCCAAAACCGTGTTATGAATAGGAGCTGGTCAGAGAGCACTAAAGGCAAGTGGGAAAAGGGTGGGTTGCAACAGACATCTCTCTCTAATCCCACAGACTTCACACAGGTCAGTGGAAGAGGCATAAATGTTGTATCCAAGGGGCTGGCATTGCAGGATGGGAGTTACCAAAACCCAGCCGTGGTAACCCTGTACTCACTGGAGGTAAAGCTCTACCTGCTTCCTTCCACTTGTCAGAAAAACACCCAACCCTAACAACCGCACAAAGAAACCAAAACAAACCGAATTCTCCCCCGCCCCCCTCATCTATT
>VZTB01007497.1:14034-39649 GCA_013397245.1 Thryothorus ludovicianus
CCTCCCTCCCTCTCTCCCTTTCTCCCTCCCTTCCTCCCTCCCTTCTTCCTTCTGCACCTTCTGTGCCTTCCTTCCTCTCTCCCTCCTTTCTTCCTTCCTCCTTCTCTGCCTTTATGTCTATCACTAAATTATAATTTGAAATATTGTTTGCATATTTACAGAGGGGAAATGTACATTCATGAAAAATATCATTATGAGATACTGGAAAGGGAATATAATTATTCTTATTTCTCATATGCCTCTAATATTCCTAAAAGTTTATCTTCCTTTTTAGTTAGAAAATATGGAAAGTAGTGTTTGCAACAACATATTTGAAGCAAGATCTAATTTGAGTAATAGTGCAGTGATGCCTTAGGTTTTAGCTTTTATATTTTTTAGAATCTATGCTGTTTTAGCCTGTAGCTTTATGTTTCATATTAAGTGCTATTTAGTTCTCACCACAAAGTAGATAGAAAAAACAATTCCTTCTCTACCTCAATACCAAGGACAACTTTCAGACCCAAGAACAAAAAAAACAGTGAAGTGAGAAGAAAAAAACAGGAGGATGGAGCTTCATAACCTGAAGCTATGGTTGGACAATTAATTCTAATATGCTGATGGACCAGAACTTATAAAAGTGTGGGACCTCATGACCAGGTGTCCATTTTGTGACCATTTTGGGGCATCTTGGGTGTGGTCCGGCTGGATTCTTGTGTGGCCCAGATGTGTCCATTGAGGCCTTTTAAAACGTATCTAGTTTATCCTCTTGTTCTGTCTAGTCTCTTTTCCAGGTCAGCCTCCAGAAGGCATCAGCAGAAACTTCTAATATTTATTACATGAGCTCTTTTCTAACTTCTCTGTGATTTGAGACAAAAAGAGGTAAAGCAGAAAATTGGTTAAAACCATTAAGACAGTTTTTCTAATAAATGAATGCTCCTACTATATGGGTAGAAGGAAACAAATTTAATTACAGGGAAGATCTACTTGAAGCCACTTCTGTGACATCAAGATGAAGGTTTCTGACAATGTTCATGATGTCAGAGGATTATGACTTCAGCTGGAGGAATAAAGAGAAGCAGCAAATGAATTCTTGTAAAATAAGCCTCTGTTTCCATAAAAATGTCTTTTTAAATAAAAAACAAAAGAAGAAAAAAGCAAAAGAGATGTGACATATTTAGGTTGTTTTCTTTTCCCTAAACAGAGAGCCCTTTAATATTCAAGATGTATCCCAAACATGCTGATTTCTATAGCCTCTTCTTGTGAGACTTAACCCGCTGAGGACAATATTTTTTTAAAGGAGTCTTCAGATGTTCCTGCTAATTCTTATGACAGCAAAAAAAATTCATATTCACAGTGCCCTCATAAATATAGAATCCTATATAAAATCAATTAGAAAGCAATCCTACAGACTCTGTGATCTCACAGTTCATTCCTACAGTTATTGTGTTGTGTAGTGCCTAGGTACATAGATGGAATGAAATACCTTACTGAAAGACACCCAAAGTCGTAACAAGAAAACACAAAGACGTAATTTTTCTGAGTCATCATTCATATGTGCATTAGACTTACATTTCACATTTGGATATAAACATGTTAAATAACCAACCTTAATTTAACTTTCAATACTTTTTAATTGTGAGACTATGAGTTAATATAACATAATATAGTATTGTATCACAGAATCATAAAATGGCCTGGAAAGGATGGATTGGAAATTTTGAAGATTACCTAGTTCCAAAGACCCTGCTGTGGGCAGGGACACCTTCCACTAGACCAGATTCCTCAAAACCTTCTAGCAAATCAGACTTAACTTGGGAAAGAGCAATTTCATTCACTGTTGACTAACACCACAGTAGGATGGTGAGGAAAAAAGGACAGAAATAAAAACATTTTCCCTTATCACCATCCTCTTTCTTTCAGGCTCAGCTGTACTCCTTCATTCACAACGCTTCTGTCTCCTCCCTCCCCACCCAGAGTGGTGCAAGGAGGGTGAGGAGTGGGGGTTGCAGTAAAAACAATTCTCTCTGCTACTTCTTCACCTTCATGTTCTCCTCTACTCCAGTGTAGGACTCCTCCCATAGGAGACAGTCTTTTGATGAGAGGCATGCTTTCCACAGGCTGCAATTCTTCCAGGACTGCACCAAGGCAGGTTCTTTCAATGAGTTACTGTCCTTCAGAATAGATTTCTCCAGTGTGGGTCTTCTATGGGGTCACAGGTCCTGCTAGAAAACCACACACAAGCTCCTCTGCACAAACATGGCCCTTACAGAGGTCTGTTATGACACGGGGTCTCCTTGGGCTTCAACTTCCTTGGGGACATTTCCATCTCCTGCAGTGTGAGGTCCTTAATGGGCTGCAAGGTGGATACAGGTATCCAGCATGATCCTCCCACTGATTGCACCTGGAATATCTGCTTCAATGTATCCTTCTTCATGAGCTGCCAGGTAAATACCGCTCCAGTACCTGGAGTACCTCCTCCCCTTGCTTCTCTGATCCAGATGTTGGTAGGATTGTTTCAAATTTGTTTATCATCCCTCAAGTAGCTGCTGTGTAGCATTTTTTGCCTCTTCTTAAATATGTTTTGTAGAAAGCACCACCATCTTTGCTGAGGGGCTCACCTGTGTTCTATGGTGAATCTGCTGGATCCATCTGGAACCAATTGCACCTAACATGGGAAATCCCTGGTCTCTCTTCATAAATTACATTCTTGTTCCCTCTCGCACACCTTGTTAAGTAAATCCAATACAGAAGTCTACCTGCTGAGATTAAAAAACATAGTGAAGTTTCTTGGCAGCATAAAAATAACTTTATAGTTTCATGTTTAATACTCATTGCTATGAAATATTTTCTTAAACCTTTTTTTTATTTTTAAATGGCTGTTTTCTTGTTACAAATAAAATGAGAAAGACTCACCATTTTCCCTGGTGAGATTTGAACTCCTTCGTGTTACTTTGAAAAAATGTTTTTCATCTCTCTCACTGATCTGAACATTCTAATTATGGGAGCTTTAAATGTGACAGTATCTTTTTCATAAGACTGACATCAGTAGGATGAAAGTAGTGAGAAATAAGGAGTTCAGATGAGGAGATGATACAAAAATGACAAGACTCATCAAGAATTCTATGTGTGAAAATCACAAATAAAAGGAAAAATTATATCCAGCAGACATAGGTAACACATTTCAGCAGTATTTGAAATATGCAAGGAAAGAAAAAGCAAAGGTGGTGCTGGAGTTGGAGGGAGTCTGAGAGTGACACTGCTTGAATAATTAAATATTTTGATTCAATCCCAAATCTGAAAGATGAGACAAAAGAATAATCTAGGCCCACATCTTAGACCTAGGATATAGGACACTAAAGCCTACAGTCAAACCCTGTTCATCACAATACTTCAAGTTGTTATATCACCGTGGGCTAAGTAATGTTAAAATTCAATAATGGTAAAACACTAGAGCCAAAATTCAATAATATTAAAATATTAGTTCCAAGTGAAATGAAACTTTCATTTCTGAGTTCAGAATGAAAAAAAAAGGAAAAACAACTGCAAAGACCACGAGGCCAAACTCTTTTTAGAGGTTCATAGGGACAGGGCCAGAGGCACTTGGCACACCTTGACACACAGGAGATACCCTGTGAACATCAAACAACTCTTTTGTTGTTTTTTTTTGTACTGTTAGAGTGGCTGACTACTGGGACTGGTTAAAAGTTGTCCGGACCCAGACCAGGGCAAGCTGCTAGAGGTGACTGTGCCTGAGCAGGAGGTTGAACAAGATAACCTCCAGCAGTCCCCTCCAACCCCCAAGAGCCCTCAATTCTGCAATTGCTCTCCTTGTTCAGGCTTCCCCAGGACTCTCTGCCTGTGTCCCAGGACTCGGTTTCAGTCCCTCAAATTTATCATCCCCTGCCTCAGTGGTGCTGCAGCAGAGTTGCTCTCTAGCTTCCCACAGCCCTGTTCTGCCCAGCCACAATCCTGCTGGGTCAGGCCATGTGTGTGTGCGTGTCCTGGGCCAGACTCAGCCCATCTCTGTGTCCAGGCTGCCCTGGTGCCCTTTGGCTGACCTGCTGGGACAGTGGGCCCTCAGAGGGAGCCTCCACTTCTACTGGGCTCCGGGAAGGCAACAGCAGAACTGTGTCCAACAACTTGTATCACTGACTCTTCTCTTCAAGGGACAGTGATACTCTAGTTCAGTCCCTAGAGTTTGCTTGTTTGGGTTTTAATTTATGAAATTTTGCAATCTAGAAGTTATCAGGAAAGCCATACATATTATTCCAGTTTTAATAAATCTTTTTCTGCCTGAGATTTTCCTGAGATTTTTATTTTTGTTACAGCTTTAGTATGAAATTATTACTAATTGAAAAATTATAAGGTATTACTTGCCTACTTATACAGCTTTTGGTCAAATAATTTTGTATGTTTCAGCATGTAATCTAATGCACGCCCTGAAAACCTCAGCTTCACAGTGAAAAAAAGTGGAATTATTTCTTTGTATACAATAGAAGCCAAATGAGCATGCTAGCAATGCAAATCAAAGAGATAACTTTTCATCAGTAAGGGCAAACAAATGATTTCTTTCATTTCAAGTCAGATATAATCTATGTTCCCACAGTGAGAATAAGGGTAATCAAGAAATATTTTCTAAGTTAATTTCATGCAAAGAAACCAGTACTGTGATAAACATTTAATAAGACAGAACACAGAACTCTTTGAATTTCATGGAGCTGCCTGTAATTTTTATTGTAAGATTGTAAAATGTGTGACCCGGACACAAACCCCCCTCATCTACCCAGGACTTCTGTGGGAATACCAAACTGAACACAGGAGTGTTGAACAAAAAGTACTATTGTGGGTCCATCAAGCTTCTACAGAAAGGTTATTGTGTTCATAGTAGTCAAAGCATAGTGTTTCTTAAAGATGTTGAATTTGGTCCAAACCATCACTTATCCTAAAATGAGTTATGGAAAATTATCTCAGATCTTTTGTGATGAATCTTCTGGAGCCCATATAAATCATTTGAAGTATCCTCATTATAAAATAGACATTTATAATGATGTTGCATAGTGACAAATCCTTTCCTAATCCTTGTTACCCTAGAAGAGAATCATGAACACAATCTAAGCTGATTTGCACTTAATCGTGTAATGGAGATGGAACAAACTCAGAATAGTGAAGTTCCTCTTACAGAGTTCAAAGACCTAGCCTGGCAAATTTTCAGGACAGTACAAAAAGGAAATATGCTTCTTGGCTCATTCTTTGTCCACTGTGATTACCTCATCTGATTACCTCATAACACTGTCTTATCTTGGTTGCACATGATTTTTAAAATACAGGAATATTTATTTCAATCATACTCCATTTAAAGGGACATTTTCATTGCTTTGTGATTTCCTCTGTTCTCTGTTGTCATTTTCTCTGAGAAATGTAAATCAGTATTTCTTACAAATAGCTATTTTTTTAATCTAGAATTTATGGATCTTAGCCTTACAAGCCTCATTTAATCAACATGATTACACTGGAGGACCCAGTAGTGCACAACAAAGTAGATTGTGTGTGTTTTTAGGGGAAAAGAAGTATAAAGGTAAACAGTCCAGTCTTATGTATCAAACTGTCCCTGTAATTGCAGGAAAAATGTCAAATTTTTATAAGTCTGCTAGTTAAGGATTTTCCATGTTGTTAGCCTCTTGAAAAGGTCCTTTATTTCAGACTTGAATATTTTATATTTTTAATTAATAGAACATTGAGTAAACTTTTATCAAATTATCATTTTAACTACTATCTATTTGCAACACGTTTGTTGGTTAGCTACGTAGTTTTAAGTATAAAATTTTGATTAGTGGCCTCTGTGTCACTCTCAGGTAACTCCTGAAGATCGCTTCTCTCTTACCAGACTGCACACTGTAGATTCATGGATGGCAGATCAGATGGGATATGTAGAGGGAGGTAGACCCTGAGAAGAGCTTTTCCTTCAAGAGGATTTTATTTTCTTTTACTTTTTTCATAAAGTATTTTTTTTTAAATTTTCTATTTCTGAGTTTTATCACAAGTCATTTTCTTGTTTTGAACAAGTCAAGCCTTTTCTTTTTATTTTTCTTTTCCTTTTTTATTTTTTTTTTTTTAGTCTGGAAAGAAATACAAATATTTACATGCTTTGAAGGTAAAATAGAGTCTCTGTGGGATCCTATGCATATTAATAATAATGTTTGACTAAAGAACAAATGTTTACTATTTTAGGCAAATTTTACATATTTTTTATTAGAGAACATAAAAAGAAATACCACTCCATGGTCCTTGTGGGAATTTGGGAGGCAGAAGTGTCTTTAATATCTTTTCATTTTAGAGTATCAGTGAAAAAAAAGAGCCAGAACAAAGTAGATAGATAGATAGATATGTTGATAGATAAAAAAGAGATATATTTTGTCAGAAATTAAAAACAGTAAACCTGAACAAAGGGGTTTATTACATTTATATCCAAAGAAAATGACGTTTACATATGCACATACCTATATCAGTATTTCTATCTTGTCCTATACTTAATATTTATTTAATAGGTCTTAGAGAATGATCTAAGTGATCCAGAAGACAAAGCAGGCAGTTTCACTAATGCTGTAGCAGACATGAGGAAAAAAATCTTATTGGAAATCAGCTCTGCAGTTAAAGTATTTTTGCAGTAAAATTATTACACTGATGAGAGTCTAGAATTTGCCATCAATATGTCTTTCTGTTGAAAGGAGCTCAGAACATGTGTGACCTATGAATGCTCATCCTGCAGTGCATTATGTACATTTTAGTTCTGAGAGGGTTTGTTATTTGGTCGTTTGTCTGTTTAACTGGATTTGCTCGGTTTTATTTTCAATTGAAAACTTAGCAGACAATCTCATTTGAATGTCCCTGGGCACCATGCACACCAGTTGCATGTATCATACTGTGTCATGGCACTCATTTCACTGTCACAACTACACTCAAACTGTAGAAGGAGTAGTGGAATAAAAAACTGCAACACTCCGACACTCAGAACTGCACATCTACTTTTATTTATATATACAAATCACTACCCATTCAGCACCATGCTACAGCTGAATTATACTCAAAACCTTCTTTGTTGCTTCAAATCAAAAGCATTAGCTAAGTTGCAGCAGTGGGTGCTGCAGATCCACACTACTCTAAGCCAGTTTCTGGTGACCCACAGTGTTTGACTTTGTCTAATACATATCCAGGGACATATGAAGGACTCCTGATTTCCTTCCAAGCCTTCTGTCAGGCTCCACAATGACGTGGGTGTCCTGTCGGCCTCTCTCGAGTCTGTCAAGCACATGTGCATATCTTCAATCTTTTATGGCATATGATGAGATGAAACAGAACCAGTTAACTATACATAGAAAACTAATTACCACATTTGTTTTCTTTACGTAGCCTTAACTTGAGGCTGCTCTCAATGCAATACTATCACTACTAGTACTCTACTACTACTACTACTACTACTACTACTAAATGTGTAGTAGAGCTCATTTAATACAAAATATTAAATGAGCTCGAGCTGTATTTTGAAGTGGTTACTTTTATGACTTTAAAGTTATTTTCTACAATTAAAACTTTCAGTACTTAGACAGATACTTAGAATTCATGTGAATTTATGCATACACCTATATGAGCTAATTCTTCAATTTGTTTAAATTATTACTCATTATAAATTATCCATACCTGAATTTGAACTAGATTCTCTGCTATCTTTACATTTACAGAAATCATTCCACCAAACTCATTCTTCCAATCAGCCTCTCACTATGACTTCTTTTGTTCTTATGCATTAATCTTAAGTTTAATTACTTTAACTGGAGTTCCATGCTAAGGAGCAAAATCAGTGTTCATTGCATCTGCAAGAAAAACCCACCATCCCTACAGCCTGCTGATACTGTGTGTTGACAGTGATGCCACCTGATCTAAGTTGATAGAAGTATTTTCTTTTAGCAAAAACATCAAGCCCCTGAATGCAGCGTGAGTCTAGTGATTGCAACAGACATGGGCCTTGTCAATAGAACTAACTTTTCAAATATTATTTTAAAGAAGTGAGCATCTGATCAACAAATATTGAAGTGCAGCAATTTCGTTTCATAGAGCAGATTCTCTTTGCAGAATAACAAGATTATGTTCAAGGGTGCCACACAGATAATTACCAATAACTTCAAAATTTTAACAATTGAATAAAGATGCTAACCACTAGAAAGCCACTTATTTTCGTTGTGTTAAAAAATAATTTGTCCTAAATTTCAACTAATCTGGAGACTACATAATGCAAACTAATTGGCATACATATCACTAGAATGAAGAAGTGATGCTGACAGTTTATTGTAAATCAATTTTTTTAACTGAGACAAGACACTGAATAATATTATTTAAATTACTATAGGAAGGGTTCATCCTTTCAATTTAATCTGTATTCCCTCCAAATATAATACTGAATTTGAGGACCTGAAAATACTAAAAAAAAAGACAACATATAAAGCCCTCCATAATAAATAAAAACAGCATTTATGGACAAAAAATAGCTAGGTCTGGGCTCAAATTAGATGTGTGATTTGCAAAAGTCACAGAAAAAGATTTCATAACTTCTAATTTATCTCACTCATTTTTAATAAAAAAAAAAGGAGAAACAAACAATTTGTTTTCTCTTTACTAAAGATACTTTATACATTTTTTGTCTTGATGACTTGCAGATGTTGGAATCCAGCAGTCTCAAATAGTCAGGGGAAGATGATTTTATTGGGTTGTAGTGGTAACATGAGACGTTCTATCTGTATCTCCAGATTTCAGGATTCCAACCTAAAGCATTTTGAACTCCATGTGCCTCATGCAACTTTCCCACAGAAGAAGCCACCCAGATGATAGTCAGTGACAGTTCCAGAGTCATGTGTAAAATAAACCCAAAAACAACATGCCCACCCCCCCCAAAAAAACCCCAACCAACCAAAAAACCCTATAATATTTTTCACCTTTGAGTGTTGCAACATATCTCCTTCCCTTCTTTCAATACTTGCTCAGAATCAGTTTTGAAGACAAGGGAGCTATGACATGGTTATTGGCTGCAAAGTGTATCTGAATATTTACCATGCATGGCATGCAGAATATATTCCTAAAAGGTAAACAAGTCAAAGAAATACTCCTTCTGCTTTTCCTAAGATGCTGATATAATTGTGCTTCTGGCTCTAGCAGTGCTGTTTCAGTGGTGTACCATATTAAATAAAGAAAAGGAAGAAATGTGCTCTGAGCATGAATATGAACAATCTCCATGGCATCACTGGATTTATTTCTTTCCTTAAAGATTTTTTTTATTTCCTTACATCATAGGTAAAAGGAAATAAAATCTGATTTTCAAATATTAAGGAAAAAAACAGGGGGCTTTCTTTTCTACTTTTGTTGTTTTCCATTTTGTTAATTAAAATGTTTGCATATTTACCATTTTTAAAATGTTCGAAAAGAATCACGGAGGCAATACACCTACTCTTGATCTCTTTTAACTTCTTAAGTTATTTTAAATAGAACAACAACAACAACAACAACAGATCTTTTTCTTTTAAATTTTACTTTTCATTTTAACTCAATACCATCAGGGACATTTTGTGGCCAGAGTCATAAATAAAAGATAGGCAGCAAAATGATTTGTCTAAGAGCCCCAGAACTGTTCTACCTCTTCTGTTTGCAATTCTTTTTGCAGTTCAGAGAGGTTCAATCTGAGCTATAGTATTTGATATAAATACCACCTTAGCTAGAGATTTACTTTTGGCAAATAAACAGAGCAAAACCTGTCCTCAGTCTACAACTGATCAAGTACTGTAACTATAAACAAATATTTTGTTCTTGTACCCTTGATGATCCTTCTGTGTTTGTTCAGATTTTTCTATTCGTGCTTCCTTTCTCTTTCAAATTAACATAATTTTCCGATTATATCTAGGAAATAACAGAGAATGTTTGTGATGTGCATGAAAATTAACACATAAGAGTAAAGCCTTTTTATTTTGGTGTTTTTTTCTCCAACAGGTGTGGTCTTTACACAGATAAGACAGCCTTCACTGCACCCAAAGATGTCTATGTTAAACTAAAAGTTTTCATTTCTCCTAAGAGACAATAATTTGATTTTTCTGTATCTTAACTAGAAGGCTTCCACCAATGAATGATAAGCAAAATCTTGGAAAAATAAAAGAAAATATCTTCTGCTAAGATTATTAAATTATTATTTTATAACGACCTTCATGATTTGCATGTGTAAATAATAATGTGATGGATTTAATCAGTTCTCCATGGACCACCCTCATATGCTCTGCACACCACACCTCCAAAACATCTTAGCAGACATTTTCAGAACAATTACATCCATAAAAGAGAAGTGATTGTGCCTAGAGTTTTACTTCTCAGAAACAGAACCCTACAACACAACTATTTCTCTATTTGCCTATTTCTCTACAATATACATGCCATGTATAGCCTCATGGATACCTACCCTGTATTTCACAGAACTGTTAATCCTGCTGGAAATAAAGTACACTGTATTTGAATGGGACCATAACTTCTTCCAATTGTAAATGAAATACACCTGCTTAAAATTTGTGCCAAGTAATAAAAATAATTAAAACCCAAAAAATCAAATTTACAGGTGGTGGAGCATGCTTGCTTTTACATTCAAAATCCTCTAGATATTTGAAGTTTTTATATTAAGATAGGAACACATGTTTTTAATTGAAATGCAAAAAACATAATCACCTGTTTTAAACATCAGACAGCCCTTCATGTTAAATATTAAACATTTTGAATCTGGTTCAAAACTATTCCCAACAGCAATTAACTCTCCCTTGCACACTTAAATATTTTTTATGTTATCTACAAGCCACACACTTGGAAACAGGCCAAAGGAAAATCTATTCTTGTAAAGTGTATTTTAAAATGAGAAATATTTTTAACTGTGAGATGCATTGAGGTCTGTTTTAACCATCTCATTCATGTCTACTGAGTGAAGTCAAATGGCTCCTTCACTGTATTTAAAAACTAATAAATACCAGCCAAAGAAAAGGAAACTGCATTAATCTGGATCATTTTGCCAAGAGAAAAATTAGACCTGGTAGTATGTAGTGCAATGTTTCTACTGAATGCATTGCAGGATGACAATCCGAGCCCAACTGAAGTTAGATGAGATATCAAAAAACTCGTGTCAATATAAATGAAGATGGTGTAAAACGTAGAGTTACACACTTCATGGCCACTCTCATGCTATGTGACTGAGAGGACACTTACTGCACTGCATGGTAGCATAATTTCTTTAATATTCATGTGATATCCTGGCCTGTTGCCATATTCAGGCATTAATCCAACCAGGAACATGATGT
The DNA here is from genome assembly GCA_013397245.1 of Thryothorus ludovicianus. Classification (NCBI taxonomy): domain Eukaryota; kingdom Metazoa; phylum Chordata; class Aves; order Passeriformes; family Certhiidae; genus Thryothorus; species Thryothorus ludovicianus. The sequence continues at coordinate 25,383 of VZTB01007497.1, forward strand.
TCTCTATACCTCCCCTGAAGATAAATTAAGGCCATTTGGTGGGAGTTTAAAAATACACAGTGACATACCCTCCCACCAAATATATGAAACAGAACCCTCCCACCAAATATATGAAACAGACAAGGCCTTTTGCATTCTGGGGTCTATGCTTAGTATTTGTTTGAAATTTAGCTTCTTGCATGGTTGGTGGAGCAAACAAACTTTGAAGTATGTGTGTTTCATGAACAGGAAAAATGTTGCATAATCTGTAAATTTTTCATCATTTTCTAAACATGTAAATGAAAGTCATGTCTCCAACTTCTGTTGCTCCAAAGTTAAAAAATCTCTCACACAGAGTATAGGCTTCTTAAAAATATAATCCAAATAGAAAGAATGAGATTGATACAAGCTAATATATGTAACATAAACCTTAACTGATATAAAGTAGCTATATCTGTGTATATCAGTACATATATGTTTTATACATTTACTCATATGAATCACACATTCTTTACATTTGGATTATTATAAAAAACACACATTAGATACGATATATAGTATTATATATATAATTTCTTTTACATTTCATTTGAACCTCCTAATTTCACTGAAATTGTTACATGAGTCCACATGAGTTCCACTCTTTCTCACGCATATATAGACAGTTCCCTGCTCATCCTGCTGATTGCTTCCCATGCTAATTTAAAGAATGTAGCTCTTCTCAGGCAATGTGTTGAAATCCCATGTGCCCATCCGAGGCTTGTTATTCTGCTAGAATGTTTTCCAGTGTAAAAAACCTGCAGCTCCCAGCTGCCTTTTAGTTTTGGATCTTATTTCCTTTTTCATATTTGGTCATGATGTAATTGCATAGTCCAGTCTTTTAGTATTGCCATTGCTAATTACAGGCCATGAGTTTGGTGCTTCACTTGCCAGGCCTATTCTTCTGAATTTTTTCCTTACCTCTTGTTAACTGTTACAACAGTTTTATACCAAGAGTAGTAATTAAAAAAAGAAAACAACAAAACAACAAATCAGATAGAATGAGGTATTTTCAGCTCTAACACAGGGATGTAGCAGAGAAATTCATATGCCATACAGCAAAGACTCTGAGAAGTGGAGACACAGGGCACAGGGGTAGAGGAGCTCAGAAGAGAAGAGATGAGGCACAGCCTTGGCACTGGAGATGCCTCACCTATAAACAACACACTGTCAGTTACAGAAATTCAGATTTGGAGATGGACAAAACTGGGCTTTGGGATAATGAAGTGGGAAAAAACCCCAGTAGCTAACATGTATATAAAGGTCACCATATATAGTAAACTGGGATGTAGCATGACACTGCATACCTGTGAGGAAAGCTCATTAACAAACACAGATAAAATACTACAGTGGGATACTGAAGGAGAAAGGAAAAACTCTGAACAGCATATTCATCCCAGCAGAGGACTCCAGAGGCTGACAATTTTGCCCCTAAGTGTATATAGAAGCCCAGTGCTTTCTTTAAAAGTACCTGACCTTTATCAATATAACAAGGGATGATCAGAAAGGGAGGAAGTCATTAAACCTTACTCTTGCATTTGGATTTCTCTGATGAGTATTATTTAAAAAAAAAAATAAAAACAACTTTTTTTTTACCTTTAATAATTGGTTCTAGACTAATGATGATTTTTGAACTAGACTTTTCATATTTCCGTTAAAGAAGCAACAACCTTTTGATTTTATTTTTTATGTGTATTTTACTTTATCTTTGCCCATAAACAATATTGTGAGTATAATGCTAACTTGCTTTTAGTTATTCTTTCCCATAAAGAGTTTGTTCCCACAGGGGAAGATTGATTTCAATTTACTTATTTATGCCCACATTCGTCCCACTGAACTTGAGGCATTTAGCTAATAGGTCTCGATAAGGGTATATTCTGTCAAGTGCCTCTTACAGCTGTGGAGAGACACTGGCATGCCCAGAGGGAGAATCTGCTCTTTGTGAAACTGCATAAGGGAAGTTTTCACTTTATGAAAATTAGAGAGAAAACATGGGACTGATTCCTACTTTAAGAAGCTAAAAGAAACACCAAGTCAGGCGGAATGACTTCACTCCTAAATATATAAATGCTGTTTATGGATGAACACAGGGATTGCTGTTATTTAAAACCCTTTTCTGTTATCAATTAGTAAATCCTTACATAATGGCATAACATATATATAATGCACAAAAGGGAACACTTACTACTGTAAAAAGGCAGCAGAACTATCAGTAAAATAGCAAGATTAATAAACATTTTTCACAGACTTATAAGTGTAGATCATGTGCAGAATGAATGCAGAATGATATCAGAAATTAATTTCACTGTAAGTAAAAAAAATCGTATTCCAATGAAAAAAAAGTACTGCAAATTGTACAAAGTGGAATTGAAGTGGAGTTGAAGTTCTGCAGCAGCGTGCTATGTTGAATTACCATTATTGTACATAGCAGGAGACTAGGAAGAGATATGCAAGAATGGAAGAAAATAGAAAGGACATGAAAGAATTATCTGGAAGAAAATATACTTCCTGTAAAGGAACAGTCAACTACTGCTGAGTACTTGTTTCTACTTTTTGTTATCTTTGCAATTTTTTTTTCTCTATGTCCATCTATTTAGGATAATAAAGAGACTTTTAGATGTTTGTAGTTCATAATGAACAGACCCTGGACCTGCAGATGAGAGATGATTCAAAAGTTAGTCATTATACAAAGGTTCCAAATTATAAGGCACAGAGGGTAATTATTTAGGAGCCTAAAATTCTTGAGTGTCAATATTTCAGGCTGTGCTCAGACTCTCCAGACCCTCCACAGAGACTGTATGTATCACAAGGTCTTTCTTCAGTCTGTGACCTGAAAAGCTAGGGAGAGCATCTAATCTTCTTCCTCATTTTTTCTGTTGCATTCTGTAATCACAGGTATCATCAAGAGAGGGAATATATCTGATTTTTATGGTAAAAAAGCTCTACTGTCATAATAAAATATATGAACTGGATTATCTAGAGAGCAATAATCTATATTTTGCACTCCAAGCCTCCAGAAATCGGTATGTTAATGCACCTGAAAAAAATTTATTGTTTTGTCTACAAGTGATAATAAAGAAAAACATACATCAAAAGAGCATGTTCTATCTACCTTTTAAATAATTCTGTGTTTTCATTTAGTTAAGTTGAAAATAAATTATTTTTTAAGCAAATGGAGATTTCTAAATGCTAAATCCTGAAGGAGTAGGTAAAATCTGTTGGTTCATATTGAACATAACTTTTATCTAAATTCAAACATCTTCAATATCAATACACTGCTGGTTTTGTGTCTATTTTGAAAGATAAAAATGGTCTTTGATATTCTCTTTCTTCAGTATATAAAATTCTATCATATGTGGAGCATCTGAGAAAAAAATGGCCCAAAAATCATAGGCTGAATCTGCTTGTAACCTACTATTTCAAATAGTTGTCTGTAAATGTTTTGGAACAACATTTCACAGAACCTCAGTTTCCAGATGTACAATTCCACAGTAACTTTGCTAGCAGATAGCAGAGATTAAAAGGAAAGACCAATAAAAAAAAAACCAAAAAACAAACCAAACAACAAAAAAATCCCCCAAAACAAACAAAAAAATCCCAACACTGTATTTTTTGGTTTCAACAAACAAATATAATACATAAATTAATCATTAGTATTAAAAAACTTGCATCAACTTCTGGGACCATGAATCATTAACTCTATATTAATGTTAAGAAAAAAGTGAGGTTTTCTCGCATTCTAGGTACAAAACTCTATGTATTGAACTTTTGAACTTGTTAAAACCCTGAGAAAAAAATCACTGGGACTATTCAAAACTTTGTAATGTGTAGCCATGGGATCCAAGTGCCAGTATCCATTTACCTTGATGATTTCTAAGCTGGGTAATAATATTGTCACATTGAATAATTTTTTTTTATCAGAACTATCTGAATAATATTCCTTGTGACATTCACTTCTTTACTCTTTTGTGACACCTTTCTTTTTAATTTTCTTTCAGATGAAAAGAGCAGTCTACAGTAGAAACCTAAGCCGATTGTTTAAATAAAGAGCATCTGGAGAATAAAATTGTTCATTGTTAAATGGCTGCTTCCTTTCAGAAGACTAAGGGAAGAAGAATTAAAACATTAAATGATGCAAAGACTGTCATGATGATAACTGTTGAATTCTTTAACCCACATCATTCTTGAAACTGCAGGAACAATGAAACAATTGAATGTCAATTATAGTGGCACCTTAAATCTTAGTTTTATTGTTTGACATAGATTTAAAAAAAAAAATCATATCGTTGAATCTAAGCATACTGAACAAAAAACAGCTCCCACTCTGAAATGTGATACAACATAAATTATTTTGGCTACAGATCTTAATTGTTATAAAAATAGCAATGTTCAAACTTTTTTTTTTCTATTCCCTCAGGCATTTCAGGTAAAATGAAAAGCTTTACTATTGTTTTACGAAGACTATACGCTATTTTCTTGTATTCTAGTACATGTTTTTAATTATGCAAACATATGATGCTCCTATATTTGTAAAAGCATGAAAATCTCTGATGTAAACAGAGAGTTAATGTGCTAGAATACTTTCAGAGAAAGGTGAATGTGGATTAAAGCTAGAAAACCAGCATCTTTATAGGATAAAGAGTCTTGTTCATGTATCTTATTTTTAAGTTAGTAAAATTATATTTTAGTAATAAGTTATACAAAAGACAGGAAGCTGTGTAAACATAGGAAGGAGTATGTATTCATATTCATAAAATATGGACTCAATAAATAAAGATTCATCCATTCTGCTAAAGTGCTAAAGAATAAGAATATTTTTGGACTGCCATCAACCTTCTTGATTAAATTTTATACTTCCTCAACCAATGTTTGGAAAAGAAAACCCAATGTAAGCCTAGGTTAAACTTCAAGGCACAAAAACACTGAACTTTAAGACTATTTAGTCCTTTCCCCTTACTTTAAACTGGAGACAAAGACAGCCATAAGAACTACAAGTTCAGTATTTCTTTCTAGATAATATCTGTATATACATTTTATCTTTCAATTAGTTTGCTGTTCATACCACAACCACAATTCATCTCAACAACAGAGAGTGGATTTTGCTGCTGTCTCATGTTTAATCACCAAGACCTATAATTAGCTGTAACTATGCATTTTGACCTCTGCTTTAATTTAAAAGCACTTACAGTACTAACTATTAAAAAATTCCACTCCCTTCCCCCAATACAAAAAGTCTTTAAGGTGCTAATTTTTTCAATTTTTTTTATCATTAAGTACAAGCTACTAATTTCAATATTTTCTTTTACTTCACAATATGACAATGAATTCAGTATTTCTAAACAGAGATTATTGTTCTTCTACACTAAATCATCCACATAAGAAAATGTCATAACCACTCCATATTTGATTTGATGTAGGGGGAAATTGTATCTCTGTTTAATTTTCTATTTAGATTTTTAACTATTTGATTCCATAATCCAGAGTAGCAAATTAACTAGATTATATTCACATGCAAATGACTCTTATGGCCACATATAATGGTTCTTCTCTTACTAAGAAATCCCACTTTCATTGATAATAGTGGTTATCAAAAATTGTTCTCTGTAGTAATTTTATCCACAAATATTCACATGGTGATGATGAAGTCTAAATTCTGTGAACACTGTTCAACTATATTAACAAGTCTTAGATTAACTAACAGCTGCTTTTTTCTGGATTTATTTTAGACTTTTTTTTTCTATCCTATGCAGCTGAGCATCAGATGTCTTGTAAAAGTGACTGTGGCAGAACCCTGACTTATTCAGAGCTTTGAGGTAAATTCATTTGTACCTTTTCCATACAGTAATACACTAAATTTAACAAAATTACTTTGAATCTTGAAATCTAGATTTCATTACTTGACAGAAAATACTATTCAAGAAACATTGGATCACAAAAACAACAGATAATTTTCATTACAGTAGCCATCCCATCTTTACAAGGTCACTACTATGATTACAGTAGAATTTTTATTTGTTTCCTTTATGAGGAAGACAGTAGACATTTTATGACACCAGTGAATTTCTACAATATTTCTGACGTAGGTGAAAGAGGCTGTTCCCTTTTATAATGACCAGCTAAACAGTCCAGCCATGCCAAGCATATTTTAAACTTTTCCTTCAGTAACTTATTTATCACAAATGTAATATTTACTGCTATTCAATCCTATGAACAGCTTTCTGTAAGAAACACTTTCTTAAGAAAATATGTGATGATTTAGCAGGACCTCATGCAAAAGTTGGTTTAGAAGTTTGTTTTCATATGGTTTTGTACTGGGAACCAGTTACAGCTTTGTGGGCAACAAGTTGAACATGGATCAGCAATGTATCCTTGTCACAAAGGTCAGCAGCAGCCCAGCCTCATTAGGAAACTCCTGACAGTGGGTTGAGGGAGGCGATGGTTCCCCCATCCCCAGCCTTTGTGAGGCTACATCTGGAGGGCTGCTTAAAGGTTTGGTGGACACATGACAAAAACTTATGGGACATCCAACAAAGGCCTACGCATTAAGGGCCTGGATCATGCTTCATATGAGGAATACTGAGAGAGCAGAGTTTGTTTAACCTGGAGAAAGGAAGGCTACAGGGGACCTGTCAACAGCCCCCAATACTTACACAATGTCTTTTGAGGCGTGTGATGGGAGAGCAAGAGAGATGTCAATAGAAACAAGGGAGGTGCAAAATGGGTAGCAGGAAAACCAATTACACCATGAGATCAACCACACAGTGGATGAGGCTGCCCACAGAAACTGTGCATGCTTTTCAAGACTTGTCAGGCAAAATCTTGAATGTTCTGGTCAGAGTGTATCTGCTTTGAATAGAAGCCTGGGCTAAAGAATTCCTCATATGCCTTGAATCACCTTAGGTCCCATGGTCCTATCCTACCTTGCCTCTGTTTGCTTCTTCCAAAGACCACGAGTCCTTCAGATAGTGTGCATGATCAACCATCTTTAGTCAGGTGTCTTGGATACTGTAGGGCACTTCAAATTGCTTCATAGAAATTTATATATAATAAATTGAGGCAAGGCCAAGACTTCCCTATTTTAAATAGATATCTCCCTATTTTAAATAAATATTTAAGTTCCCATTACAGTCAACTAATTTCTTATGTGGAATTCAACAATCCAGAATTAGGTGCTCAAGGAAAGGTGATGAGTTGGACAACTGTCCAAGACACATACAACATGCTTTTTCACCACAACAAATAACGTGGAAGATTACCAGAGCCTCAGAGGAACTGTTGATGGCCCTCAGAGATACCCCAGCATGATACCTCACACCAACTTTTAACCTTAGTCATGAAGTCAGTGTGATTTACCTTACCTCACCTCAAATCAGACATCTATGGCCTGCTCGAATTTTGTAAAGATGTCATCAAGTGTAAAAATCAAATGCTCAGAGATGTCTGACATAACACTTCGGCCTTGCAGATATAATAGGATTTATGGTAGAGCCATGGGCTTATTGGGTGGCAGCTGGACACCAGGACAAATACCCTAGGGTATTTAGAATGACAGCAATATGTAGCAAACTGATTAATGTGAATAAGCTCTCTGTAGTCTGCCGATATGCTGAGGAGGGTCTCAGTTCAGCTGCCACGTATGTAGGGTTTTTATGTCATTTCAAACACCCTCAGTTGTCATGAGTATCTCCTAACATCAGTTATCACAAGTGTATTCTAAACATTACTAGATGCCTTTGCAAATGACAATTGAAGTTTCAAATATCCTCAGGAATGTTTATATGTATGTGTTTATATAAATATATATGTGTGTGTGTATGCGTGTGTGCGTGTGTATGTACACCCACAACCCCCATATTTAGCCAGCTATATTTGCATATCTAATTTTAGAAATTGACCATCTGGAACTGCATTTTACCCAAGGAAACATTAACTGTGTTGTATAATAACTAAGAGTCCTTTCCAAACTGCTGACTCCTCAGGCAAGGAACAGATTCTGAGAGTCAAGTGCAGATATGCTAATTTGGATAACATCACTTCCTTTGGTTTCAGATTTTCATTGATGGTAGAACAACATGAAATAGATTAGAGATAAGATTTGAACTAGATTTTCATTTTAGTTGAGGGGTAGTTACCTCTCCAGAGTTTCAGTTTTCTAACTAATATTGTTTTCTCATTTAGACAGTGCTGTTGACCGCGTATCTGGGCAATTGCTCAAGACTTAATATTGAAATTACCTAAACAGTAGATTCAATAATAAGAAAACTAATCCAGTAGTAAAGAAGGAAAAAAAAATTCTCTGAATATTCTTCTTTGTTGACTAGCATTCAAGCTGCAATTCAAACTTTCATATATGCACATACATACCACCATTATAAATATATAATAAATATAAATAAAACACAGGAGTTTTTTATTAATTTCTTTAAAATATGTATTCATAAAAGGTTTATTTAAATTTTCTTTATTAATTCTATTTTTACTTTATGAAATAGAATTAAAACTTTGCTGGCAGTTGCATTCAGACAGAAATCTGCAGACCATCTGTGATTCAAAACCACAGCACATAGCCAGACCATCCCTGCTCTCAGAAAAATACTAGCCCACTTGACTCTTTAATGTTTGCCTAGAAGGCACACTTCCTACTGGGACAGTGAAATTGGCAGCTCTGGCACATTCTTAGCACAAATAATTTTGCACCCTTGTTTTAATTACCATGAGAAGTTACATCAGGAACACTGTGAGACTTATTTCATGTCTTCTTTTCTTTTTCCTAATTTACTTCTCTTGGTAATTTTTTTTTTATTTTATTTTGAAAAAAGTAGTTTGAGCTTGCTTCTTTTCTATCTAACAATGCTAGAACCATCTGAAATATCTGCTTGTTAATGGACTACCACAGATAAAGTGATTCTAAATAACTACAGAAGATTCTACCATGAATCATGGTACAGTTTTGCAAGCAAATTAGCAAATTCCATCAGTAAGAATAATCAAAAAAGGATAAAAATTCAACTTTAGCAGCCAGGATGAGTAAAAAAATATTTTTTAAAAAAATATTGTCAAAATAAGTGCATCTAGAGTGATGCAATAAATATAGTTTTGCTTCAAATGAAAAAGAGAGAACATAAGAATCAAAATATGGAAAGTAATGTTAACTCTCTTGATGCTATTGAAATGCCAGGAACAATGAGAATTACATATGAGCTATTCAGATGATATGAAATAAAATATTTGTGTACATAATTTTTATTCTTTTTTCTCACTCTGTTATTAGCCTTATTAAAAGCCTTAGCAAACACAAATAGTGATTGTCCTAGGAAGAGATTTTCCTAAGGAACATACGTCTGCCATTTTACAAAATCAACACCTTAGAGCTTCATCTGAAAAGGTTATTCACCTAATCTTTGTATTCCTCAGAGACAGAGAATTTAAAGGCAATTAATTATGCTTATAATTTAGGTCATATTGTAGCTTCTAAATGAGTAACAAATTGTTGGTATTAATTATACATTACCTTTAAATAGGTTTTGCCTTTTAATATAAAACCAATTTCCTGATGGCTGTAGATTTTTTTTCATCTTCCTCTTTTTGGCTTGTAAAACCATTTGTTTACTCTATGCACATGTGCTAAAATAATGAATTCCTGATGAAATCTGGTGCAAATGAATGTTCTGTTCTTTCACTTCAAAGCTGAGTGACTTTTGGACTTATGACAGAATTGGTTCAACACATATATTTATAGGAGACATTGTAATAGGTACATGTAGACCTAAGATATAGCAGATCCCACACCCCCAATAGGGATTATTTTCCCACTAAATCATTATGTTTTTCTTTATGACGTCCAAATAGATACTCTGCACTGATAAAAAATCTAGAAATTTAAAAATTTTATATTTTCATATTGATTAGAGATTGAGTGCTGAATATAGAAGTTTACTGCAAAGATAGGACTAAGCAGTTGTATGAGCTGTCATGTTTTCTTCTTGGAGTTCTTAGAAGTAGGTGACTGTGTTTTACAAACTTGTTCTTCCGCTTTTTGTCTAAAATGCTACTCAGGGAGTGTGACATGATATTTAAGTTTACATTGCTGATATGCACAAAACTGACATGAGATCTTTGGATCTGTGAAAAGCATGACATTCCTAAGGCTGAAAGAGCTTTTATTATCAATGCTATAATACCTGAGAAACAACTGTGTACAGGCAGCTGGCAATTTTTCCAGTAAGTGGCAGCCCCATCTAATGGTCCATTGCTCTAATGCTCACCAGATAATCAGATGATGTATCTATTTACTCCTCTGTTTTTGATAGAATATTTACATTACAGTGGCTGATAGCTCATTTGAGACCTTGTGGCTCGGAGAAACAGAATGACACTTTTAAATTCTGGATTTTGACAATTTTTATTGTACATTTCTATAATGGCCCAATGGGAACTTCAGTAATACTGTCTTTTCTTCTGACCTGGTATAACAGCTTTGTTGCTCAAGTATTCCTCCTCATCTACCAAGACACATCATAGCCTGAAACACCATTTTCTTTTGTTTTGTTTTTTTTTCTTTAAGCTATTTGTGTTGTGGTTTTCATAGACAAACGTAGCTTGTATTAATAGATGATTTAAAGACTTGATGATGTCATCAAAACAATTGCTAATATGTTCCAAGACAAATAAACTAACAGAAATATTAAATTTGAAAAGATTTTAGTACTTTGAGAATTGCCAAAGACATGCAGCAATGGATAAAAGAGGGATTTGAAGGAACATAAAAATAACTGATTTTGAGAGAAATTAATTTAGATTTTTAAATTTATTTATTTATTTTCAGAATCAATCATAAAGGAACTGCTGAAGTATATTTGTGTCAGTGAAGAAGCTATATGCCTTTTACAAAAAAATCAAAATACTAAATCAGATTTTACAAAAAGAGAGAGAAATAATGACATAGGTTAGAAAAACATGCTGTAAATGTAGGCTGAAGAATATTTACAGATATTTGCCCATCTTATGAAGCATGTATCTTCAAACTGGCAATAGCTGCAAATAGGAGGATCTCTTGGCAGAGAAGCTGATTGTTGAAATGTATTACAGTCTGTCCTATCAGGATATGGGTAACAAATAGTGGTCTTACATCTTCTGAATAGGCAAAATGCCATACTGACAGACAGATATGAATATTAGCATGAAAAATATTATATACTTCCCGTTTGAGTTTTACATTCTCTAGATTGGCAGACTACAGAAAACTACAGAAAGAGTGTTGCAGCAAGTTGTAGGCAGTTTTTGAAAAACAGCATGGTATTATTAATCAATTTAAAACATTAAGCTTTAGAAAGAATAATCTCATAGAGAGCAGTCTATTTCTGGAGATTATAAATTAAACTCACTGATGTAGGATTACCATAAGAAATAAACATGATATGTAAGGATTTTAAATCTCAAGACACTTCAAAGACAATTGAAGCCAAGTTTTTATAAGGATCTGAAAACCTGAAATTTTTCCTTACACTTTTCTTATTTATCTGATTACTAAAGATTCTAGAGCTCAGTCACTACTAGTTGCAGTTCAAAAAAATGAAAATTGTGACTTTCCACTAAGACACATGAAGATTTAATGAAAAAATCAGTTGTCTCAAAAAAAAGTGAGATACTAATGCTTCTAACATTTTCCCACCACTCATTATTAGTTCAATCTTTTTCTTTACATAAGTAAATAAAAAAATGGAGCTATAGTATGTTTCAGATCATGTAGGTCACATTATTATGAAACTAATTCATAGTGACATGGTGCCACCTGAAATATTCAACCAACAAAGACCTTTGTCTCTCATCCTCAGTGTCATTTTTAACTATGATTTAATCTTTCTTTTTTTCTTGAAATTAGAACTCAAAAGATCTGAAAAGCTCTTATATTAACAATTGGAATAGCAAAAACCTATGTGAAATTGTAAAGATTATCTAAGGTCAATAAACTGCTCTTTGAAGTTCAACAATATTATGAGAATAAGAAGCGTATCATGATCCAATCTCACAATTTCATATGAGTTTTGTCTATTTTCCTTTGTCAGGAAATTTGCAATAGAATTGTTCACGACTTAATTTGCTTGCTTTACTGAATTTGTATCATCCTTAATGAGGGTGCTGACAGACATCTGAAACTTTGGGTATTTCTGACTTCATAGAGAGACTTGATTCAAAAATCTAGCATAATGCATAAAAACTCATTGTAAATTTAGTGAAGAAAACTCTTTCTAGGTGTCAATTTTGTTAACAAATAACTCACTGTCTACTATGACCTGCTGTTGTAAGGGAAGTATTTCCCTTCTCAAAAACCTTGCTCAGAGCTAAGTGAGGTACAAAAAAAAAATAAAAATTCTAGAGGACTAGATACATACAGCCTCTCCAAATTCTGCCCTAGATTATCTGGTAACTAGCACAACATAAACCTATTAGAGTAAAATGCTGCTCCCTAGAGCTTGAATTTCAGAGATTGCATGCACATGCTTCATTACTACTCACACAGGGGAAAATAGACTGAAATAGTGCAATAAGATACTCTTTTATCACGCTTCATTTTGGCTAAGCAAAATGTGGCACCCATTGCTGTGTAACACGATAGTCAACGAGGGAAGTTGTGCATCAGAGCTGGATAATGTGTGTCGGCACCCTCATTAAGGATGATACAAATTCAGTAAAGCAAGCAAATTGAAAGCATAAGTTAACAGAGGGCCTCCTGAGGTTGAGGAGGAGTTTCTCTACTTGATTAGGTAAGTAATCCTAATGAGAATGCAAAGTAAGAAAATGCAAGAGTGGCCCCAACAAAAATTGTTTGCTGTCCATAATTAAGAATTTCCAGTTCTATGTTCAAAAGCAACATGGTTTCACAACAGTTTAGGACAAAACATCTATAAACTGCATGTAAAGATGTTCTAATTGACTATGCAAAACCAGAACAAGGCTTACATAATTTTGTTTCATTGAGAGTTTTTATATGTACTTAGTAGGAAACAGTGTTGGCTTGATTTTTTTTTGTTTGTTTTGCTTTGCTTTAAACTTTTTGTTTGTTCACAAGAAAAAATAATGTTGGTAGATTGAGCACATAACACAAAACACACCATATTTATGTCTTATGCATCCTTGTTTTTCTAATTAAATATTTTTTTCTCAGAAAGACAATATTCCAGCTAACATTACAAGCACTGTTGTTTAATATCCAGATCATTGCTTATAGTGTGTATAAATTTGTTTCTGCACACTTCGTAACTTATAGCTTGTTCCCACTGCTAATTCCAGCATGTTTCACTGCATTGATACTTGTATTATTTTATAGTGATTAGTTCTGTAATTCTTTATCCCTACTGACTAGTCTACACATATCTAATACCCTTTTAACAAATAGCACTGACACTTATGCTGGGAAATCGGGTAGGTATAAAAGGTTGCTTTATTATGTTTCAAGGAAATAGGTGAAATATCCATAATACTTGGTGTATTGTGTAATGGAAAACATTGATCTTTACATATAAAATATCATGATAAATTTTGGTGCTGCAACAGAAAGTACGAGATTTCCTGTTGCCTCTGTTTTTCTCTTCCTCACCACTCAGCCTTGGCACTTACAGACTGTTGTCTCTCATTACTCTCACAATTTTGTATTTCAAATTCTCCACCCTCCTACCAATATTGATTTTTAACCATTTAACCTCATTTCAGTTAGGAACTGCCTAATTCAGTTGTCTGAAAAAGAAAAGGCAGTCACAGTTCCCTGTCCATAGGTACAAGCAGTAGAGCAGCTGAGCACATATTACTAGGAGGCAGGCAAACTCATGCACATACTGCACGTACACGTATATTCACAGACAGACACACAACACAGAGCAGACACTTAGCACTCACAGGGGCACAGAGAACATCTATGGCCTTTTCCTGCTCCCCTCTCTGATCAGAATGGGAGTTCATTAGTGGAAAGTTTATATGACCCATGCTCCACTGACTGGCTGTCAAATCCCTATACAAACATATGCATATGGGATAGAAGAGACACCGGAGTGATCAGATTCAAAGAATGGCCATGAGTATAGATCAGCAACTTGTTGGTAACTGATCAACACTTTTTATACTTTTTTCCCCTCTATGTCCCTATACTTGCTCTAAAATAAGCCTCCTATGTCTTTGTATTTCTCTATCTTTGACTACTCCACTAAATAGCCAAAAAACATGTCTTGCACAACTTCCCAATATTGTTTGTGGTA
>VZTB01007502.1:0-17415 GCA_013397245.1 Thryothorus ludovicianus
ACATCACCCCACGTCACCCCACACCCGCCCCACATCACCCCACATCCCTGGGGAGCATCCCAGACAGGGACAGGCCTTGGGGCACCTGGGACAGCAGCAGCTGCCCCAGCTCAGGGCAGGGCTGGGCCGTGGATCCCTCCCATCCCAAATCTGGGATTGGGATCGTGGCCGATGCTCAGCGTTGTCTTTGCCTCCCCCCGATGGATTTGCTCTGTTTCTCTGCAGGCCCCGTGGATGAGTACATGCTGCCTTTCGAGGAGGAGATTGGCCAGCACCCCTCCCTGGAGGACATGCAGGAGGTCGTGGTGCACAAAAAGAAGAGGCCCGTCCTGAGGGAGTGCTGGCAGAAACATTCTGTAAGTGTGACCCAGCCTGTGCTGCGGGCATCAGAGTCCCAGCGGGGTGTGGGAGGGATTTCATCATTCCAGCAGGAGTTAAATGGGCTGTGGCTGTTCCTCACCTTAAACTGCTCTGTCTCCAGTATTAGAAAGTGAGCACTTTTTTGGTTTTTTGGTGGAAGAAAAGATCCTGGAGTTTCTTTTCAGTGAAGTCCCATTTGGTGGCTGAGGGTTCACCTTTCTGAAACTCTGAGGGGCTCCAGCCCTGCAGGGAAGGCTTTGCCCCCGTTGTTGAACAGTTTGGGTTCCACAGTGCAGAACAAAGCAGGGCTGAGGCCTCACTCCAGGCTCCCCCCAAACACAGCCCCAGTCCTGGGGACACAGGCGTCCCATGTGCAGTGAGATGCCATTTCTGGTGCCCTGTGTCCCCTGGGTGCTGATGGTTTTCCTGCCCGTTGCCAGGGAATGGCGATGCTGTGCGAGACCATCGAGGAGTGCTGGGATCACGACGCCGAGGCGCGGCTGTCGGCGGGCTGCGTGGAGGAGAGGATCATCCAGATGCAGAAACTCACTAACATTATAACAACAGAGGACATCGTGACTGTGGTCACAATGGTGACAAACGTTGACTTTCCTCCCAAAGAATCCAGTCTATGATAGTTGCACTGGTCATGGAAGTGACCACAGGACTCTCCACTGGAGCTGCTACAGCGCACGGGCCGCTGGCGCCGCCGCTCCGCGGCGAGAACGGATGGTAAGTCTCTCTGGAACATCACCAAGAGGTGTTTATCCTTTGTTTTCCCCCTCCTCCTCCCCAACGTGGATCCATGAGACTTTCTGCATTCCCTGCTCCACCTGAAGGACGTGACTGAGAACCCCTCACGTGCTGATAAGGAACTTAGGATGAAGAACCCAGACCTGAACGGGCTAATGAGCGTTTTAAACACTGACATCCGATTTCTTAATCCCTGTCAGAAGAGACTAATTCCTTTAAATGAACTACTGTTATTTTTTTTAAATCAAAAACATTTCATTTCAGATTTAAAAACAACAGGAAAAAAAAAAAAAAAGGGTAACTTGTTTTTATTGCATTCGTTGTTGTTTATAAAATGACTATTGTAATGCGACTACGACACAGCTTGTGAATGTTCCGTGTGCTGCTGTTCCGTGTACAGAAACAAGAGTAATCAATGGGATAGAGCAAAGAGGCTTCCAAGTATTACCTAACCTCCCTCAACCAGGTATACCTCAGTTCCACCTCGCTAAATTATCGTTGACAACACTAATTGGAGTAATAAAGGGCGCCGTGTTTTGTAAATGATGTATTCCCAATCCCTGCGTTATTTAAGGGCAAAGCTCCGTGCCCCCAGGAAGTGGCCATTCCTAGAGCCGTGTTTTTAGCCTTTTCTTGTACTCGCTTGTTGTGTATAAAAAAAAGAAAAAAGTGCTGTTTATTGAAAGAAAATTTTCCTTCCTCTTTTAGTTGAAAGCTTTTCCCTCCGTTTCCCAGAGTATCTCATCCATTTATTTAACTGAATACTATTTAGGTTTGCTGTGTCTGAGGAATATTTGAAACCTTAAGCATGAATTTTTTTTTTTTTTTTTAATTTTCTCTGAGCTGTGACACTGGAAAGCTCTGAATTCTTGTTGTTTTTTTTGAGAAAAGAGTCTTTTTTTTCCTATTTATGTTCGTTCCGAGGTCGCTGCGTGTTCCCTGTCCCGCCAGGCAGTGGGGGCTGTGTCACTGTTTCAGGATCACCTCAGGAAGCTCAGTTCCCCCAAATCCTCACCCTCTGCTTGGAGATTTGCAGCTTCCCTCCACCCAAAGCTCGGTGCCACGTGGGGGAGCTCAGCTGTGAGCCACAGCTGGAGCCTGGAGTCACACACAAAGTCCCAGACCCCAAACGTTCCAAATTTCAGGGATAACCTCAGTTCTGCTCACGATATGCAACGACCATTCCGAGGTAACGAGAGGAATTTCAGTGTCCAGAGCACAGACTCATAAAAAACGAGGAAAAACCATGGAAAAGGCTTCACAACTCCAGCACTGGAGCTGAGGATGTGGAGCCTTATGCTGGAATTACAGTGACTGGTAGCTGGGTGCCAAAGTGCTTCTCCCAATTCCCATCCCAGTGCATTGATTGGATCCTTCACGCCAAATTCCAAGGAAAATAAACTCTGTCACCCCTGGAGCGCCGAGCTGGCAGCAGCCCCTGCTGTGCTGTGTGTCCCTGTGTCCGTGTGTCCACCCCAGTGTCTCTGGAAAGCAGCAGTGGGAGCTCCTGAAGGCTGGAGCCTGGATCTGGGAACTTCATCCCTGGGACCAGTGGGATGTGATGGATAAAGCAGAGCTGTGGGCAGGGAGGGAGGAGGGGCTGCTGGCTGTGGATCCTGCTCCAAGGGGCCGTTGGAAAAGGGAAGGAGATCCAGCTTGTGGGGTCCTCGTGGCTGGACACTTCCTTTGGCTTCCATTTTTGCTCGTTGTAATTGGCCCTCACACAGAGCAGGACAGGAGTTGTGAACAAATCCACGGACCCCGCAGGGCTTTTGTCCCTCCCCTGGCACAGACGGTGCCAGGGCTGGTTCCATTCTGTGCTCTTGGAAATCAGATGCAAAAATTGGAGCTGTGTCCAAGTCCCTCCTGTGTGTGACCCTTCCCAGGGAGCTGCTGAGGGCTCCTTCCTTTGGGAGATCCCTGCTCAGCTCCTGTTCCACTCCCAGCTTCCTGGGGTTTACCAGCACCATGTAGCATCCCTGAGGAAAGGCTGCTCCTGCCAAAGCTTTTGAAGGCTCAGTGATGTCCCCGAGGTGCTGTGCCCCAGCTGAGGAGTTCCTGTTTCCCTTCAGAGCAGTCAGTGGAGCTGCAGGAGCAGGATCCAGGGAATGTGGTGCCAGGGAGGGCTTTGGCATTGTCGGGGCAGTGCCCTCTGTCCCTGCCCGGCCTCACCAGGTGTGGGTTTGTGTGAGGGTGAGGAGTTCCCATCCCACATCCTCAGGGCTGCTGCAGGGGTTGGAGCAGTGCTGCCCTTCCCAGGGCATTCCCAAACTGAGCACAGAATCCCCCCGGATCCACAGGGCACAGCTCTGAACCTCCCGTGGGAGCTGTGCTGAGACCCCACAATCAGCCAGGTCACCCCTCTCCTCCTTCCCAGCTTTTTCAACCTTTTTTAAGACATTTCTGTTGATCAGGAACACTTGGTACAAACACAGGAAGCTGCAATACACATCCCTGGGCAAAACAACTCCAGTAGCATCCTTGATGGAACATCTGTTACCTCAGATACTCAACCAGCAGGACTGCTTTGCTTTCTCCCTCCACTTTGGGTTTTTTTTTCAGTCCATCTCCTCTTCGTTACCTCTCGAGTTTGGTGAGCGATTACTTTAACTTTCCTCTTTGTATTTGTCAGTGTTTTGGGCACAGGTTGTTGTACTACTGTCAAAAGGCACTTGCTGCTTTTTCTGCAAGTGCCAAAAAACCAACCAACCCCCCCAGCCCTCAATAAAGTGATTGTTAAATATTGTACAAATACAAATGTATACTCTGCCCTCTTCCCCAGCGGGAAAATAAAAAATGTGACTACTCTGACTTGCACATGCTTCTTTGATAACTTTATTTAAGTTCATGGGGCTGGTCCTCAACAGCAGTTCTTGAGCCAGCCTGAGTTTTGCTACGAAGAATTGGGTATGGAAAGATGCCACCTTGTACTTGCCAGCTAAAGCCTGATGGATTAAACATTTCCTGAAGTAAATTTGGTTGTGATTAAAGCTTTAATTGGGTCAATTTTCCATCAAAAGTCAGATTTGAGATGGAAAAGTGCAGTGTGAGCTTTGACCTGCTGGGGCTGTAGAAGGGAGCCGGGGGGCACAGCCTGAGCCAGGATCCAGAGCCCTCAGCCACAGGGACAAACTCCAGAGCTTGGATTTGCCCAGGTGGGAGCTGAGTGTGTGGGCAGGAGCTGGCACTGAGCTGAGCTAAAAGCACCTGGGGCTGGGAGTGAGGCACAGCTCTGGAGTTCTGGAAGGGACCAGCAGCACTGTCCTCCCACGGAAATCCCAAACGCATCAGCAACGAAAGCTGCTTCCAGCACTGACCTGAGCACCTTCCTGGGGACAAACATTGCCTGTCCTGCACTCCAGAGGTGTGCTGGGGCTCAGAGCCAGCTGAGGGAGGAGGCTGCCCACTGCTTCACGTCCGTGGGGCAGTTGGGGTAGAGCTGCAGGGCGTCCATGATCTGCCGGCTGTCCAGCAGCAGCCGCAGCAGCAGGAACTCGCGCTGCGCCCGCACCGACGGCCGCTCCAGCGGCTGCACCAGCTCCAGCTGCAGCAGGTGCTCAAAGGCCTGCAACGGGAAACGAGGGGCTCTGGGAACCAGGGAATGGCTCCAGCTGCCCTGGAGGCTCAGGGACCTGGGCAGGGGGCTCAGAGACCCTGGCACACAGCCCAAAACACCTGAGGGTTGGATTTTAGCCCATGGGAACGGTTGCCAGCCCTGAAAGAAGAATTACAGGGCACAGGAGTTTGAATAGAGCAGCAGTGAGTTTGTCACAGGGTGTAAAAGCAGTTTTTGGGTTTTGGTACAGGGNGAACATCCCCTCTGAGGGGGGAGAAGGCTTCGACTGCCCTGCTGGAAGGAGCTCGGCGGGGCAGAGAGAAAATGTTTGAGATAAGAGAGAATAAACGACCTTGAGAACAAGACCTGAAGAGTTCCTGCTCTTCTCTTTCATCAGTGGCTGGGGAAAAGGACTTTAACATTGCCAGGAAAAAACTGCAAAATACCACAGGACCCAAAAGGGCTGCAAGGGAGCAGCACCCCCACCCCAAACACCCCACTGGGGCTGTGGCTGACCACCCCAGTCTGTGCTCTCAACTGAAACCGAAAAATTTTATTTTAAAAAAAATAAAAATGCATCTGAGGCTCACCTTCATGACAACTGGCTTCTCAAAGTTGTACATGGAATGTGCCTTCCTCTGGATGAACTTCTGGAATTCTGCACCAGTAGGACAAGAAAAGGGGCAGTTAGGAGGGGGTGAGTGGTGCAGGGTCTGTGAGCTCAGGCACTGCTCTCACCATTGTAAACCATCTGGAAGTTGAATGGTTCCCCATCATAGACCTCATTCAGGTGTTTCATGGCTATGATGAGGCAGATTTCCAGCACAGACAATCCTGCAAAGACAAGAACCCCAAAAACTTCCCTTGAGCACCTCAGAAACACAGGCAGTTCACCCACTCTGCTTATTCCTGTTTTTACATGCTCTGGGCCTCACCCATTGGTGTTCTGAATCTTTACTATGCAAAGAAATTCCAGATTGGGAGAGGATTGCTACGAGAACATTTGCAGGAATGTTCAGGAATGGGCTGCTCCCAGCAAAGAGCAAGAGCTGGAAGGATCTGAGCTGGCACTGCTGCACCCACAGGCACGGGTGAGCTCAGAGCAGACTCCAGGGGTGCTGCAAGTGCAGCCCCTGCCCAGGGGACACTCCCTGCACAGCACCCAGGAGATCCCAGGGGCACTGCACTTCTGGGGAGGAGCTGAGCGTTACCATGGACAATGTTGGCCTTGGAGTCGGCGCTCTGCTGCCTGCTGGCCTCCTGCAGGTCTGCAGCCGTGGGCAGGGGGTGCTGAGAGCTCACTGCACTGACAGCCAGCATCTGCAACAGCACACACACAGCTGCAGCTGCAGCAAACTGCATCCAGCAGGGACACAGCTGCAGCAAACTGCATCCAGCAGGGACACAGCTGCAGCAAACTGCATCCAGCAGGGACACAGCTGCAGCAAACTGCATCCAGCAGGGACACAGCTGCAGCAAACTGCATCCAGCAGGGACACAGCTGCAGCAAACTGCATCCAGCAGGGACACAGCTGCAGCAAACTGCATCCAGCAGGGACACAGCTGCAGCAAACTGCATCCAGCAGGGACACAGCTGCAGCAAACTGCATCCAGCAGGGACACAGCTGCAGCAAACTGCATCCAGCAGGGACACAGCTGCAGCAAACTGCATCCAGCAGGGACACAGCTGCAGCAAACTGCATCCAGCAGGGACACAGCTGCAGCAAACTGCATCCAGCAGGGACACAGCTGCAGCAAACTGCACAGACACAGCTGCAGCTGCAGCAAATTGCATCCAACACCACACAGCTGCTGCCTGGAATGCAGCACAATCCCCCAGAGTCACTCAGTGCAACTCTCATGCACAAACCCCAGAACACGCAGCAGGTTCATACTGGAAACCTTGCAAAGAGCTGGCACCTAAATTTCATTTTGCCAGCAAAGTTCTCCAGGCTTAAAACTGTAAAGCCTCTGATTCCAGGAGGTAAATCCTCCTGGACCTGTTTGTATCCCTGCTGATGGATCAGCAGCTGAGCAGGAATGACAGAGCTGCTCTGCACCTGCCCTTGTACCCAGGGACTCCCCAGGCTGCTCCAAGCCCTATCCATGGACGCTTCCAGGGATCCAGGGGCAGTCACAGCTTCTCTGGCACCCTGTGCCAGGGCCTGCCCACCCTCTCAGCCAGGAATTCCTAATTCCCAGTATCCCACCCAGCCCTGCCTTCTGGCAGTGGGAGCCATTCCCAGTGGGATGGGCTCCAAGGTTTCCCCAGAACCTTCTCTCCCTGGAGCCCCTTCAGGCCCTGGATGGGCTCCAAGGTTTCCCCAGAACCTTCCCTTCTCCACAGTTTGTCCAGGAACTCCTCACCCATCCCTCCAGAATGTGCTTCCATTGCTGAGTTGACTTGAGAAGGTCTCTTTCCAAAGGCACAGCTCTCCCCATGCTGCAGAAAGCACTGGCAGAGCTGAGCCCCAGCCCTGAGCTGCTCTCAGTGAGGCTGCCACCAGTGCCACCAGTGCCACCAGCTCCTGTCCTGGCCCCCCTGCAGGGCCAGGGCCAGATCTGGGTGCCCTGCAGCAGGAACAATCTGCAGTCTGGGAAGGAGCAGGAACAGGGCTCTGCTGGGGCTCAGGGGCAGCTCTGAGCACTGCAGCCAGCCCAGCCCAGAGCAGGGCACACATCTGGGGCTGGCACAACAGCCCGGGGGCTTTTCACACTGACACAAGCACAGGGATATTTTAGGGTGCTTAAATAAGTGTCATTTATCCTCTGCAAAAGGGTCAGTGTGTCTATATGAGCTGTGTTCAAAAGTAGAATTTGGGAGGCAGCTTAAATTTAAAAAAGACCCTCTGAGAGAGCTGCAGCTCCTGTGTGGTGATGGGAAGAAGTTCAACTGAAAAAAAAAACAGGTTTCACTACGATCAGATTTCAGGATTCACCAAAAAGAATCTCAGAAAGGGAGAAATAGTTCCAAAGGGTTTCACCTCCAGTTTTTTTTTATGAATGGAAAGGCCTGGAGAAAGTTAAACAGCAAAAGCTCAGCCCCATGTGAATGGAACTGTCCATCCTCACAGGGCAGCTGCTACAGAAACCCCTGATGGCACAGCACAGGCTGGCACAAGGAATTGAACAAAATGAAACTGCAGCTAAAGCTCAGCTCTCAGGAGCTGCTCACAAAGCAAGGAGGGGTCCCCCAAACAGGACACACCAGGAGCAGGTGCAGCGAGCGCAGGTCTTTGCTGTGCTGGAACAGCTTCTGCAGCACGTCCTGCACGGCTTCATCCTCTGAGAGATGCTGCAAGAAACAACAAAGTGATACTGCAACCTTCCTGCACTCACTTCTCATCATCTCATACTCATCTGGAAAAATAACAGGTCAGTGATTCTTTGAAAGAGCTCAGCTTACACTTGACAATACAATTTTCATGTCCAACATCAACTTTCTGGTGTTTCCTGTGACAATTTTACCTCCAGACTTCAATAAGCAAAGATTCTCCGTAATAATTTAATTTATTCCATCTCACACTCAGCCAGTGAAAGGAAATGCCAATCTTAGCTAAAAGCTTTACAGGTAAAGGATATGTGTATAAAGTAAACCAGCTTTACACTGCTCTCACTTCAGAATTTTTCCTAAAATCAAGTATAAAATGCTTTAAATACCTGAACATTATTGTTCCACTTTTGTGCAAAAGACTCATCAGGAAATTCAGCAGGAAGAGAAAGCTGTTTCTTAAAAATCTTAATGTATTGTTTAAAATCAAAGGAATTCAACAAATATATCTGTCTGTGGGAGAACCTTGACTTTACTCTCTTCTCCAAGAGCTCCAGGATATCCTTGATGGGGGGAGAAAAAAAAAAAAAGGAAAAACAGTAATTAAAAAAGCAGATTAATTTGGTGTTTTCTTTACTACAACACAGACAAATCACTGAAGTAAAGTGTGCTGAAAAAAGAAAGAATTATTGAATTCTCAGGCTTTAAATGTTGTAAGATAAGTTAAATGTTCTAACAAGCCCTTTGCTGATTATTTTAATTGATGTGCCTTGCAATGCCACCAACCAGCCCAGCCCACGTGATGCTCCACATCACACAGGATCATTTGTTGCTAGGAAACCCAGCAAAAAATTTCTCCATAGATTATGGAAATATTTCAGCTACTTAAGGCAGAATCAAACCTTGCAGCCTATCAGGGCTCTGGACAAGTTGTGTGGTCACACCAGGGCCACGTGCTTGTTGTCAGCCTGAGAGAATCCAGCTTAAAAATCCCAAAAAACACTTAAGAGCCAAAAAAATCCCCTCAGGAAGAGCAGCTGTCAGCTCTGGAGACAATTCCTTCATTACACACAAAACAGGATAAAGGGTTCTAAGTAATGGGAGAGGAGCACCCCAGACTCAGGACAGTGAAGATGCAAAAGGAAAGATTGTAATTTATTAAATCAACATTTAACTTTTCTATTAAATTCCAGAAATTTGCCCAGCTGGGTATCACCTCACCCCAGTCAAACCCAGGTTCAGGCTTTGCTGAGAGATTTTAATTATTTTTCCTGTCATAAGCCAACCATCTCCAGCACCAACAGTTCCCTGTGAAAACAGGATCAGCTCTATCAAATTTCCACAGTGCTCCCCAGGAATTGTCTCACTGTGTACACACAACCTGCCCACAATTCCAAATAATCTCATTGGAAAATCATAGGAAAATCACAGGAAACTGAAAAGGGATCCTAAACCCATTTTATAGCAAAAGTGCCCTACTGAAGTGGTTACTTAAAAAAAAAAAAAATAAAAAAATTTAAACACAGTTACTGCAACTGTGTCCTTGCCATCTGCCATCCAAGAATTTCAGGAGCCCTCCCAAGAGGGAACCACAGTCCAATATTGAATGTGTGTCCATAGAAATGTTGGTTTGCTATCCAAGAAATTCAGGAGCCCTCCCAAGAGGGAACCACAGTCCAATATTGAATGTGTGTCCATAGAAATGTTGGTTTGCTATCCAAGAAATTCAGGAGCCCTCCCAAGAGGGAACCACAGTCCAATATTGAATGTGTGTCCTTAGAAATGTTGGTTTGCTCCTTTAGCAGAGCAACTGAAGGCTTTGGGCATCTTCCATCTCAGCACAAATTAGGGTTTTTTAACATCCTCCTTCCCAATTCAAAAGTTAGAAAAATGGGTAATTGAGAGAAGTCTCTTAGGAAATGAAGGTTTCAGGGAAGGAGGAGTCATTCCAATTAAGAAAAAAGTCACCTGAAAGCTTGGAATGAGGAGATGGCATTTCTTACCTGCCTACAGGTGAGCCCAATAACAGTCACTGGGGTCTGTGCAGACTGGGAGATGTCAAAGAGGTTGTAGAGCAGGCTCTGATTCTTGTGGTGCACAAACAAATCAAATTCATCCAGGACAAACAAAATTGGGCAGCTGCTGCTTCGGTCTCCTGAGGGAAATTTGGAGAGTGAGCAGGGCAACTTCAGCATCAGACTGCCTTTAATTACAGCTTGCTTTAATTATGGGGTTACAAATGCACAGATTCAGCTTCTCACTGAGCTCTCCTTTCCTACAGGTGCAACAGCAAAAAGGAAAATACACAGAACAACTGGGAAGGTTTTGTAGAGTTCTGCCAAGCAGCATTTCTGGCTACAAGGTAGACAGACTTGGCCAATTTTATTTTAAAAACAATATTTTTAACAGCATCAATCTGGATAAAAGAATCTGTCCTTCACAGATGACACCACATGCAAGCCTTTACAGTTACATTAGGTGCATACATTATATTCTGTAATCAGTACTAATTATTTTTTATATGATTTTGTAACCATCCCACATTCTTGGGCTAAGTTTCTTTATTCCACCTATAAAGTAGAAGAAAAAACTCCACTTTTCAGTCAAGTGACCCAGAGTTGCAGGACAGGGGTTTTTAGTGTTTACCTCTCCTCAGAGCTTCAAGGAGGAAGGCAAGGTTTTCAGCAAAGCTGCCCTGGAGAGAGAATAAAGAAGTTTGAGAACAGATTTGCAGTGCCATTCTCTGAATTGTTTAACTCCAGCAAATTCATGCAATGGAAGCCATTTCCTTCCAAAACCATGCCTTAAAAATGTCCAGTGCTACTTCATGCTGTAGAATCATAAACTCCTCAGGACAAGGAAAATGATAACTCTACATTCATCCTTTTTTTTTTTTTTTCCAGTCTGAAATTCCCAAACTGCCTCAGACAGGCAAAAATTAGTGATCAGGAGAATGCCTGGCATCAGCTAAATTCATAAATTCACAATTCAGCTCTAACCTTCCTGAAATAGCTGTTCAATCCTCATTTCCCAGCCACACACATGGAGAAAGTGCCACCTAACGTGTTCCAGTGAGAAGGAGCAGGGTGCAGGCTTAATTTGCAACTTTATTAAACAGCTGGAAACATCAAACACTTCTGAAAAAAAACACTGAGTGGCTGTGCCCATCCTGTTCCAGCTACACAAATCCTCCCACTCTGCAGCACTCCAGGGGTGAGATGAGAAAAAATGAACTGAAGATCAAAAGCTCTATCAAAAGGGGCAGAAAAGCCAATTTAACCTCTGGATGTGAGTTACAGAAAATGAGAAAAATTTATTTTCAAGCACTTTGGTCATTCTCTTTAAGACTGTCTTCAGTACTAATGTAAATCAGTTTATCTGTGGGAAAATGGAAATAGCAGCAAATATTTTAATAGAAATTCCATGGAAAATGAGAGCTCTAGGAAACCTGGAGAGATTCCTTTTTGGACAGACCAAAAAAGGCTGATACTATATTAAAGATCCTGGGGTTTGGTTGTTTAGCTTCCTAATTCCTCATTTTGAAATGTTAAAAACAACATTTCCAAATTCCCCACTCCTCTGAACAAAGTTTCTTTGGAGTACTTAAGTTTATTTCATTAAGGGGCTTGTTAAGAGAGATTTCCCTCCTGTGAGGCACAAGTTGATAAATTTTTAAAAAATAAGGATGAATTTGTATTGCTCAACCAGCAAGGGAAGTCCCAGCTCACACAGCCCCAGTTCCCCAGGAATGGCTTTTGGAGGGCTAAGGGAAGTTACTCACAAAAACTTTGTCCCCAACCACATTTTCCAGCTGCAGCTGCCTGGTGATCTCCTTCAGGGCCACTCTGTCATTTGTCTGCAGAAGCCCTGAAAGAAAAGAGTTCCTCATGAACAGCTGGCAGCTGTCCCCCACTCCCAACAGAAACTTAGCCAGCAGCTTCTCTCCCTTTCCAGCCTCACAAAGATTTGCCTTTCTAAAAATTTTAATTTTAAAAATTAGACTGGACCTGACAAGTTACTTAATTCTGTCACACTACAGTCAATACTAAGAGCACAGAAGTAAAGAAAGACAAAGAGAGGCTCTTTGAAGCTCACAAATGTGTCCATAATTTAGGCTGGACTAAATTGCTGAAAGCAAAACTTTTACTCAGTACATACAAAATACAGAACTGAATAACAGAACTCTGGATCAATATTTTACTTGCCATTCAGATGGACTTCCAAGAGGTTCTCTCTCACTTGTTTCATTTCCCTGAGGTCTTTTAAGACATGATTTAATAACTAGGAAAGAAAAAAAAAAATACAGAATTTCTGTGAGAAGATTAATTTTTTAACAGCAAGGAAAGTGTAATTACAGATATTATAGGATGGGAAACTGTGTGAGGTTTCATTAGGGAACATGTTTGAGTAATTTCCAGACTAAAGTACTGAAATCACAACTTTGCATTCACCAGCATGACTGTGGCCTTACATTTGTTCATCCTGCTTGGATGAACTTGGAGGGAAAGGAAAAGAGAGCAGTCACTTTTTTTTTGGGGGGTATTATCTGGGGCTTTTGCCTTAATCAAAAAGCTTTATGAATTTGAGATGTGAGAGAATTTGGGTCTTGAGTTGGTGCCATATTCAGCTTCATGGCTTCTTTGGATGCTGTAGAAAGAAACTCTGTGCTTTACATCTTAAAAGAAACTCTGCTTATTCTTTTCTTCTGGAAGACAAAATTAAAACTGCACATGATTACACCAACAGCTGCTTCTAAAACTGCCAAATTTACTGTCCATCAAGAACTTGCCACTAGTAAAAGCCGAAAGGAATTTGTATTAAAATATCTGTAATAGTGGAAATGTTAACTTTAAAAATTAAAAAGCTACTATTTGCTTTGGCTTCTTCAGAGGAGGATTTGTAGCTCCCACCTATGTGCAAGTGTAAATACATAAATATACACACACGTGATTTTCTGTACTCCAGCATCTTTCACTTGATATATAATCAATGCTGATATATAAAAAAGGAAATAATTCATTCTTCATAGGTGATTTTGCTAACTGATATTCTGTCTGAAAGGACCACAAATTTTCATCACATCATTTAATGTAAACATTAAAGACTTGAGTGTTTGAATGCTGTTGAAGTATTAAACACTTCAGTTAGAGGTGATCCCTTCATGAGCCTCAGCTAAGGGGAATTCCCTTAAAATACAGAACCTACACCCATAACCCATGACCACAAAATGACATCGTGCTCCATGGCAGGTAACAACATTCCTGAGCACTCCCTGCACACCCAGCTATGGAGAAACCCACCCCTCAGACTACTCCTTTTAGAGCTTTTGGATGCTTTTTTATCACTTTTACAGGGAAGGCCCAAAGCCAGGTTAATTAAAGAGTAATCAGAACGTGGCTTTAATTGCAAAGACAAAGTGCTAGGAACAGATTTCTCCACGCTGTTCCTGAACAGAACTATCCTACAGAAAATCCTGGCATGTTTTGAATTTCTAAGCAAACCATCAGCAATTCTCTGTGTAAAACCAGGCAGAGTTGAAAAGGCAGCTGCAAAGGCTGCCAGGAATGCAGAGAGGTTCTGCAGAGCCCCGTGGGGAGCTGCAGGAGCTGCTCCTACCGCGGTTTTCCCAGAGCCCCGGGGCCCGATGATGAGGGCGGAATTGCTCTCCCCGTGCACCGTGGTTCTCTTCAGCAGCTCCAGCAAATGCCTGCGTGGGAAACAGAAACAGGCTGCAAACCTCAGAGCTCACAACACTCCCCAAAACCAGGGGCAGCTCAAAGAATCAAACTAAAAACACTTGGGCTTGCTCTGAGAGCCAACACTCAGGGCATGCAAAATGTAATACAATAAAGCACAGAGGGCTCAGTGATCAGAGCTCTTAAAATACTTTAAAATATTAAAACATGCAGAAGTTGAGAGTATCACTAATTCATAAAGTGCTGCAATTCTCTGCTGTGGAAGGACAGACTTCAGTAAGTGTTTCTTTCTTTCAGAAACAGATTGCTTTCTGTGCTACCCCTATTCCCCACCTGCAGACAGACTCGTCACCTAAATCTCATTTAAAGAGCTCACAGCAACCCCTGACACCCCCAATTCCCAAATGCTTGCACATCAATAATTGCTTTTGGAATATGGAACTCTGCCACCCTGCTATGGCTTCTGAGGGGCTGAGAGTCCTCATGGAACAGCTGCAGGCAGCAGGGGTGGGTTTGCTCACTGCTTGAGAGCCAGCTCCAGCCAAGAGCCCTGATCCATCTTGGGAAGGGAAAAATCAGAGCTGGGGGGTTCTGGTGTTTCCCCTCCAGGAAAATTCACATGTGGCACATTGAGCAGGACACAGCCTGTAAATTGCTTTTCAGGAGTCCAGTATAAACAAGGGAGTCTTGTTTTGCAGAAATACTTTTCCTCACAACAGCAATAAAATGCCAATGTGTGCTCTGCATTTTAATAAAAGCTTTTGTCTCTCTTGTAATAAAACCTTGTGCTCACATCAGCTGGTTCCACTTACATGAAGTCAATCTTGGAAAAATGAATTGTTTAAAACAAGTTCTTTGAAAGTTTGTTACCTGTCAAATTTGACCTGCGTCTGTAAAATGATCAGTACTGGGACAATGTTATTGTCCAAATAATTCCCTTCTTCCTAACCCTAAATTCCACAAGTGGATGGCTCCAGAAGCAGGTTTAAATATGGGTCTCTACTTCAACAAACATGATGTTGGCACAGAAATGTTAGGATTTACTTCTAGGCAACAAACAGAAGAAAATCTGAAGTAAAAAAATAAAGTATCACAGCAAGAGAATTTAACTTCTTGCTTTGCCAGGCCATTACACAAAGTCTCTAGAACATGCACTGAAAGTATCTTTCAGTCTCAAAAAAAAAAAAAAAAAAGTGCTTCATGAATGAGAGATGTGAAACAAGGAGAAAAAACCAAAAACTCAGAGCCTGACAAAACCAGAAGGGAACAATTGCATAAAAACCTCTTAAAACTTGAAACAAATAATTTTTAGAAGCACTGGAAATCATTTAAACCTGCATGATTCAGAAAATTCCAAGCACCAGATTATTTCACTATTTTAAACTGGAAATCACTGAATCCCAGAGCCTGCTCACTCACCTGTACTGCTGCTCCACCCCAAAGAGTTTTCCAGCAGCACAATTGTGACAGAATCTTTCCCGTAAGATTTTTTGCACCTACGGATGTAACACAGGAAAGGAAAAACGTTTGGGGCTTCAAACAGCAGAATTTACCAATAGTGGAACTACAGCAATAAAATAACAGTGAATTAGGCACCTTTGTGGTGCTACAAATAATCTGTAACACATAAACCTTTACTGTCATCAATGACAGAGGGGTCTTGAAATTAAGAATAAAGTGCAGGAGGCAGAATATTGTATAAATATTATATAAAGGAGAAAGAGCAATTAGAAGATATTAAAATATATAAGAAATCACTGACTGACCCAGGGGCAACTCCTTGCAAGACACATTGCAGTTTTTAACCAGCAGCTTTGGGAAAACAGGAGAATAAAGGTTTAAAAAAAAAACAAACAAACTAAAAACTGATTCGGCAGCTGCTGTCCTGCTGCTAAAAAAGTCATCTGGGTTCTGATTCACCCTACAAACTGGAAGATAAAAAACCTAAATAGATAAAAATAGATTTATACAAATCTGTTGCCACAAACAGTTGCAAAAGCACAAGACCATCCTTTAAGATTTTTTTTACTAATTATTACTGTAACACTTGAAGCAAGCAACAGGTGAGAAGCTGAAAGAAACAAAGATACAAAAGCCATTTACAGCCCCAATAATTGTATCCAGTACCTGTACACAAATCTTTGTAACCAGTCCAGGAAAAAAAAATTAAAAAATACAGTGACAAAATGGCAGAGGGTGGCAAAGTTCCATAACTTGAAAACAAAGTAATGAATAAAGATGTTACTGACCTGGGAAATGCACTCAGCATTTTCTTCACTGCTCTCCTTCAACTTACGCTTGCTCATGCCCGAAGGTTTCATCTTTAGAGAAGATAAACATTTTATTAAACAGCATTGCTTTCCAAAAAATCCTAGTCAGAAACTGCACTTAGATTTTTAGGGACTGTAATGAACACCTGTTCTTAACTAATAAAGATGCAGCAGTCCACCTTTCCAGTGAAAAACAGCCAAAACACTGAAAGCATTTCAAATTTATTTCTGATAATGTTAAACCCACGTTTACACACATCTCCTAAACAGCACTGGCTTTAGGATGCTTTAGAGAGTTTAAAATAATGCCCTTATGTTTCTGCAGCACATGAGAACGTATAAAGACACAACAATTAAAGTTTTTACAAGAATAACTGGCCATCCTTGCTAATAATGTGCAGTTTATAACAATAACCACAGCACCTCTCTGAAGGGGACTTGAAGGGGTCCTAAGGGGACTGGGGGGTCTCTGAGGGCCATCCAGTAGATCCAGAAGGGGTTTGAGGGGAAGCTTGAATGGATTGGGGTTGATGGGATTGAGAAGTTTGCATGGGTTCTCAGGGGGATTCAAGAGGGACTGAGGGAATTTGGGGGATCTAAGGGGGAATTACAGGTCATGAGGGGGACTTAGGGGTGGTCCCGACCAGGCAGGAAGGGTTTGGGGATGGTCCTGAGGGAGTGTGAGGGGAGAATTCATGGGGGCTAGGAGGGTCTGGGAATGCTCTGGAAAGGAATTGGGGATGGAGTAGTGTCCATGAGGGAGCTGGGGAAGGGCTGCGGGAACGGGGAAGGTGGGAATGGGGTCTGAGTGGGTTGATTTTTCGGAGCTGGGAGAGTCTGTGACGACCCTGATGAGGGAACGGAGAGGCCCCAAAAAGCTTGGGAGGGTCCACGAGGGGCTGAGGGGACGCTGAGGGCGGGTTTTGAGAGGACCTTGAGGAAATGGGGGGACCCTGCAGGGCTTGGAAGATCCTGGGGGTGCTTTCCGCCTCACCTGTTCGGCCCCTCCGCCTCCCCTCACGGCGTTTTTCCGCCTCTTCTCCATCACCTGAGGGCGGCCACCGCTGCCCGCACGCTCCCTCAGCCCCCGCCTCAGCCCCTCACGGCAGCGGAGACCACCGGAGACTCCCCAGCAGCCGACACCACTACAGACCACCCCCCAGCAGCCATCCATCCCCTCAGAAACCGATCTCCCAGCGCCCGTTACCCTCCTCACAGGCTGAATCCGCGGCTCCCTCAGCGATGCCGGAGCCCGAGCAGACGGAGGGCGGGCGGGAGGACGCATCCCTCCGCTGCTCGGCACGTCCCTCCCGGCGAGAGGCGGCGGGCAGGATCCGCTCTTCTCCCCCTCGCTCTTCCGCCGCCCTCACGGCGCCTTCCCGCCTCTCGTCCCTCACCTGCGAGGGCGGGCGCTCCCACCGGCCCCCGCGCGCGCCGCCCCCCTCACGTCACGGCGCGCTGCCCTCCCGCCTCCCCGCCGCCCGTCACTTCCTCCCCGTCCATCTTTCC
>VZTB01007502.1:29310-45428 GCA_013397245.1 Thryothorus ludovicianus
TCTGTGCTCTGAGCAGCTCCCCAGGGCTGGGTTCTGTGCTCTGAGCAGCTCCCCTGGATTTGGGTTCTGTGCTCTGAGCAGCTCCCCAGGGCTGGGTTCTGTGCTCTGAGCAGCTCCCCAGGGCTGGGTTCTGTGCTCTGAGCAGCTCCCCGGGGCTGGGTTCTGTGCTCTGAGCAGCTCCCCAGGGCTGGGTTTTCCCTGGAAGAGCATCCCAGAGTGCAGAGGGTGCCTGGAATGCTGGGCATGCCTTGCCTGTGTTGTGTTTACTTTGACTTTACTCTCCTTGCTGTCCCCTGAGTAAACAATCCTAATCCAGTGCTGCACATCCAGGCAGCTCTGCCTGCTCCTCATGAACCTCTCTGCGTTTCTGTGCCTCCTTTTGCTGTCAAACTCAGTATTCCTAGGCAGGGAAAACCACTGATTTATATGGATTATTCTAATCCAACATCACGCAAGCAAAATCAAAAAATAGTTTGACTACCTAATGATTCAGAAATGCAGACGTGTTGCCAAAAATTTTAGCATTTGTTAGCTTTACACTTGAGCAAATGCATTCTGGTAGAGAATTGGACTTCTTTATTTTAACTCTTATCTGCAGAGTTTTAAGACTTGGGAATTTATTCCATCAAAAAAAAAAAAGGGAAACATAATTTATTATTATAACAAATATGAAAATTTGTCTTTAAATTTCTTGTATCTTCTTCTTTATTAAAATAAATGTTTCTGAGCTTATATGTACAAGGACAAACATTCTTCCTTTAAATACAGCCAGAAAAGTTTCTTCTTGTATTAAACAGGAGCTCTTAATATGATTTAGCATTTTTCTACTTGGAGATAATGGCTTGAAGCTGGGTTTTAATGAAATAAATTCAGTGTAGCTCAGTGAGGAAAGGGGGTTCCTCTTGAATAACTGTTTCCTTCGAGTTCTTAAGGATTTCAGTAAAAACAGGAACCACATTTTTGGAGGAAGCTCAGCAGAAGAAGGAGCCAGATGTGTTGATTTTGTAAACATTAAACAATCTGCATTCTAAGAATTATTCCCTGATCCCTTTGAATTCAAGGACTGACTGAATTATTTTGTGTCTCTCTCCTGGACAGTGTTTTTCTGATATTTCTGTAATGTATAAAATACCAGGGACAATGAGGGATTGAAATTTTTTGTCACAGTCTTCTGTAAAAATTATTTTGGACCTAAATCAGGGGATAATTTTACATAGTTCCATAAAGAATAATTTAAAAAAAGTGGTAATTTAGGATGAACAGACCTCTCTTATCAGTACAGAAATTTGATTTCTGAATTTAATTTCTATTGGATAACATAGACTCAAATACTGATACTGTTCTATGTTAGCTTCTGGTTAGCTTCAGCTTCCTAAAAATTAACTTAATTTTAGGTTTTTTTTCCCTGTTCTACCTGAAAAAAAAAAAAACCCAAAACCCAGACCTGTCCCAAAATATTGTTTTTTTTCTCTAAATTACCACAGCTGTACATTTCAAATAAATATTCTCCTGTAGTTCTGTCACAAGCAAGAAAAAGGGATTTGCTCAATGAGCTGAAATGAAATTATCTGCAAAACAGCAATGAGTTACTTACGCATTTTCCCCATGATAAATGAAAAATATGTTAATATTTGTTATAATTCATAACCCAGATTGGAGAGGATTTGGGGGTTTATTTAGGTTTTTATATTGTAATACACAAGTCAACTGAGTCTTTGACACCAGGCAGATTGGGAGGGACCTGAACCAAGTGAAATTTCATGTTTTGCATGAATTTTTCTCAGAATCTTGCTCGTTACAAGTTTTTCTCACTACTCTAAAACACAAAATCAAGCTAAAATGTTTTGGATAAAAGTGAGGAAAATAAAAAAATCCTGTGACATTGCAATATAAAGTATTAAGTGGGAAATCCATGGAGTTACTCAGTGTTTAAAAGTGCTGATTTTGTTTCCATTCACAGGGAACTTTGCATTTCTTTTGCATGATTTTAACTTTATTTTACTTTTTTTAAGTAGAAAAGCGATGCATTCTTTAATTTTAAATTTTTTTATTATTGTTTCCTGCGATTTGGTGCTGCCATAAATAATATTAAATATTAATAATATGATTTGGGTACAAAAAGTTTTAATGAATGTCTGGGCAGAGCTCTCTGTGTTTCTGGAGAGAAATCCCTTCAGCTTTAGGGCAGCAGTTCCTTTTTCTGTAAAAAATCCCTGTTTTGGGGTTTTTTTTTCCCTCTGGAAAAAAACCCCAGAGGTCAGCTGGTGTTTCCTAGTGCAGTGCACATTTTTCTCTGTGCAATAAAAAAAAAAAAGAAGTTTTATGACCTGAGC
The DNA here is from genome assembly GCA_013397245.1 of Thryothorus ludovicianus. Taxonomy (NCBI): domain Eukaryota; kingdom Metazoa; phylum Chordata; class Aves; order Passeriformes; family Certhiidae; genus Thryothorus; species Thryothorus ludovicianus. Next base: position 31,644 of record VZTB01007502.1, read on the forward strand.
AAAACACTTTTCCCCATTTCTGTAAAGACTTTTAGTGTCCAAAAGCTTTTCATAAATACAGCTATAGAATACCTAAGGCTATTCAATTCATCTTCTCAAGGGCAAAGGACTTTTTTTTTCTTTTTCTTTTTTTTTTCCCCTTTTTTGATTAATTTTTTTGGAGAAAGGAAGCCGTCAGAACAGACTTTATAGTTTTGCCTTTGTTGAATTGACACTCTATAAAATTTTATTTTAGCAGATTCGATACGAGAGGGAAGCAAAGCAGAGACTCCAAGTAGGGCAGGGAAGAAAGTTGGAGATTATTAAATTTTTCAAGGAGAAAAAGGAAGTATTTGAGAGTGCTCACAGAGGTTCCTGTGTCAGCAGCTGGCAAAACTGGCAGAGATTATCTCCAGCCACCAGCAGGTTCTCTTGGTTTAGGGTAAATTTGGGAGAGGAAAAAAAAAAAAACCAAAACTTCTGGATGGAGTTTCTGTAGAAAAACAAATTTCCCCGTAGCTGAATTGAGACAGGAATAAAATTTCCTTGGAGGAAAGTGGAAAAAAGTTGGTTAAAAAAAGTGGCAAAAGTTTTTTAAACTGGTTTTTTAACAAATTTTTGACACTTTTTTAAACAAACTTTTTGACTTTTTTTTTTTTTTAAGTACAACACTAATTTCTGAACTAAAAAAAATAAATAAAAATACAATTTAGCATCATCCCAAGACACAGATTAGGGAGGGCAGGGTGGGAAGGGGACACTGAACTTCCAAATTGAGATTTTTAACTTGATTCACATCTTGCTTTCATCTCCTTTAACTCTGGAGCATGAGAGAGTTTGGAGCACGCAGGTTAAAAAGTGAATTTCAGTGTGTCAGAATCTTGATAGAATTGATAATTTTTTTTAGAATGGATGGATCATTAAGGAGAAACTCAGATAAATGGAAATAATTGAACATTTACCAGGTTGGGGTTTGGGGGAGGGAGGGTCTGCACCCCATGGGCATCCCTGAGGGTTTCCTGGGAGCTGCCCCTCTCCTGGGCAGGGCTCGTGGAAATCTTTGGGGTTCTTTGGTGCCAGGGTCAGTGCCAGGGTCAGTGCCAGGTGAGTTGGGTGTTTGGGGCTGAGCTCAGCACCCCCCGAGCCCCTCAGCTGGGTCTGTGTCCAAAACACAGAACACAGCAGCATTGCCAACGGGATCCCTGGGCTGTGCCCATCCCTGGGCTGCCAGTGCCCATCCCTGGGCTGTGTCCCCATCCCTGGGCAGTGCCCATCCCTGGGCTGGCAGTGCCCATCCCTGGGCTGTGTCCCCATCCCTGTGCTGTGTCCCCATCTCTGAGCTGTGTCCCCATCCCTGGGCGGCAGTGCCCATCCCTGAGCTGTGTCCCCATCCCTGTGCTGTGTCCCCATCCCTGTGCTGTGTCCCCATCCCTGTGCTGTGTCCCCATCCCTGGGCTGGCAGTGCCCATCCCTGGGCTGTGTCCCCATCCCTGTGCTGTGTCCCCATCTCTGAGCTGTGTCCCCATCCCTGGGCGGCAGTGCCCATCCCTGAGCTGTGTCCCCATCCCTGTGCTGTGTCCCCATCCCTGTGCTGTGTCCCCATCCCTGTGCTGTGTCCCCATCCCTGGGCTGGCAGTGCCCATCCCTGGGCTGTGTCCCCATCCCTGTGCTGTGTCCCCNTCCCCATCCCTGAGCTGTGTTCCCATCCCTGGGCTATGTCCCCATCCCTGGTTGTGCCCATCCCTGAGCTGTGTCCCCATCCCTGTGCTGGCAGTGTCCCCGCTGTGGGCAGCAGGGCAGGTGGTGCCAGCTGAGCCGTGCAGGCTCTGGGTGCAGCTTGTCCTGTGTCTGTCCCTGCCAGCTGGGACTGTGGGAGCCTCACAGGCCTCAGGAGCTCACTCCTCTCTCCAGAGTCCTCCCAGGAAATCTCTCTTGTTCCAGGGGATTGGCCTGGCTGGTGCCAGTGAGGGCAAATGGAGATCAAATCCCAGAGAAATTTCTGTGAAGTTAGTCCTGCTTGGGGCTGCACTGGGAGGATTCCCTTGTCCTGTGTCTGTCCAGGGCAGTGAGATGTCCCAGCAGCCTGGCAGGTGAGCATCACCCAGCCCGCAGCAGTTTGGGAATCAGAGCTGCTGTTTTGGGAAGTTGTCATTTCTGCAGCCATGGAGACGCTCATTAGACATCTCCCATCCAATATGCAGCTTCTTGAGCAGCTGCTGAGGAAAGATGAGCACAACAGTTGGATCTTGAGGGAAAGCTGCCTTTGGAGAGGGTCATGTCCCCCGTGTTGGTCATGTACACGTAACTGTTAAAATTTTTGACAATTAAAATTTTGTGAAATTTCAATTGTTTAAATGCTGCTGGACCTGGGCACTTTTCTGATGGGATGGGGTAGGTCCAGATGGTTTAGGGTTATTCTTTTGCTTTGTGTGAAGATCTAAAAAGAGCAAACCCAGTGTGGTGGCAAGGATGTAACCTCTGAGGAAGTTTATTTTTTATATGCTGGTATTAGAAACCCTGAGACCCTTCAATAAGGAAGTGAGATGGGTGCAGTTCTCTGATTCTTCCAAAACTTAAAATGATGTTGCCTTAAAAAATAAATAAGAAAACATTAAACAAACCAAAAGTACATGGGATAACATTCTGGTTTGTTGACCATTGATAAGTTTGTAGTTAAAGCAGTGAAAAGAAAAATTAATGTAAAATTGTGCCCTTGGACATATTTCTACTAAGAGTCCAGAATAATCAGTTTTTATGCACTGAGACTTCCACTAAATTCATATATTCTACGGCACAGATAAAAGGGCCTGGATCAATGATATAATTTACCAATTTAAACCTTAGTTTCTGTTTTTAAGTAAGTGATATCTGATATTTGGTAGGGGGATGGGAGCATCTTGTGAAGAAACATTTATATCCAACCATTTTGGATTCTAAGGCCAGAATAAACACAAGGGAGCAGACAGAATTTACAAAATATCAGTCTGAGCACAACAAAAGGGTCGGGGCTTCTTTTCTTTGAGGTGGTTGTTTCCTTTTTATCTCCTAACTGAAAAATACTCCAGTTGTTCCCCACCCCCAAGTGAAAGAAGAATTGGAGTGCCCTGAGACAGGGAGAGAAGCAGCAAAGGTGCAAAGCCCCGAGCAGGAGGGCAGGCCATAAAGGGTTTGTTGTGTGCTGCACAGGTTGTTAATGCTGTTAATGATTGAGCTGTTTATGGGGGATTACAAAGGGGTAGGAAACGACTCCGCTCAGGAATTCCACTGAACCCCAGAGACACCAACAAAAGTTTCTCAGGACGCTGGACTGGGGCTGGCCTTTGCTGGCAGGAGCTCCCCAGAGCTGCTGAGGAGCACAAACACAAGTGGCTGCGGGGTCATCCTGCTTTAATTGAGCCTCTGGACGTGTCCCCCCGGGCCAGAGGCTCCTGGGACACCGAGAAGTCCCTGGCACTATTGAGTTACTGGCGTGGTAGGGTTACAGGAGCTGGGAGTTCACAGAAATATGCTGTCATACTTGCTAGACCTGTACATCGAGTTTGGGGGTTGGGCATTTTGGGGGTTTGGTTTTTTTTTTTTTCTAGGGGGTTTTAATAAATGCAAATTTCCTAAAAGCCACTGATAGTTAGATATTTGGTATTTGCCTTGCTGGGGGTCCATTTTAGTTGTTAAAAAGCAGGAACACAGTTTTATTACTGGTTTTATGAATGCTTTGGGTGTCCAGCTTGTTCCCTCAGAAGTGTGATGTTATGGTTTCAAAACTGGAAGTCCCTTCTCATATTTTCCCACATCATAATCAAGTTTACAGCAGCTCTGGCTGCTTCTCTCCTGGTTGTGTTTCAGGCTCAATGATTTGGATTCCTGGGCTGTGTCCCCACGGGTGGTGACCTCAGGGAGGGCTCTGAGGAGCTGGGACTTGCCCTGTGCTGTTGCAGTCTGAGATCATCCTGTGCTGTTCACAAAGCCATCCAGCAGAGTCTGATCACCAGGTCTATATTTAGAAATCGAGGAGGAACCTCTCAAACTCCTCGTAGTAGAGATGGGAAGAGGAGGAGTAGCCAGAGTTGTCATTTCCCTGCAAAAGAGGCTCCTCAGCTTCTAGGAACATTGCTGGTGGTGTTGAGTGGTTTGATCAGCCTCTAGCTGTGTTTTCAGTAAAAAATGCATATTATTGATGTTTCTCCCAGAGCCATAGACTTGCCTTTACCCTCACGAGCTCTTGGGCACATTAGGATGATTGTTATAGATGGTACAAAGTGGTGAAAATGCTCCTTTGAGCAGTGCCAGGTTTTAGCATTAGAGGGTTCAGGGAATACTGAGCAAAGAGAAAAGCTGGAACATCCTCTACCATCTCAAATTCCACATTTGTGCAAAAACCTTTCATCCAAACCACGTGTTTGTTGTGCATGATTTTATTTCACCTATTGCTGATCCCAGGTGTGGGGTGAGACAGCTCTGGGAGTGAAGCTCTGGCAGATTCCAAACGGGGATCCAGCGGCGAGCCCTGGATCAGGTTAGCTCAGTTCCCATGAATTAGCAGAATCCATCAGCTCCCAATCCAACTGCTGCAAGCTCCCACTTCTGGCTGGAAGTTGAGGCTTGCTGGGGCTGAGCTGGGTGTAGGAACTCAATTTGAGCTGGCTCTGCCTGGGGAGGGGAGCACTGGCTCACAAGGAAGCTCCCAAATCTTGGAAGCTGTTCCTGCAGCAAACTGTTTGGTGGGCAGGCTCCCTGCCCCTGGCGTGCTGTCTGCTGGCTCTTCACAACCTCTGAAATCCAGAGTGCAGGAATACAGGGGTGAATCCATCAGTTTGGGATAAATGTCACTGTTTTGGGGGTTTTCTTCCTTCAGAAACTTGCATTAAACTTTGGCAGGCAGCAATGTGCCACTTTGCTGTGGAAGTTTGGGTTCGTCTGTGGAGGGGATTTTGGAGAAATAATACTGATTTTTGCCTCCAGAGAAAACAGAAATGTGCTGCTAAAAACTGGTGATTTCTTTCCAGCTGTTTTGGACCCTGGGGAGAAGGGGCAGTGGATGTGTGTGAATTCTCTCTGGAGCATTTCAGAGTATCCTTCAGGAATATTTCCCCGTGCTCCTGTGTTCTGCGAAAGTCACAGGATCCATACTCATAAATAATTTGTGCTTTTTCTGAACTGCCCTCCTTTAGAGCCTGCTCTGTTGAGCAGCAAGTGCAGAATGAAACCTCACGTGATGCACGTGGGTTTAGCAGTTTATGAGCAGCTAATTAAGAGGCTGCTCTGGACCTGGAGGGAGCTGCTGTGGAATTGTGCATCCCATAAAACAGACCTTAGGCCACCCCAAAACATCTCCTGACTGCTGGGCTGGAGCTGGAGAGAGTCTCCCATTTGTCCCAGTCAAGGAATGAGTGATAGTATCACGTTTTCTGTTCTATGTGTGGATATTTACAGACAGATTATTCATCTCTGCCTTTTTCTCCCCAGTACAGGAAGTTTTGCTGGCATTTAAGTAGCTTGTCTCAATTTGGATTTTTTTTTTTTTTTTCCTTCAGAAACCCAAAGCTTTTCACTGTGAGAGAAACCTAAGGGAAAAAGTTCTCTGAAACCAGGATGTGTGTGCAGAATGATGGCTGGGTGTCCACCCACAGATTAAAACATTCCTGCCAAGGGTAGCTCTGTTCAGATACAGCAAAACACTTGTGTGGGGATTGTAAGTGGTAGAAAGTTGCTGTTGCCTGTTGTAAGAAAGTACAGAAGAGAACAAAAATCTGACTTTAGTTTAGAACTTGAATTAGAAAGCACAGAGAAGCAGGATGGCAATCCTCCAGCCTGCAGTGGCATTTATTGCCCATTGTACAGATTTGTGTTATTCCCTTTTAGAAGCTCTGCAGGACTGTTTGTGTCTGAAGTTCTGTACCTGTTACAAGTTTTTGATGTTCCTGCTAGAGGATGAAGTGAGTTCTCTTGTAAATTCGTAGTTAAAGGAGGCTGAGATCTCCTTGTCACTTCCTGTGTCTGTCAGGCCTGGAAAAGGTGTTGGGAAAATCCTCTCCAGCTGCACGTTGGGAATTGCAGGCAGCTGCTGCTGGGCTCCAGCTGAGAGAGGAGCAGGGCTGCAGGTGATTGTCACTCTCTGCTCCACCCAGGTGAGACCCCAGCACAGGAGGGACCTGGAGCTGCTGGAATGAACCCAGAGGAGCCCACGGAGCTGCTCCAGGGCTGGAGCCCCTCTGGAGCCAGGCTGGGAGAGCTGGGGGTGCTCACCTGGAGAGGGGAGGGATCCACGGGAGCTCAGAGCCCCTGGCAGGGCCCAAAGGGGCTCCAGGAGAGCTGGAGAGGGGACAAGGCCTGGAGGGACAGGGCACAGGGAATGGCTCTCAATGCCAGAGAGCAGGGCTGGGTGGGATATTGGGAATTAGGATTCCCTGGCTGGGAGGGTGGGCAGGCCCTGGCACAGGGTGCCAGAGAAGCTGTGACTGCCCTTGGATCCCTGGAAGTGCCCAAGGCCAGGGAGGATGACTCTTAAAGCACCCTGGGACAGTGGAAGGTGTCCCTGCCCGTGGCAGGGGTGGCAGTGGATGGGCTTTATTGGCACTTCCAACCCAATTCCATGGCTGTTAACATCCTGGGTGCTGCCTGGGATCTTGAGCATTTCCCTGCCCTTACCTGTGCAGGTGTCACAGGGCTGGCATGCAGCCACCTCCTCCCTCCCTCTGCCAGCAAAGCCCAGGTGCAAAAGTGGCACAATTTTTTGGGGGGTTGGTGCAGAACCTCCCCTGTGAACACCTCCAGTCACAAATCAGTGATTGCCTGGCAAGATCCATTTGGATCCTACCAAGACTTTTCAGTCACCAGTTGTGTGTTCAATGCTCTTTAACACAGAAATAGGAATTTTTCACAAGCCCCCAACGGTTTGGAAGAGGAGCAGACACTGCAGGTGGATCTGAAAGCTGAGTTTGTAAACCCAGAGAAGTTTTGTGCCAGCTCTCTGAAACTCAAGGTGTGGTGGCTGCTTTTTATTACTTGGTGTGTGTGACTGGAAACCATCACCCTGCTATTAATTAAAGAACTAAAAAGGAGGTGGTTGGTACCTTTGGAAGCTGGAGAGGTGCCATGGGATGCAGAGTTGAGTCAGTGCAGCTGAGGTGGAGAATCCCTGAGCAGGATGCTCTTGTCCCTGCAGTGATGTCTCTGATTTTTTTTTTTTACCCTTTTGGGGTTTTCCAAGTTTTCCACTAAGGTGACAGAACAAGTAAACTGGGAGAGCTTTGTCCCAGTGGTGTCTTCATGAACAGTGAAGTTTGCATTTTAATTTTTCCCATATAAACTTCCCAAACTTTAAAGGGAGGAGAGTGGTCAATCCTTCCTTATCTTTCCCCTCTCGTTCCCTTTTCTGGCCTGGACACTTTAAGGAAAAGACTTCAGCATTTTGGCATTCCTTAAGGACACAATCCTTCAGTGGGAAATAGCACTTAGTGTGGGGTCACTGCTGGGGATGGGAGAGAAGAAGAAAATTAAAAAGCTGCCACTCACTTTGTGCTTTTTCATGGAGAGCAGAGCTTGATTTCCAAAGGAAATGGGAAGTGAGGAGCTCTGCTATGACCCTTTAGCAGCCAGATCTCTTCAGCTGGGTGCTGGCCTGGAAATGGCCAAAAATTCCCCTCTGTGGGGACAAGGTGTCTCTGCTGGGAGCAGAGATTTTCTGCTTTTTCATGGAGAGCAGAGCTTGGTTTCCAAAGGAATGGGAACAGAGGAGCTCTGCCATGAGCCTTTAGCAGCCAGATCTCTTCAGCTGGGTGCTGGCCTGGAAATGGCCAGAAATTCCCCTCTGTGGGGACAAGGATTCCTTCAGCTGGAGCCTGGAGTGGGGCTGGAGCAGGCTGAGGTGGGAAAAGGCCAAAGCTGCAGAGGGACAGGCTGGGACACGCTGGAGCCAGGGATGTGTGTCCATCCCTCCGAGCTCCAGAAAATGCAGAGGGCATTTCCTCCTCTCTCCCTCTTTCCTCCCCCAGAGCAGGGACAGTGCAGGGGGATCCAGGCTCTGAGTAGAGGAAAAGGCTCCTCAGCTGCCTGGCAGGAATTTCTTGCTGTGGGAGAAGCAGCACTTGCCTGGGTTTAGGAGCTGGAAAATGAGCGTGGATGCCTGTGTTCATAAAATATTTAATTACAGCATGTGGATTATGCCATTACCTGGCCATAGGTGAGTGTCTGAAAGCCTGAGCTGGGCTCTTTTCTGTGGCCAGGATCCTCAGATCCCTGCCTGGCCTCCTCCCCCCTGCAATTCCCAAGCAATTTCTCATGCCCACGTGTCTCATCCACAGTAATTCCAGCCTATGGTCATTATGTCCTAAAAAGAGAAAACATTTCATAGTCCAAAATAACCAAGGTTTACTGAAGTCATTCATATTCACAGTGGCAAATATCCAAACATCCTTCTTTTTTGCCTGCTTCCTTTCCCATCCTCCAGCCTGCATGGCTTCTTTTCCTTAAAGAAAATAAACTTTCACTTCTAGATTTCAATGCATTTTATTGCTCTAAGTCTCAAAAATAGGAAGGGAAAAAACCTTCAGGTGAAAATCAGAATTTAAAAGCGAATTCTGCCCTGGCTGGGACATTCATTCCTTATTTGTATCTTCAGTTTTAAATATGCAAATTTATTTATTTTTACCCTGCTGAAGCTGCTTCACAGAGGCAGTGTCAGAGCGGTGGTTTGTACCTGGAGAGGGGTTTTTGTGTGGAATTCCTGGAGCTGTGAGCTGTGTTGTAATCAGATAGGAATTTGGGAAATGTATAGGTCTTTCAGGAATGCATAGCTCATGTTGTCATCATTTCTCAGCTCTCCACCATCCAAACTTTGCTTTAGCTAATGCAAGCCAGATGGGTTATTGCTATTTTATACACTAATATTTGTATTTAGGGTTTTTTAATGATGTCTGCTAATACTGCTGAGGCAGGATGAATTATATAATCATGATTAAGGAATTTTTTTTTTTTTTTTACTTCTTTTATTTTGTTTGTTTCTCAGTGCTGGTTATGGATCAGGTGTTGAAGAAATTTGATTATTTTATATTTCACTAGGGGGGAAAAAAAAGCTTGCTTAAAGATGGATTTCTGGTCTGCTTTGGCAGAAAGAAACAGAGTGGTTTATACAAATGCAATAAATAAATAAATAACTCTGGGAAAGAAAAAAAAAAGCCCTGCATGTGAGTACAATACTGCAGGAAACATGAGACAGCAGAAAAGCAGCCTTCCTTGCAGAAATACTTGATCAAGAATCCTCCTCCCCTGAAGTGAAATTCAGATTAATAACGGTGACAGTTGTCAACTTCAAACCACCATCAGTTTTATAAGCTCAATTACAATCTATTTTCTTTGGAGCTAATAATTCCAGATAAATATCGCTGAAAGGGAGCCCGAGCCGAGGAGACAAAGCAATTAAATCCCACATTAATTTGTTTACCAGTGTCACAGGGAATAAATGGACTGTGAGTTTCCATAAATTATCCAGAGGTGCTTTTTTGTGGAATGCTGGGGAGGGGGAATGTGGGTTCCCTGAATTGTAAGCTTTAAGCTTGTTTTTTTGGATTTTTTCCTTTTTCTTTTTCTTCAGGCAGTGTGAAAATTAAGACAAGCATCTCAATTTTTATACTGTTTGAAAAAAAAAAATCTATGAGTGGGAAGGGAAGCTTCACTTCTGAATATCCTTGGGTTGTTATTCTTTGCTGTAATTATTTTATGATACCTTCAGAGCAACTGATTTGGTTTTTATCTTTGGTGGTGCTTTGGTTTTCTTGGTTTGTTTTTTTGGTTTTTTTTAATGATTTCAAAGCTGCATCTATTGCTGCATCCTCACAGCACTTAAGAGGCAAAGAAAAAAAATGTCATTTGCCAAGTGGCAGCTGAGAGGGATTAAATAACTTGCTCAAGTCAGTGTCAGAGTTGGGATTAGAAATCTGTTCCTGCTGTGGCCTCTGAAAATAAGATTATGTTACTTCTGCCCTGAATTACAGTCAAATAAAAGAGATTTTAGAGCCTCCTGTGGTAGGCGTGTCCTGTTGCTGTTTGTCATGTGTGGGTAATAAATAGAAATTTGTAGATGAATTCAGTGGGAATTTGGAAATGGATTCAGGAGGTGGCAGGGTTATACCCAGGCTGCTTTGTGGGTCCATCGTATTTTCAATTTGTGGATGAAATGTTAAATTCATGTGAAATTACCTGGTCAGAGCTAAAAGTACAAACAGGGATCGGTCTGATAAAGGGCAGGGGGAATTAAGATTTTGGGCAATAATTAATCACCATAATTATCAACATCACTGTATTCATCAGAGGAATAAACAGCAAAAAATAATAAGGGAAACTTTTGCTGCTCTTTGGCATTTTTGTGCTACAAATTCAGTAAGGAAGGACAATTCAGGAGATTTTTTTTTTTTAATGGCTGGCATCTAAATCTAAGGAAGAGACTTTCACAGCAGAATGTTTTTCGTGATTGTCACTGTGCTGTCTAAATAATACCAGATATCAACAGAGTAGGAAAAAAATTAGTCTCAAATAATGTTATTTAGCATCTCTAGAAATGAATGTTTTAATGAGAACTTGTTTGGTGCTCAGGATACTGAATGAGATTGATTTTTTTAAATTTTAACAGCTTTTAAATTTTTGTCTTTGAGTAAAAGCAAATTGTACATAAACGTTTATAACTGAGTTAAAAAGATGACGGCGTGGAGTCAAGAGTCTCAAAATACAGGTTGGGCAAAAAAAGTGGCCCAAATATCTCTTTACTTTTCCAGTGGACAGAGAATTGGGAATTTTTTAGTGGACTTTGAGTTTGTCAGGAGAGTGAACAGTGCTCAGGGGAAGAACTTGAGTCTGCCCAGGTTTGAGAGCTGTGCTAATTGTTACCTTAGAGGAGATAATAAAACACAACTGGGCTTTAAAAAGGGAAAAAAACTTTATTTTTCTGCCCCTTCTTCGAGTCTTCAGAGTCAGCTTATCCTTTATAAATATCCCTTATTTGTGTTTCCTCTCTGGACATAACTGTAATGCATTCTTGTCTTAGTGTGAGAACGGCTTTTCTCCAAAAAAAATCCAAATTTCTCATCAGGATCTGCAGTGTCTGTGCCTCAGCTGGAGGGCTCTGGATCCCTGACACATCTCCAGGACTTCTGGGGAGTTGTGGAGCCTTTGGAGAAGGATGGAAGTTCTTTCTTTTTGTTTTTTATTATTTGCAAACGGCTTTTCCTTTCTTTTTGGTGCTTCCCGGTGGGCGAGAGGAGCGAATGTCGAATCCTCAGAGGAATTACTGGGAGAGATAAAGCTGCAAATCCCTTCCCAGCCTTTGCCTCCATGGCAAAGCACAAAATCAGGGCTGGAAGAGCCCTCTCAGCCCATCCAGCCCAACATTCCCAGCAGTGCCAAGGCCACCAAGCGCCACATCCACGCTTGGAAATCCCTCCAGGGATGGAAACCCCACCAGTGCCAGGGCTGAACTCTCCCTTCCAGTGGAGTTATTTTTCCTAATTCCCCCCTCAGCCTGGCAGGCATTGCTGCATCCCACGTGGATGTGGGGTGGACGTGGCAGGAGTGGGAGCTGCTGGTGGAGCTGGCAGCCCTTTCCCTGGGCGCGTCACGAGCGGGCACCGGGGCCCTGCTGGAGGGGGGAGAGAAGGAGCCGTGTTTGGAGCAGCCTGCCTGAAAACAAAAAGGGAAAAAGGGGAAAGGAAAAGGGGAAAGGAAAAGGGGAAAGGAAAAGGGGAAAGGAAAAGGGGAAAGGAAAAGGGGAAAGGAAAAGGGGAAAGGAAAAGGGGAAAGCTTGTGTGGATGTTGAGGATGTGGGGATGCCAGGGGAGCACATGGTCCGTGGTGGGAGGGCTCTCGCTTCCTTCCCCCTGTGCTCCCGTGCCACCCTCCCTCATCCGTGCCCGAAAAAGGGACTGGTGGCAGCCCTGCGTCACTCTGAACAAAACGGGGAATTTATTCCTGTCGGGAGAGGGCTCGGGATTACAGGAGCTGAGCGCACGCAGGGGCCGCGAGCGACTCTTCCTGACCAGGGTTTGTGCTGGTGTAATTTCCAAGGCGCTCGGTGAAATCTCAGCCATGTAAATTATGTCTGACTCACGCTCGCGAGGATTCAGAGGCAGCTTTTAAAAAGACACTTTTTGAAGTTTTCAGTGTTGCAGACGCGTGGCTGAGGCAAAGAGCAGAACATGCGAGGGATAAACAGAAGATCAGCAGGCTCGGAGCTTTCTTGGCAGTTGTGTAACTCCAATATTAATTTGCATTCCTCTATTTTGTTTTGCTTTTAAGTGGCCTTTTGCATGATATCTTTACTTTTCCCATTTATAATGAGGAAAAAATTGACTGCTATCAGAGCTGAGACGTGCCAGAAAGGGTAGGAGCTTATCACTTGTGAACTTGCAGAATGATTTTCTGTCATACTCGGTGTGTAGCGCAGGAGTTCATCATTGCAAGTATTGAAAATGTCACAGGAGAAATTTCATGTTTGATTTTGTAATTAGAGAAGTTCCAACATGATTTGTTTGGGGTTTGTTGGGGCGGATATTTTATTTTTTTTTTTTTTAGATGAAAGGAAGACAAGGCTCGGCACTACGTGCCTTGTTTGACACGAACAGTTCAGATTTGTCTCCCAGCTCGGTGTAACTTTGTAAGGAATGAATTGTCATGGAATTATTGTGGAATCGTGGAATGCTTTGGGTTGGAAGGCATCTTAGAGATCATCTTGTTCCAGCCCCCTCCAGGGACATTTTTCACTGTCCCAGGCTGCTCCAAGCTCTGCCCAGCCTGGCCTTGGACACTCCCAGGGATGGAGCAGCCATGGAGTGACCTGAGCCAGGGCCTGCCCACCTTCCAGCCAGGAATTCAAAATATCCCAATTCCCAATATCCATCCCTGCCCTCTGGCAGTGGGAGCCATTCCCTGGGTCCTGTCCCTCCATCCCTTGTCCCCAGTCCCTCTCCAGCTCTCCTGGAGCCCCTTTGGGCCTTGGAATGTGCTGGAAGCTCTCCCTGGATCCTTCCCCTCTCCTGGGGAACATTCCCAGCTCTCCCAGCCTGGCTCCAGAGGGGCTCCAGCCTTGGGAGCATCCCCGTGACCCCACGGTGGGACAGATCCTTGAATCCTGGCAAGAACTTGGAGCAGCAATGGGAATGTCCCCACATTTCACCCTGGCTGTGCCCAGCGTCCCTCCCTGCCTGGCCTGGCCCCTGTGCCACTCACTGGCTGTGCCAGGTGTCCCTTGGCCGTGGTGCCCCTGCCCTCCTTGGCCATGCCAGGTGTCCCTTGGCCGTGGTGCCCCTGCCCTCCTTGGCCATGCCAGGTGTCCCTTGGCCGTGGTGCCCCTGCCCTCCTTGGCCATGCCAGGTGTCCCTTGGCCGTGGTGCCCCTGCCCTCCTTGGCCATGCCAGGTGTCCCTTGGCCGTGGTGCCCCTGCCCTCCTTGGCCATGCCAGGTGTCCCTTGGCCGTGGTGACACAGCCCTGTCCTCACTGACCGTGGTGCCCCTGCCCTCTCTGGCCGTGCCAGGTGTCCCTTGGCCGTGGTGCCCCTGCCCTGCCCGCTGTGTGCCGGGCACTCGCTGCCCCCTGGCAGCCCCGGGAGTGTTTTGGTGCCCCAGCAGCAGCAGCTGTGAGCAGAGGGGGCCTCGCTCGGGGCCGTATGGTTCATGTTCATGTGGTCCATGTGGTTCTTATGGTCCATATGGTCCATGTGGTTCCTGTGGTCCCTATGATCCATATGGTCCATGTGGTCCCTATGGTCCGTATGTTCCCTATGGTCCGTATGTTCCCTATGGTCCCTATGGTCCCTCTGGTCA